>JANQAP020000566.1:681114-704243 GCA_026874005.2 Erythroxylum coriaceum | reverse complement strand
GGTTTTTGAGGTGTTTGTACTTTGGTATAGGAAGAACCTTCTCTTACTCGTCTTCTCTAATTTCACAACAGAATCTTATTATGGATCACAAATTTTTGGACCCAAGTTAAGATAATTTATAGAAATAACAAAAAATGTATTTTATGATTTTTAATATTGGATTTTAAATTTAAAATAATAAAAATATTCTTTAAAATAAATAAAAAGAGAGAATAAATAATTTAAAGAGAAAAATAACATAGTTTTTAAATATTGGAATAATATTAGATTTTTCAAAGCTTAATGAAATTTAAATTATTCCACTTGATTACCTAATTTAGACAATACAAATATTTAAAACAATGTCACGTCAATTGACAAAGAATTAGATCTGACCCATTAATTCGGGCAAGTTAGGACCGACTTGCCAACCCTAGAATAAATAAAGATCAGATCTCCTTTATCATATATAGTTTTCTTATCATATTCCATTAAATCTCATTCACATATTTGCGTAAACTTCACATAAATATATGAATAAGATTTAATAGAAAATTATTCAATCAGAGTAAATAGAACAGAAAATTTGACAAAAAATAAATGAAATGGCCAATGAAAAAAGAAAGAATTTGGTTAAAATTGAATAAGTAGAAGAGAAGATTTACCGAAGAATAGATGAAATGGGCAATGAAGAAAGAAAGAATTGGGTCATTAAATTACCATCACCGCAGACGCTACAGAATCAATCTCAACTCGAACATGAACAAAATGATTGATTGAGTTGATCTAAATCCCACTTGCTCTCCCTAACCCTAATATAACACATCATGAGTCTTTGGTGGGATGGGTTAGCCTAAGACTAATTGCTCCAAATCAATTTTACATGCCGTTACCGTTGCCAAAATTTAGGGTGGAGGGTTAGCTTTCAAGAGTAGAATAGTATACAGAGAATTCAAGATTCCAATCCTTTCTGGGTTATCTCCAATTATTTGCATGCCTTTGTGAATATGCTTCAGGATTTCTATGTACATCAGAGTCGGACACAAGCCTGTAAGGACTGCACCAACCAGTACCCATCTCACCGAATAAGAAATCAGACAAGTCTCCACTCCTTGTAGACCCCTTGGTGCTTGCAGTGCTGCAAGAACTTGCATCAGAGGAACTAAAAAGTGAAGAGCTCTCACTTGATGAATCCAAATTAGGAACTCCGCGCATTTCATCGTATCTCCAATAGTCCGAATTACACAGTTCAATCCTAGTCAATGGACAATCCATCGTCATCCAGGAAGGATATTTCCCATGTTTATATTGTGCCTTGGAGCGATCTGTATTCAGAGTGTGGGAGTTGGACTTTGATTTATGAAGGCTGGCAGGAACTGCTTCCAAGTTCCTCTTCTTAGACCTCACAACATGAGACATTAAATTACTCCTAAATGAAGCAGGGGGTCGTGGAGAGAATCTGAAGACAGCAGAACCAAGAATAAGTAAACATTAAAAACTACAACTTCCATTTCACCCTCCTGAGACTCGCTAAATGTTTACCTGGCATAAAGTAGCATATATGCCCCTTCTGATAAGACCATGTCCAATTCTACAGGTAGGACCTGAAATGCACCAATGAAATTGTTTACATGGAAATACATTCATGGTTGCTTATAATAGATCAAACGTAGATAAAAATGAATACATAAATATATAGGCGTGACTATTGTATCTATCTAAGAACCAAAGGATGGCATCACCACATCCCAGAATAAGTGCAGTAATTCTCACAACATGCAACATGTCGAGATGTTGACTGCAATATGGCACAAGCGCAACATCACTTAAAAATGTAAAGGATACTACAAGCAGTCTTTGGTTTGGACTTGCAGCTTTTGGAAGTTCTTATATCTAACAATAACTTTCTCTAGCAAAATAACTAACTGAAGTTTTCTCTTCTTCTATACTAAGGCCAGTGTGGCGGGGAAGCGTATCACTACTACATAGTAAAAATAAGAATTACATCGCGGGAAAAAAAAATAAAGCTGCAAAACAACCTAGGGAGTATGGAGGAGGAAAATATGTTACATACAGTGCTGTCATTAACCCCAAACCAGTTGCCATGATAATTCTTCACATAGCACACATAATGGCCCGTAGATGTAGCATTCATGTAATCCCTGTGAACAATAACTCCGTAAAGACTGTATTGAGGAGATTTGTCAATTTTCCCATGCATATATGGAGTCATATCAAGGATCTCGGGGAATTGAACTGACTTGTTCAGTTTCACCAAGTTACCAGACTGAAAAAGAAAACACGAAACAAGAAACATCTTAAATGAAATGTCTAGTAAAGAAGTACAGCTTCATGTCAATAAATTGCCTTGAGATGGTTCGAGTACAAGACCAACATTTACATCAAGACTTTACCTGAAATCGCTTTAGCACAATGGTGAGGATGTTAGGGGCATCAACCAATTTCAGCTTCTTTTTTGCTCTCACATAGGCTTTGCACCTGAGATAAAACGGAAAAATGAAAATTTTAAATGATTGACAAAAGTCAAAAAATTGAATTGATTTTGCTGAACTTCTTTCCATATTCATCAAATAATTGAAAGTTTAGTAAGATATAATTTAATAACATCCACAAGGCCCAAAAATATTTGATAATGTCAGGACAACTTCGGATCACCTTATTACAGCAAAGAGGCAATGAATTAGAACCTACATGCTTAATATGATACTCAAGCAAAGAACTAAGGGAAAGAAAACCAACCTGCTACAATTATACTTGTTCTCTCCATCCAACACTTCTTCGGCTGTAAATTGAGTAAGGGCTTCTTCGAGAGTTTCAATGTGCCCCTCTATTTCAACTGTTAGATCCATTATCCGTTCAAACCTCTCAGATTGTCCCAGGCACCTCATGCAAGTTATCTAAAAACAGTAGTCAAAATATTAAAATAACAGAATTATGATTTTCAGCCTTGCTTGCCATTCAGAAATTGACCAAAGACGAGACAACAAACTCACACACAGAAGAAAGTACACTCAACCTTGGATCGAAGGTAACCACCAAAAGTCAGACTAATTAGGGTTGTTTCTTCTCCCAGTGGACCCTGAAATCCAGCTTCCTTGAGACAATTAGACTGCATCATATCAACTGCATACCTGCCATGTAACCAACCAATGCTGTCATGAATATCTTAAAATGAAATCTAAATCCTTCATGGGGAAACCAATTCATCAAAGCTCACCTCAAAAATTCATGGGCATCTTCTTCCCTCCCATGACCAAGATGGCTTCCGATTTTGTGTATGCTGGATAATATACGGATTGGGGACACTGGTGAATTTCCACCCCTTCCCTTGGCAATCAAATTTTCAAATTCACATACCAAACACCAATCCTTCTCTTGACCTGGAAAGAAGAAACATATAGGGAAACTAGTAAACCTTCAAGTTTGTAATCCAATAATAATCCAGTACAGAGATCACAAAGAAATCATGAAGGTAAACTTGCATGCATTCGAATGGAGCCCACGAACAAGGTAAACAGTAAGTGGCCGGGTAAATGAAAGGCACTGGAGCACAGCATTAGCATAACAACTGCAGAAATTCAAGGAGAATTGTATAAGTAAAACTGAAGAAGCATGTTTCTACAAGTACCTCTTCTCACTTGAAGAAAAGGACATCAGTAACAGATAGAGCCTTTGATCTACTTACAAATGAAGAAAGCATGTTTATACAAGTACATCTTTGTACTTGAAGAAAGGGCCATTAGTAACAGATAGATTCTTTGGTCTTCTTACAAATGAATGGAATATGGTGGCATCCAAATGCATGAACGTTTTTAAATATCAAGATGAATAGCTAAACTCATACATTGCCTAAATTTAGATGTCCTAAGGAGGTAACAGCAATGTAAAGGCATACGAGTCCACCACAGTATACCTATTCCCACAGTTTATGAGCCCAAATGGATTGAGTTCCACATCGGAAGAATATAGCTTCACAAACAGTTCATATGGGAAGATTATCTGAAAAGGTCAACAATCACATTAGCACCATATCAGTGTGAAATGCATCTTGCACCCACAAAATCATCTCAGAATATTAGAAAAACCTTGTAATTATGTTGCTCTTTTGAGCCTCTTAACTGCTGCATTTTTTCCCATACTGATTTCCTGGCCTTACAAGCATCTTGTGGATTGTGAGATGAAGCATTAAATGACAAAGATCTCACTTGTTCACCCTTATATAAGTGTGATTTGTCCTCTCCACCATTGGTTGTACAATCCAATTTGGCATAGTTTGAGGACCGTGAGCTGCTGGAGTGAGGATCATTTACAGCTGACATCCGAGAGGAAGATGCCCTTCTAACAGATTTTTTATGGCCCAACTTTGTTGGCCCATTATTATCAATAATATTGCTATTGCCATTAGGAAGTTGAGACTTCCTGTCTTCATCAGTATTACTGGTTTTCATCTTAATTAATTCACTTTGTGAAGCCCCACAACTATTAGCCAGCTTGGAATTTTCAGAAGGTTTAGTTTCTTGAATTTCCTTAGCTCTAGCCTTAGTTGCAGGGGGTTTAGCAGTGTCTTCAGAAGGTGTCTCAAACTTGCTGCTGCTACTGGAACCAATATCCTTAATGGGAAGATCAACGACTGGCGATTCACTGTCTGGGTTGTGTGTTGCAGGTTGTTTTCTGGGAGTTGCTGTCTCGTTCAAATCACTTTCTTGCTTCATATGCACAGTGACAGCTGGGGGTCGACATTCATCCTTGTGGCCTTGCCTCCAGTGAATTATCTGACACTTGCCAGAACTATAGAAGGAGGAGGTTCGACTAATTAATGTTAAAAAAACCTACTGCAGCTACAAAAGCAATATACAAACATAAACAGGCACTGCCCCAGAGAAAGAAAGATCCTTAATGCTGCAGTATTTTATGTTGGTTATCAGCAACACAATCTAACATGCAGCCTACAAGTAAGAGGCTATCGACGCTCGAATGGTGAAGTACCAGTTAGGTAGGATATAAGAAATCAAATAACCGACAAGTAGTTCTGGACTGCCTTCTTTGGCATAAAAATAAAAGATATTCTGTTAAATGAGTTCTCCCCGAGGTTGTCTGGAAGCTGATAAGAAAATCATAATGAAAGCTTAACTGTTAATTTGTAAATATCTTTCTAATGGCTACAGCTCCCCACTCAGAATCCCCCAGCAAAGGAAAACAATTATAATAATAGCTAAAATATTTGACAGCTTACAGCATCCACGTATTTTTGAAGTGTTAAAACCATTGTTCTTAACATTATGCACAAAGAAAGTGAGAGGACAATCGTGCACAATGTTTAAACAATTCAAGAGATTTTAATTCTATACATTAAATAAACATTCATCATTCAGAGTGCTTGAGAAACTATCCACAAACACAAAAAGCTTTGAAGATAAAATGGTCTAAATTTAAAGTAAAAGCAATGGGCCATCCTTACGGAAATAAGTAAACATGGCATCAAACTAAAATGTTCTTCAGCAGACACTAGTAAAATATGCAATTCCAAATAAAAATATGATCATCTTCAAGCTGTTGGATGACAACCATCAACCAACACCATTGAGATTTTCTCTCCTTTTCTAGAGTTACAATTCATCCACGAGTTGCTATGTAAATTTAGAATTACAACAATCCTAAATTTTTAAATACCATATTCCTCAACCACTTGCAAGGTAAAGTTGCAATTTTTAATCAATCAGAAATGCCAATCAAACAAAATAAACCCCATCGACAGAGAAAAGAAGCAGCTACAAGAACATTACTTGACATCAAGCAGAAGCATCGACAATTAAACACCCAATCTTTTTTAGGATTGCAAAGAACGAACCAGTAATGGACGGACTTGCATTGTGCACAACGGGTAGTGGTGGGACTGAAGCACACTGCGCACTGATGAGCTATGGGCAACGTATAAAACTCATTACTCGCTACAAATTCAGTCACAGCCGACTCTTTCGACACCATGTCAACGAGTCGCCTAATCTCCTGGTTCCTCACCACCATATTACGCCACTTGCTGCGTATCCAGAGGCAAAGAACCGCTGCAGAGAGGAGGAATAGGGTTTGGAACCCTAGGATTCCAGTAACAAACATCTAGAACTAACAAACTATCCAGGGCGGAGTACGAGACCAGAGTAGAGAAACCCTAGAATTGAGATTTTGCTATACATGAATTCGTATCTGACGATGGTGGTCGCGGTGGTCGTGGTGGCGCGTGAGGATCGCGATTGAGAACGTGAAATAGTGAATGATTGCCTATTAAAGCGCATGTACCAATAGGTTTCTTTTTCTTTAAAATTCGGGTTTTGTAATGTTTTTAATAATCTTAAGATTAAATAAATTTTAAAAATAAAAATTATTCTTATCTGATATTTGAAATTTAATTTAAAAATATTTAATAAAAAATGATTAATTTATTTTAATTTATAAAAACTTATCAATTTAAAAAGAATTAACCGATTAATTAATAAATTAATCAATTTTTAACAATAATAAATATTAAAATAAAATAAACTAAAAATTAAAAATTAAACTATTCAAAATTTTAAAATTAAATTAAAAATTAAATTAGTTGAATTTTTAAATCATTATATTAATGTGTTACACTAATAATTCATAAATAAGGTTAAACATTTATTTACTATGCAAGCTTCTTAGGAGATGTTTGAGTTGGTGAAGTAGGAGATATAGGGCCAAAAGGTCTTGTGCTCGAATCCTCCTACTTATGCTCTCTTGATCGAGCCTGTCGTACAAGACTTACCTAGTACAGAGTACCCGATTGATGTAATTTGCAAGATATTATATCAATCAACAAGATATTATATCAATCAAAAAATTTATTCAGTACGCATATAAAAGATAGCAGCTGCGAGTTCCTCCTTAAAAAAAAAAACTTATTTACTATGCAAATTTATGTTTTGCAATATTTCTTAGAAAGTTTCAAAAAAAGTTTATTTACGCTGCATTGGTATCCTTTGTTCTCTTCCTCAGGGTCTGGTTGATGAGCTTCTTCCCTAACAGCGCCAGAGCAGATTAGTATGACCCTTACATAATGTTGACATGCACAATTCAAATAATAATGAGCATACATTTGCAGCATAGCAGATATGGGTACTATATCAGGTATCTTCTTTAGCTCTATTGTATTTTTTATTTATTTACTTATTTAATTTTATTTACCTATTCTTTTAGCATATCAGTTTTTATATCTACTCTTATAACCTGTATTATTTTTTCATTGTCACATTCATATGTGGGTCTATTGGAAATAGCCTTTTTAATCTGTAAGGGTAAGACTGCGTATTATCAAACCTCTCCAGACTCTGTTTTGATGTAAAACTCAGACTGAGCATGACAATGATGATGATGATGAATATGAATATTTCTTAGACCTAAGAGAGCCAAATAAATTGTAATTTATGGGACTCTAATTTCATTGATTATTTCATTTTCAACTAGCTCAAAATGTATTATTTATACAAATTAATTTGTAAAAAGTAAGTTCAATATAATTTAGTTCATGGTTAAATAAGTATTTCATTAGATCGGCATTGAAATGATCTATAGTTAATTTTAATTTAATAAAAAAAAGCTTTGATAATGTTATGAATTAAGCAAATATTTGATTAATCATAACCAAAGGACTTTAAATTAAAGGTGACAATAAATGACACCGGTTTAAGTTTGATAAGATATAAATTTAACTCAGGGGTTGCTTAGTTGATGGTTTTAGAAAGAAGTTAATGAGTAAAGAATGAAAAGTGAGTGGTTGGTTGTTAATTATCATTATAGGGTAATAGTTTGATATCTCACTTTTGGAGAATCTTCTATATTCTCTATTTAGTAGAGGAATAAAACTCACTCCTTAATAATGACTTTTTTTAAAAATATATTTTTAATATTAATTAATTAAATACAATTAATTAATTTAAATATAATTAATTTAAATAATATTAATTAATTGATTAAAATATAATTAATTACAATATAATTAATTAAAAAAGAATGCATTCATTAATTAAAATATAATTCTTTCATTAATTAAAATATTGTAATTATATAATTAATTACAATATTATAATTAATTAAAAATAATTAATTAATTAGTTACAATATAATTAATTACAATATAATTTATTCATTAATTAAAATATTGTAATTAATTAATTACAATATTTTAATTAATTAATATATTGATATTAATTAATTATAATATACTTAGTTAAAATATTATTTATTTATTAATTAGTATTATTAATTATTAATTAATTAAAATATAATAAATTTTTATTTCTCAATATTTTTTACAGACCAATCACTATCAATGATAATGATAATCATTCCTTCCTCTTAACCAACCATCATAATTATAATATCAATTCTTATTCTTCACTATATTCATTTCATTCCTATTACCATTCTTCAATGCGAACCAACCGCCCCTATTTCTTTTATTCTAATTTAATCAAAACTTGATTATCATTTGAACATAAGGTTTAATTTTAAATATATTAAATTTTAATATTTTATTTAAAATTATATTAAAATATTAAATGTAAAAATTCAATTGAATGTTAATCTTTAATTTTAAACTTAACCCTTTTATTATCTCTAATTATATTCTCCTTTTTTCAAAAAAAAAGTATGTACGATTGCACAATTAATTAAAACACAATTTAAAATATAAAAGACATCACAGGAAATTAAATTATTCACGTGGTGAATATTTATATTAAACTAATTTTTAATATATTTTTATCTTTTAATACTTTATCAAATACATTTTAGTTTTTATTTTATAATATCACATATTATGATTTATGAAAACATTTATATGTACATTATTTTGTAATAACATTAATGTGGATCATCGTGTTTAAAAATTTTATGCAATGCTTTATAATAATATTAATGTGGATGATCGTGTTTAAATATTTTATGCAATGCTTTATAAATACTGGTGATAATGATTTTTAGATTTACTTATATCTTTATAATTTTTAATTTTTAAAAATAGATCAAACATAATTAAAATATTTAT
Source organism: Erythroxylum coriaceum (assembly GCA_026874005.2). NCBI lineage: Eukaryota > Viridiplantae > Streptophyta > Magnoliopsida > Malpighiales > Erythroxylaceae > Erythroxylum > Erythroxylum coriaceum. The sequence continues at coordinate 695,182 of JANQAP020000566.1, read as the reverse complement.
CAAAAATGCACATTAAACGTTTAGAACTTCGTACCAAATTTATAAATATTAAATTTTTATATAACAACGATAACTCAACTCAACTAAGTTATACCAATGATCAAAATACACAAGTATGCTTTTTTTAATAAAGTGTTATATTTAAATTAAAATTTGCTAATATTAGTACAATACGATGATGGGATATCCTAAAATGATAAAGGTAATCTTAAATATTATTTTATATTAGCCTAGTCACCCGTTAAACGTCGCTTTGGCCGAGTGGTTAAGGCGTGTGCCTGCTAAGTACATGGGGTTTCCCCGCGAGAGTTCGAATCTCTCAGGCGACGTCGTTTTTATATTTCCTACTTTGTTTTTCCCCTTCTAACTTTGCTTCTGTGGGGCCCAAACGTCGCGACATTGAACTTTTCCGAGTTTCCAACTCCCACCGTCCCACGTCCTTGTCAGCAACCAACACAAGGCAAGGCATACCACAACGTTAAAATTCACAATTCCCACTTCCATTTGACCACAACTTTGGTCAGTCTTCCCTCGAATCAACGGTGGACGCGTGGACACCATTCAAGTGGGCAATTGGAATCCAAGTCAAAGCGTTACAGCTAATAATCGATGTATATTTTAATCAATACCCTCTTAATCTCCACCGTCCCTTCAACTCCCTTGTGGGGTTGCCCAAAAGCCAACTATTGACTAATGGGTCCACCACCGCGATTACGGTCACTCTAGATTATAGGTTTGAAAGAGTTCGTCTGGTTTAGCTTTGAAGAGAGTTGTTTGTCTTATTCAATCACTTTCGAACATTTGTGTTTCTTGTCCATAAGTGTAAGAAACGATGTTAATTTAGTATGGTTTATCTTCTTTTTTATTTATCTCAATAATATAAAAATATATTTAGAAAAAGCTTATAAATTAATATTTTTTACTAATAAAAGATAAAATTACGTACCATTAAATCTTTTTATATTTCATATATTAGCATAATTTTTAATTTACTGATTTTTTTGTTATTCTTGCTGCTTATTAAAATAGTTGTCTCGTCTTAAAGATTAATTAAAATAATTATATTTCTCTTGAATGTCTAAAATAAGAATGAGTTAATAATGACATTTTATGATATTAAAGAAAAAAGGAAAGAGCTTTGACTAAAAAATTTCCATCATTTTCGGAAGCTTAAAATATTGATTTGAGACCTTTGACTTCAAATTCCATTTATATATTAATGTCAACTACACGTGTACCAATTAAAACATCTCCTCTCGAATGTCGATTGTCAATTGTAACAAGAAACTAATTAGATGGCATATGCGGAGAACGAGTCTCTTTTGTTACAAAATATTGAATAGTAAAAGCTAAGAGAAAGAGTCTAGAAGAAGACCAAGCAAATAGGAAGTGTTCTATTGTAAAAGAAGGGAACGGGTGGTTCAAGTAAGGACCCTTATTATAATTTAAGAGATTGTGAACATTTGTCTTGTATAAAAAATTATAACTCACTTTAATCTTAAATGGCATAATTTATTTAAGATAAAATAATTTAATTCAAAGTTGATACATCATATATAAATAGATTGAATAAAAGTTAAAATAATATTATTTCAATATAATTTAACTAAAATTTAAACTCATATTAACAGTGTTTTAAAAACTGGACAAGAAGTTAAATTTAAAGTTTAAAAGGTTCAACCGATATTAGACCGTCATAAAACTAGTTAAAGATTGAATAAAATTAAATAATTTAAAATATAATTGAAAGAGATTATCCTTATCCATCGAAAATTTTGAAGTTTAATTAAAAAATTATTAATTGAAAATTAATTGATTTATTTTAATTTATAACAACTTATTAATTTATAAAAATTGATTGATTAATTAATAAACTACTCAATTTTTAAGAACAATAATTGTTAACCGAAAAGTTAAAATCTGAACTAAAAAGTTGAAAAGTTTAAGGTTTTTACGATTGAATCAACCGTACCGTTTAAGTTTTTAATCATTGCATATTAAAATAAAATTGAATTTAAAAAAAATTTCTACATTCATCCCTATTTAAAAGAAAAAATATTAAATTATACGAGCATTGTTTAGATTAAATTAATTATTTAAATATAAATTATTAATTTATTAATTAATATATTTAAGATATATAATTTATAAATTATTAAATAGATAATTTATTGAAAAATATTGGCCAATTTATTTAAAAACAGTTTGGTGGGCACAACTTGAAATGTAATGACTAACATTTTGACCTAAAAAATTGCAAGTGATTCACAAAATAGCCAACTTGAGTAGCAATTTTAGACTTTAGCCATCTTTGACGATTGGCATGTGCCAGAGCCAGACACCAATCATACACCCAGGAACATTTGAAACTTTCTGAATCCATTTAAAGCTTTAGAAATAGAGAAGCTTTGTTAGAAAAACGCAAATAGGTAATGAAAGTTCTCATTTTCACATTATAATATTAATAGCCTACGTAAGAACCTATAGTAAATTCCACAATCACGGTACTCTATATATTCTCATCTTCTTCACACCATTCATTTCGTCGAGAAGTATTCTTCTTTCACAGAGAACCTCTCTTAGCATATGTCTCAAAGGCCAAACGTCCCTCACTATTCTTCCATAGCCTTTGGCCTCCACTCCCATCTCATGGTTTCAAGTGAGATGATCTCGAGTTCTAACTGGTCTTCTTCCTTCCAGAGCTAAACCATAAGAAAAATCAAATCTTTCTTTGGCCTTTTCAGCTGAATTCTTCGTTCAAGAGGTTAATTTTGTTGTTTGATTGATTGTAAAACATGGGTTTGAAAGGTTTTGTTGAAGGAGGCATTGCTTCAATCGTTGCGGGTTGTTCCACGCACCCTCTTGACCTCATCAAGGTCCGCATGCAACTCCAAGGCGAAAATCCGGCGATGACTAACCCCTCTGCCGCCGTCCAAAACTTGCGCCCGGCGCTTGCTTTCCAGACAACCACTGTCCACCTGCCTCAACCTCAAACATCACCGTCAGCTTCTGTTCCTCGCGTTGGTTTGGTCAATGTTGGGGTCCGTATAATACAACAAGAAGGCGTCGCCGCCCTTTTCTCCGGCGTCTCTGCCACTGTACTCCGACAGACTCTTTACTCCACCACACGAATGGGCCTCTACGATATGATGAAACAGAAATGGACCAATCCCAACACGAAGGTCATGCCTTTATCGAGCAAGATAGCCGCCGGACTCGTTGCCGGAGCCATCGGTGCCGCCGTGGGAAACCCCGCTGACGTGGCAATGGTCCGCATGCAGGCCGACGGCCGCCTCCCTCTAGCTCAACGCCGGAACTACAAGAGCGTAATTGACGCCATAACTCGCATGACCAAAGAAGAAGGCATAACGAGCCTATGGAGAGGCTCGTCACTCACCATAAACCGAGCCATGTTGGTCACGGCGTCGCAGCTCGCATCTTACGACCAGTTCAAAGAAATGATCTTGGACAAAAAGTTGATGCGTGATGGGTTCGGGACCCACGTGGCTGCGAGCTTTGCCGCCGGGATTGTTGCGGCGATTGCGTCGAACCCGGTTGATGTTATCAAGACGAGAGTGATGAACATGAAGGTGGAAGCAGGAGCGGCTCCGCCGTACAAGGGGGCGTTGGATTGTGCGGTGAAGACGGTGAGAGCTGAAGGTCCGATGGCTCTCTACAAAGGGTTTATTCCGACGGTTTCCAGACAAGGGCCGTTCACGATTGTGTTGTTCGTGACTCTTGAACAGGTCAGGAAGTTGCTTAAGGATTTCTAGTTTGGATGATGATGATGACGACGACAGTAAGGAAGCTATAGACAAAGGCTTAGTTTATGTTAAGTTTCATAACTAGTTTACGTAATGTTTGTTTTAAATACGAATTCAGTTCCTCGGGTCTAGGAAGAACGCGAAAACGTGTATGAACAAGTGTTGTTAATTGTTGTCTGGGTGTCCATCTGTTCGTGTACTAATAGAAAATTAACTACTTTTATATCAAAACTTGTTCTAATCTCTTTTCTTTTTCTCTTGATTCTCTATGAAACAAAAAAAACTTAAACTTTCGGGTTGAATTGTAAGATGGAAAATAAGGAAAGGCTGGTGTAATTGAAGGTTGTTTGTGACGTTGAAGCGGAAATTGAATGGCCATGGTCATAGAAGAGAAGAAAATGCAACTTCAGGAGATGTCAGGTGTCATATTTTATCATCTTTAGCTTTGGAGACTAGAAAGGTAAAGTAAGTTGACATAATGCCATGTTAATTAAAGCTCATTGACTAAATCGCTTAACAGACTTTGAATCGTAATTCCGGTTAAGCTGTTTTTTCTTGCCATTTGCATGTACGAGAATGCTCTTGCTATTTAGTGGCAAAGAAAAAGGGCAACAAATTAAAAAAAAATATTAAAAATAGGCAGGGAAAGCAAGAGAACATGTGAAGAAGCAGGATTCGTTTCTGTAAGGACTCGAATGAGTTATACTCTACAAAGAAAATGGACCGAGGAAATAGCATCAAGGAAGATGCCTTGATAAAGCATAAATTCAGTCTCTTAAGTTGTGGATTTGTTAAGAACATAATGGTAGTTCTCATGTTGGATGCTTTAGCTGTTGTCTGAAGTTTCCTGGAAGTTAACTGTTTCGTCATAATTAAGAATATCATCTTTGTTTTGAACTGTTATTGGAATCGAATCAGACTGGTGTAAGAAGATTCCTTTACAATACCGTGTTACCTTGTTCTTGAATCCGTTGCTTAGAAGAGAGGAATCTTCTTTGCGTAAATTTGGAGGCGACAGGACGGACTTTTCAGGTAATTACAAGAATGTGTTTCGAGTTCGATGATTATTATAGCTCACTGTAACGAAAATGAGATCACTAGAGATTTCAACATTTCAAAATTTCCCAGGAACAGGGAAAAGAAACCACCATGGAGGCATTGGTGTAAAGCTTTACAAAACTGTGATCAAAATTGGCAGACAGGCGATTATGATGGTCTCCAAGGCGTTGTCACTCGCAAGTTCAGATCTTTTCAATCAGGATTTCCACCTGCTCCTTAATCCCGTGATCGTTGAGCCTAAGCTACCAGATGGAATGTTTATTTACATGAACAAAGAATCTAATAGTAGTAATTGTTGTCTTGGTTATTCACAGCATCTTTACACAGCATGGCACGTGCTTCCATTATAGACCTTGGAGGCTCCAGGTCCTTCTCTTGCAGGGCATTTCCAAGCAATTGCTGCATTTGGGATGCAAAGATGTCATCCAAAATCTGCAAAAAATACAGTATAAGTGAGAAGGCTTACAAGGATAATCACCATTTTGTCGAATTTTATTAACTGGTGCTAATGAGAAGCAACACTTTTTAAGAATCTTTTACGATAGAAAAATATGATTACCTAAAACTGCATTCCATGTGTGTATATAGAATAACGTAAACTTTTCAGTAACAAAATGTTGTTACCATGTGACTGCTAAAGTTGAAGTTCTGAATGACAGTGTAGGAAAAGATATTTCTGAACTGGTTGGGGAAATGTAGACTCACTATCTTTTCCTTTTGTGAGTCAGCATATTGCTCACTAAACCCCAAAAACTACAATGATTAAGATGATAAGCATAGTAGATTTAGAGGAACTTACCGAAACTGCAATTCGAGAGCCTTTATATGAGGATCTATTCTCTCTCCTGTCTTGCAAAAAGTTAAGTACTTCCTGGTTTAAGAAGAATAACAAAATCATAAGTTGGAGAAATCTTCAGAAACCAAAACTCTGTCAGAAAAAGATCTATGCAAAAATGTCTACCTGTCCCAGGCGATCCCAGAAACCTCGGCAAATGGTTATGAACAACTGTGGTTCAACAACCGTTTGCAGATGATCTATTGTCTTAATCACTAGATCCTTAAAAGGCTGCATCCTACTTCTTACATCTGATTCAACCACAGGTTCCTTTGAATCTTGGATGATCTTCTTCAGTTTTGTTGCACTCTGTAACTTTGTCTGTATAAATAGATAAACAGAAGTCTATCAACATATCTGAATAGCAACCATCTCAAAATCTGAGTAGCAGCAAAGAAGCATGCAATTGAAAATTTTAAAAGAATTACGATGCACCCTCTTATGCTAACATTTGTCCACAAAATATATGAGACCAAATGTTCTCAGCAAGAACAATTCATGTGATTTGTTAAGTATGGAAATAGTGACTGAAATTTTGTGAAAGGCATATCGGAATCTGTAATCAGACAGGCTTCCTATAGGACATCATATGCATCTAGAAACAGAAGCCCTTCAGCTAGCCGAGAAGAGAGTAGAAGCAAGAATGTGTTGATGCAAGTAACCACAACTCAAGGACCCTTCATGAACCATGGTAAGGTCCTCGAATGCATACTCAAACAATGGTAACACTTGGAGCTGGTGAATCTTATAGCCCATGTATACTCTTCACTATTAGGACTCTCAAACCTACTAGCTAAAGACAGTGGTTAATTAACTACCCAATATTTTCCATACATTGGCATAACAATTTGTACACACATCACTTCATTCTACTTGTCATCAACTCATCTGTCTTAGTTACAGTAACATATGTTCATAACAAACAACTTGAAAGCAATATTACTCACATTCTCTACAAGCATCTCCACAATGGCTTGCAGGTAACTTCTGAATTTGGATCTCAACATGACTGTAATTTCACTGAGACATTCCCCTGTGACAGCATTTACCCCCTCGGGGATACAAGAACTCCATGACTTCAACTGTGTTTCAATCTTAGGCCCCAGCACATCCAGCATCCATTTCATAGAATTAAGAAGGATCCCTAGCTGAAATACAAGAATGAACATCAGAAAACTGAAAAATGCCATGTTTGAATGATGCCCAAATTTATCGACAAATGTTTACCTCATCAGGCACAAAATAAATTTCGCCTGTTCGTTTAGAGAACTTCTGAACATATTTAAGCCCAAAGAGCTTTGGGTTGAAGCTATCCTTCAATGGTGATAAGACATCAGTATATTGCTTGTCCAAAGCTTCAATAATTGCCTTCTCAACGTCTGCAAGAGCCTGAAGCATCCACATGGTTTGAGACATTCAATCAACCACAAAGTAAAAAGCAAAAGTTGCATGGATCAGGGAAGAGATAAACGTACATTTCCCAAGACAACAATATACTCTGGCCATTGACGAATGATTACTTCATATTCATTCAGTGTCTCTTTCAACTGAGTATACATTTCCTCAACAAAAGGAGTTGTCGAATTTTGTGTTTTAACACCAGACCACTTGACCTGAAAGGTATAAATAAATGGTAAATCGCTAGAGCACATGACATCATAAGTAACTCATAAATTAGACATTATATTTTATAATAGTAGAAAAAAACTACTTATTTTAATATTAGTCTAAAACTGATTTGTTCCTGGTTTAATGTTATAACAGAACTCCATGCCAGGTTGGTTCTAAAAAAAACAAATATAGATAATCATATTTGCGGAATATAGAACTGATGACGTTTTGTGAAAAAGAGTAGCTGAAAACTTAAAGACACTAAGAAAACTGAAACTGTTAGTGACTTATTAATTAAGAAGTTCAAGAATCTATAAAAACAATGTAGAATTAATTGATATATGTAAGAATATGAATTTCAAAGCTTATGTGAAGAAATGAGAACTTGATGAGTTCTCCAAACTTCTATACAAGCTACTAAATAATAATAAATGGGAAATTAAGATTGAAATTCAAATAATAACTAACAATATTTAACGGTAACAAATACATTAAAACATTTGGGTGACGCTATTTGAGACTGAAGATGCCCTTAAGGATGCAATAAAAATGTAAATTATTCAAAAAAAATTTGCAGGTAAAGTATGCAATTTATTACAGTTGGGTCATTCAAAACAGCAATGTGAAACACTTACCTTATCTAGTTTGCACATCTCAAGTAAAGTATGACGCTTGTCCTTGATCCAGAGAGTGATGTATGAATGAAACAACTCTTTTGCATCAACACCACCATTTGCAGGGCTATAAAATGAAATATGATCAATACATTTCTGCAGGGTTATAAGATGAACAAAATAAGACATCCAACTTACTTAATGTTCCAGGAATCAAGATCCCTTTGGAAATCTGCTGTCGCAATGACAAGTTCTGCAACAGGCAGTGAGGGGCTTGAAGGAGGGCATGCAATCAGAAATGTGCGCAATCTAGCAGAAAGCTCCATGCCGTAAAGCGATGCACAAAGATTTGGAAGGTCTATGAAACTGCAAAGAGAAAGAATTCATCAGTTTTCAAACGGTCAGCAAGACAAAAATGGCATTTAACAGCAATTAAATGACCACTGCAGAAAACTTGTGAAGATTTTTTTATTAGTTAAATAATATATTCGATTTAAGAATCACGAAAATGCATATCAACAACTAGGGGTCTGGTTGGCAGAAGGGATTCAAATCTTGGCAGGCATAATCAATGAGCAACTTATATGTATATTTATGCTTCACCATGTAATAAATAAATATGCATATTGAAGTGAAAAGTTACACAATTTTTCCTAATGCCTGAATATTGGCCAACAAGAGTAGGGTGGAGGTAAATGGTCAATGGTTTTTACCTAGGAAGTAGGTGCTGATTGTGGATCTGTATATCGGTGTAAATCTCGTTTTTGATATTCAAGATTAGAGATTTGATCTTTTGATAAGCTGTTGGAAAGGCGACAGGATCTATCAGAGAGGCCTCATTAGAATTTATAAGTTCATCAGTTTCAGCCAAGTGCCTTCTTGATCTCTTCCGTGCAGCAGCCTATAAAATCATTTTCCAAAAGCACTTTGTATGTGAAGCACAGAGGTGAAGGTGAAACAATAAACAACAAAAAGTTTTTATCGGTTTTTGTACCTGAAAATATCTTGAAAAAGCCAATTGAGCCTCGGGGCTTAATATATCATGCAATAGAGTGTATAGCTTGACAGCAGGTGCCAAAGCCGGAGCAGCCAATCCAGTGGCTGGAGCAAAAACATCCATCATGCCAGATGGTGACAATTCATCCAGTGACTTGTAGTTCTCAAAAACCAGGGCAAGAACCTGATGAATTTGATCTTCAACCTCTCCAAAGATGCGATTCTGGTTCAAGTTTCACAAAACAAGATATTATTCTTCTTCTCCGACTTTCATTAAAAACATATATCAGCATTAAAGACTGCAAACTAGAAAAAAGAGGTCTCTTTGTTTTCATCCAATTCTTCAATTGTTAAGTCTATGGAACATACAAACATCATTGCAAGATTGAAAAATGTTCGTAGGAAAGAAGGTTTGGAGCTCAGTAATACCATACATCTACAAGCAATTGCTATATGCAGTACCATACATCTATAAGAGGTTGCAATCATTAAGATTTTTATGTCAGAATACTCACTCTGTTCAAGAAATATATTTAGAAGAAAGATTTTATGATCACTCCTAAATGATAAACATGCAAAACCTACCCACTGAATATCAAATAGGCATGGGTGCATTTGCAAACTTCTGGATCAAGAAAAATTAAACTTCATAATATACCTCTTGATGACTCAACACACTCTTCCTATTGCCCTTCATGACTACTGGATGCAGTAAATCATATACTAACTCAAGACAATCTTTGGTAGGCGTAGCAACATCCATGACATAGGAGAGATACCTGCAAGTAGCATGGAAAGGAAAAAAGGAAATGAACTAGCAGTTTAAAATTCCAGAAGGTGGAATGAGTTAATACATTGCAATAGAGAAAATTTGACATAATCCCAATACCTGAGTTTGGTGTAAGCATCAGACACTCCATAATATGATGCAAACTCAGTCACTAACCACTTCCACGGGCCATGTAGCAATAGTTTTCTTTGCTGAAAACGTACCATTTTCATAGCAACTTCCAAAACAAAATCATAAGCAACAGTTTCTGCAACACAACCACACTGGAAAAAGAAGTTGCTTTATCTTGTTTCTTGATAATGCTTCACATATATTTTATAATTGAAAACTCAGCTAATTTCAGACACAAAATGAAATATAGATAGTAAGCAATGAGACAACGAAAGCTAGGCACCTTCTGATGACTGCTCTCATCTGGAGTTATTGAGTAATTTATGTTCAACTGGATTCTACCAACAACTTCATGATCAGGCTCATGAAAGATGGGCCACCAACGAAGCTTGTTATTCTGTATTTAACCAAAACTAAGAAACTATGCACCATTCTCAAAAATCGATAACATAGTTCAGGAAAAGAAAAAGAAAGATACCGAGTCATCTGCAATAGCAGCAACTTGGGCTTGTACACGACCACAACACTGTCCCTTGGAATCTTGAAGTTCAATGATCAAATCATCCCCAAGTTTTTCAGGAAAGCTACGCAACCATCCGCAAAAGAAGTTACCCACCTTTGAATGGAGAGAAAAACAAGGGGAAATAACAGGCATGTATAAAGAAAAAAAGCCACTTACAACACAAGAGATTCACCAGTTCCTGGTTGCACTCTAACTGAATCCTTGTCAGATTGGCTTTTCAACCTCAACAAGCAAGTATATTGTTCTAGTAACAAAAGATCATCATTACATTATAAGTAGGATAAGAAAAAGGTTTCTTTCACAGGCTTTATTGAAGTAAGACACAATAAATCAAATGTTAATACTTATAATAATTATGCTCAATTCAGACACAGAAATATTATTAATGCAAGTGTTTAATAGTGTGCAAAATAACTGATAGTGCCAACACAATGTTATTGAAAGTGGTAGATGAAAGGAAAAAGAGGGAAAAGAGAAAGGACAGAGAAGAGAAAAGAGAGAAACAGAGAGAATGAGGAGAATAGAAAAAGAACAGAGACAAATCGAGAGAATTTGGGAGAGTAGAGAGAAAGGGAGAATGCAATAGGATTCTCATTAATTGCCAAAAACATACAATAGCCGTGGGGGGACTGTCATTTGTAGTTACTAATAACACCCTCCAACTAACATAGTAACGGTCTTAACTGCCATCTACTACAAGTACATATTTTCGTATCACACAACATCGTGGTTGTTCTTCTTTCATGCTGATAACAAGCAACATACTACTAACATCTTTGAAATAATTCTCAATTTTTCATCATTTCCTTCTCTATTGTTTTACCACTGGTGCATGTGGTTACTCTTAAACACAAGTGAATGCACTTGATTTCCCCTAACTTGCATTTGAACCCTTCAAGTGAAAGCTTCTCAATAACAACTCAAACATTCGGTAACAAATGTTCCACAAACAAAAAAGCTGTTTACGTAGCAATCTGTCCAAATACATATTAAAGATATTTATTCCTCTCAAAAGAAATATTGAAAAAAGTAGTTCACAACCATAAATACATTAATATGATCTCCAACTTCTAATCAAATTAATATCTTGACACACAAGGAATTCCTAATTACTTGTAACCTAGTTTAGATTGCGGGCTTACCTATTGACAATTTTATGGTCGACTTATTAAAAGTCAAAGGATATAGCTTATAGTGGCTCCAAATTTTATTATGGAAGTTCGACTAGTGCGAGGTTGCATACCTTGCACCACTTCATATGATGAGGGACTTGTGCGCAAAGTAGTTGTTCTACTTTTTATGAGCCTTGAGACCTCTTTGATATACTGAGTGCTTGCACGCACATATGCCATGCTTTGTTGTGAGAAAGAACCATTAGGAGGAACACGCGGATTCACACGGACTTTTCGCACGTCTTCCCATCCAGAAAATAGCGTTGAATTCAGATTTGAGATTTTTCGCCGAAGAGATTCAATCTTCATAACGTGTGGATTTAGATATAAAAAGTTGCAGCTATGAGGGGAGTCCAAACCCATTTTCACAGAGCGAACTGCAAAAATGAACAAAAAGTACAGACAGGTTATAAAGATCACAAATTGCAAAAAGTAAATCAACAGTCTATATGCCCTAGCAAGCATGGTACCTTGCACTTTCAGTTTTGCATAATTCTTTTTAGATTTTGGAGCAGCTTTCTGGCTCACTAATTCGACAGAACGCTTTGCTAACAGCTCTTCTTCTGGTTGTAGTAAAATTTGCTGCACACTAGAGTTTTGAACAGAATGAAACCAAATGCAATAGAGGTTGAGCATAATCTATGCAACTTTTGACATACTCAAATACAAGAAAGCTGGAAGATATCAGACTGGAAATAGATCAAAAGCTTTTCAGCATAGAATCTCATCATCCAAAACACCACCGCTTGCTGGCTCAGCTGTGCAAAGGCAGCTTCAGCAGCAAGGTCAAGTAATAACACTGAGTTACATAGCCTATATTTTAGCATATAGTGGATAGGTACCCCAAATTCAACAACAGCGTAATAGAAGGATATAAATAGTAGGAAATAGAAACCCACCCAAATGCATCACGCAACAATGCGCATTCCTTGTCCAAGAAGAAGGGAGCTTCTTCCGTGCAACCTTTGGCCCATGAATGTAGACACAGCCTGACACATGCGTCATATGAAATCACAGCACACCATGGTCCTTGCCCACTGAATCCATTCACACAAATTATAAAATGATAAAACTGTAGAGCAGGAATTGTAAGACCATGCTTACACTGATACTGACCATCCAATCAGAAATAACAATATCACCAATATTGATATTAGGATCAATTTCAAGTACACAGTCATCATTAGTGAAGCAACGTAACCAACCTTGCATGAAATGTAGGGACGCGAGCAGGTAAAGAACTTGGAGACATAGCTTCTTTGACAACAGCAATCCTGTAATGGATAACATAAATGCCCAAAATAAGTTCACTTTAGGAAATATAAGCATAGAGATTAAGAAAAAAAGATCCAGACACCTTTCGGATAGTTTTGGTTTCTCTGAAACTACAGAACTAGTCGTGTTTGCTAAATGTGGTGTCATGTTAGCACTAGATGTTGAAATTTTCTCAACTTTGCGTTTTATTTCTGCACCAGAACCCATAGGAGGTGCACTGGGCATGTCCTTGTGAATATTTTTTTCTTGAGAGATTCTACCATTGCGAATTTTATCATCTTGGGGAGATGTATCAACTGAGTGAGGCACACCATAAGCCTCATCCTCAGAGTCAGAACCAAGATCCATGTCTGATCCTGATCCACCGTCATCTCTGTAAACAGGTGTGGTTTTCGACACATGAATTGCAGCAGAAGTCAAGTGCCCACTTCGAAACTTAGCTGAAGAAGGCAATCCAAACCCCTGTCCATCCTTTCTTACTTTACCAAATGGATCAAAGTTCGGTTTCTCAGTAAGAATCGAATTGAAAATGCTACCTCCTCTGATACCACCCCCCTGATACAGGTTTTGGAAACTTCAATAAGACCAATATAGCAACAAACACTATCTGAAGACAAACTAAAATACACCCCTGGCTAATTAGCAGTAAAGTGAATTACGAAATTCCTCGTTTGCTTACATCTCGACCCCATCTATCAGTATACATTGTCTTCAGGATTCTCCTTCACCTAAACCACCAATCCACAACAGAACAATCCAGTGCCGAAACTGAAACACTCAAACAAAGATTGATCAATAAGATTTTGGACATCACTAAAGAAGTTATATCCTCAACGCCCACTAACTAATTACCATAAAAATCAAACCTTTACCTCAATAACAATATTGACAGAGACCAAAAAGCGAGATTCTTTCACACTCTTAAACTGGCACTCCACACTCTCTCTTAACTGATCATCGCCAAACACTAACCACAAAAAGTTCACACAAATGAATCAAAATTACCAATGCCCACTAAGGAACTCACTCCCTGTACGGCCCACAAGATACACTGGTCTTTTCCTTTGGCCTAAGCAATGTAAAAGACCAAAAAAGTTCACTCCTCGACTGTAAACAAGAACACAAAGAGAGAATTTAGGACAACTTAGGGAGACCCAGATGAGAAAAAAGAAAGAAAGAAAGTCACTTAAAAGAAATCATCAATGGATTCACTTTGTCTGTAACACAATCACACAGAGTCACCAAACAAAAAGAGAAAAGCAGGAACACTAAAACAAACAAAAGACCAACCTTTGAGAAGAGAAAAAATCAAAACAAT
>JANQAP020000566.1:264143-277868 GCA_026874005.2 Erythroxylum coriaceum | reverse complement strand
ATTAAAGCCCTTATTTGATGATCCTATGATCAAGAACAATTTTAGATTAAACCCTAAGGACTTGACTCTCATTATCACAATAGAGATTATGATGACAAGTGTACAAATTTAATCAAGGACTTATCATATTAGGCTAAAAGCGATAAATAAAAATATGATACTATAATTATTTGCCATGTTATTAAACAAAGTTAATAATTATAATACATATGTGTTCAATTTATTATATAATGATTAGGTCACGGGCATAATTCCAACAATTCACTCATGTCTGTGATTTTTTTATTTTTATTTTTTAACATTTTAATTTTAATTATACTAATATTAGTTTAATAAAAAATAAATTAAATTTTCATTTTAATTATAGTAATTTTAATTTTATAAATAAATTGAAATTAAAATGATAAAAATAAAAAATTGGTTTGTGTCATGGACGTGACACTTAAGTCATTACTGTGAAACAATTTTCTATTTTTGTTTTTATTTTAATTTTAATTTTTAAATAAATTTTTAAGATAAAAAATTAATTTTAAAAACTGATTAATTTATTAAAATTATTTAATTAATTGATAAATTAAATTTTAATTTTAATTATCATATAAAAATTATAATTAAAAGAATTAAACAATAATGCCCGTGACACAAATTATTTTTTTTTTGTTTTTAATTATATTAATTTTAATTTTTAAATAAAATTTATAAGATAAATTTTAATTTTTAAAAATTGAATAATATATTAAAGGTGTTTATTTAATTTATAAACTACAGAAAAATATTAAATTTAATTTAAAAATTGATTATTTTATTATTATTATTATATTAACCCCATGCATATTAATTCAATAGTAAACATCTTGTATGATAAAGTTTTTTTTTTACAGATAGTGTTTGTAAAATCCAAATAAATTATAAAATATATTTAGAATAATTTATTTTGATTTTAACAACTTATTTTAGTTGATTAATTTACTAAAATTATTTAATTAATTTATAAATTATAGAATTTTACACATAAACACTAAACAACTAATTTTATTAAATATCTTTAATAAATAGTTAATTTACTAAACATGCTGATGTTATTCATTTGTCAAATCAACTGATATAATTAGTTAGTAGTTATTGTTGAGGTTTCTATAGTCAATGCACAAGCTACGACTTTCGTCGTGCTTTAGAACCGGTGTCCAACGCTTTGACGACTTGACGTAGCCTGTGTTAATAAGATCCTTCAGCTACCTTCTTAATTCCGATAGTTCAAAATCATTCTATATGGCGACAATGCTGGCAGGCTACCAGCTCCAACTCGATCCAATGGTCTACCACTCGTTTAGGTGGAAGTGCCTTGGCAACTACTCCGATATGATATTTGCAAACTCATCGAACACTTGCTCAACCGATCCATTGGGTAGTGAATTGTTTGCTCCTCAGGTGAGACTAGAATATGCTCTTTTTTTTGTTAATCCACGAGGTGTCTTAGGAAGGTCCCAACTATGAGAAGGTGCCTTTAAGCCATCCACACCCAGATTAATCTCGGCTCGCACCGGGTCAGCCCGTAAGGGATAAAGTGCTGGCCAAACGGGTCTCTCCATTCCCAGGACTCGAACTGGAGACCTCTAATTAAGGAATGAGAGTGCTGAACTACTCACACCAACCATATTTAGTTGACTAGAATATGTTTTTGACCTAGAACTTTACTTACCCGTCCCCCTTTAACAACTTATCCCTAGCACTTGCACTAGTCTCATTACTCACTCTATCCCTAAATGCGCGGTAAATATATAAGATGTTTAATATTGCATTAATATACATGCGTCCTAATATAATAATAATAATAATAATAATCAATTTTTTAATTTAATTTAATATTTTCTGTAATTTATAAATTAATTAAACAATTAATTCAATTTTAATAAATTAATCATTTTTTATTTTTCTTACAAATTTTATTTTATAAATTAAAATTAAAATAATCAAAAAACAAAAATTGAAAATTTTGTCAGACACAAAAATTGTTTTTTATCATTTTAAATTTAATTTTATTTAAAAATTAAAAATAAAATAAAAACAAAAATTTGTCATTAGTGTGACAAAATTCACTTTTTATCATTTTAATTTTAATTTTTTATAAATCAATAGTAACATGATTATAATTAAATTAAATTTTAATTTAATTTTTTATTAAAATAATAGTAACATAATTGGTTATAAGTTAACGAAGTCGCTTAAAATTTACGTAGAAACGACGATATATTTGAATTAAACCGAATAAAATAGGATAATATTAGAAAAAAAATCTAGACTCGTGCTATTGGACTATTGCCATACCGTCACCATCAAACGTCAAAAAGAAGGATGTAGCTTGTCTTTTGTATTGACCAAATATTATTTTAATAATTTACTTGAAACGCAGAATTTTTTAATTTGAAATATGCTTATAAGTTTAACAATTTAAATTTTCAATGTTAAAAAATGACTTGAATCTGAAAATCTATCTTTATGAGAAAATTAACTGTTTTGTTACTTAAAATATAAATATTAGTTGATCTTGCTTAAAATTTTGAAGACAATAATTATTTTAAAGTGAAAATATATTAATATTTATAGCTATCAATTGGGTCGAATTCTTTACTTATATTTAGGTTATTTATTTGTTAAATAATTTATTAAAATAATAAGTAAATATTAAGAAACATCTTGTTCTTTCTTCAACAATTTATGATCTCTATTGAATCTCTCAGTTAGATTCAAACTCAGATAAAGTTCTGACCATCTGCTAGAGAAAAAAACGAATGACTCTTATAAGATTCTCAAAAAATTCTCCAATTTCTTCCGAATGTGAATGATCGATTTTTCTCAATCTTTTCGACCTTTTAGTTCTATAAGAGCAAGTCAAAAAGATTGAAAAATAGAACAATATGATTTGATTCATTCTCAATAGCCATGAGATGATCATCTTAGGGTGTCCTTTTGTAATGCTCCTATTACACTCATAGTATTTCAAGGATGAGAATTTTAATTAATTAAATAAAATAATATTTTTTATTTAATTCAATCTTTGATATCTTATTATAATAATTAGAAGATATGGAAACTAAACCTTATCCATTGAGGATTTAATCATTTTCAACCATTAATTCTGATATGAAGAATGTATGAAAATGGTGATTTCTATTTCGTATGTATGAACTGTCAAGTGATTCGATACATATATTTTTAAATTTAAAAATATATTTTAAATTTAATGATTTAATTCTTCTTAATTATAAAATTTAATCCAAATATTGACAAGTACAATAAATGCAACTTAAAACTTTTCTACCTAATCCAATTTTTGAATCTAACATTATAGAAAATTTGGATTAGTATAAAATAATTTGGTAACAATTTTTGCAGTGTATAATACCAAATCCATTGATACTTATTAAAATGGAATAATTTTTAAAAATAGTGATATGAAATACAAAATTTTATTAAAGAAAAAATTTCAACTTAGTTTAATTTTTGAATAAACTAGAGTTTTTTTTTACTTTGAATAAATTGAATTCACATTTTTGTTTATTTATCTCTATTTCTTTATCTATCTTCATCTCTTTCTTTCTCCTCTCTTTTTCAATCTGCTAACTCAATCAGTTAATTACCAAACATGATTATCAACAATTTGACGTAGTTAAACAATCAAATATTTCTTAATTTGCAAAAAATAACTGATCAGTCATTTACCAAATAAAGTCATTAAGTTTTTCTATAATTTAAATTTTTTAAAAAATATTTTCTCTTAAATTCCTTTAAAAACTAGTAACAAAATATGATAACTCAATTTAATTTTTAAACTTGACCGACTTAAATTAACAATTTTAAATAATTATAATAAATTATTAATTTAAAAAATATTAAATTAGTTCAATTCAAATTTAAAATTAAACTAAATTTACAAATAACATTTATGATTTAACTACTTAATATTAGTGTCACAAATAATTTGTAATTATAAGTTCTAAAAAATTCAAGATTATAAAAAATAAACTTTAAAAATTTGTTGTCAAATTTTTTAAAACTTATCCTTTACCAATTATAATATTATTTCCCAAAAATATTATGTTTCTATTTCGCTTTCAATTTAAAAAGGAAGTTTGAAACTCTAAAATTAATGATTTTGTTTTTGATTAAAGATAATAATATTTATAACAGACTTGAACTTATGACAGTATCTTCTAATTAAAAACTAAATGGGTGTTAAAACCACTATTAATTAAGGTAACAAAGTAATAATAAACCAAAAGGAAAGGCTCAATTAGAAATTTCATAAAGTTTTGATGAAGCATATGATTTACACTCTGCCATATTGTGTTTGTGAAACAAAACAATCTAAAATTAAAATAACAAATATCATTTTCTTAAATGAGTGAAATTAAGAAATTAACGAAATGTCATCGTTTTGACGAATTTAAAGTTCACTCGGGAGCAAAAACCTGGACTTAGGCCCAGGCCACAAATAGCTTGGACATCCCTAAAAATATATGAATCCTTCATTATCAAGGCACTGGAGAGTAAAAGAATGGTGTGAATTCAGTCTTCTGCAATCAAAGAAGCAAGAATAGCAAACTGAAGAAGCATACAAAAAGGGCTATATTCATTTTCGATAATAGATTGGCCTTAAAAATTCTAGTTATTGACACACTTGTACATAATTTTTTTAAAGAAATCTTTAGTATAAACATGAAACCATATCTAGCTTCCAAGAAAAAAGAGAAGAATAATCACTCATCATCTGAACCGAGGACCTGCTGCTTTAGCTCTTCAACTTTAGCAGCAAACTCTGTCCTATTTTTCTGCAGTAAACCAAAGACCAAAACACCAATTAGCATTTGCTCCTCCAAGTGTACGCACACAACTCTACGAGGGCTTACCTTAAAAAGCAAGTAACGTGTAGTAAACCAGAAGCTGTAGCCAAGTCCTACTACTTCCATCAACTTGGGAAACTGGAGCCAGAAAATCAAGTATTGTATTAAGATAGGGCGATGGAGTGATTAATCATCATTCCAATTAGTTTCGTTAATAATTATCAAACGTAAATGCATAAATACCAACGGAATGGAATCAATGGCTCCAACAATAGCTGCCGCTAACCACAAGGTAATCAAAGCACCAGCACCGTATAAAATAATAGAATACGTATCTTCAGAGTCGAACTGCAATTTCAAATAAGAAAGTTATCAATATTTCAAGACATAAATATCTAATGATTTCTTCAACTTCGCGGCAGATACATAATGTAGAATTATTAGCTATAAAACCAGGTACGAAAGCCCAACTATGAAAAAAGAACAGATGAAATGGGCAGCTTTGCAGAACAAGACTTTAATACCATATCTGATCTAATAAGCTTGAATCTTACAGAAACACAATTCATGAAAAAGGACAATAGTTGGAGAAGATAAAAGGAAACCAAAGTGAAAGTTTCTTGTGAAACATCACAAGTAAAACTAGATTATCACTGATTTTGTGCTCAGGTAACCGCTCAGGATTGATGTTCATCAAGCCTTACATGTATAAAACTTTCATAACTTTCAGTTACTCATCATAGCAACCAACATAATGTAACATCAATAATTTGCAAATTGGAACATTAAAAGGCATGTGAACCAAAGGTCTGAATGCAAGAAATAGAAAACAATCGGTAAATAACCCAATAGAAAAATTGTAGTTAGTATAAAATAGGACTCAGAATATTGAAACATCAGCAAGGCAAACCAGCCATTATGACGAGCGAACCATAATATAATATTCTTCATCGTCCTATAACAGTATGACAGAGAAAGAAAGCAAGGATAATTAACAAACACCTTTTGTAACATTAGATACCAGTATGATGGGATTCTATGTAAGCTTATGGGAATCAAAATTTTGAACGCTGGTGTGTCAAGTATAGTAAAGCAACATGACTTTAAAGCCTGGTACAATTAAATCATTAGTCAAACTAATGCTTTTGACAAGAACTCTTGCAGTAAGAAATTAGCTCAGGGCTCAATGTTGTTTGATATATCATAAAAGAACTCCATTTTCTGATACTCTGTATCTTAATGTTGAACATTTCTAACAAAAAGTATATGCTAGTAATGAGAAATAACCGAAATTATCACAAAACAGTTCCAAAGTCTATTGAATACCAGAAAAAATAGTCCATAGAATAACAGATAAGGCCTTTAGTGGAAAAATTCACAAAATATATAGTTGATGAAAACGGTGACTATCAAGTATCAACTGTTGCTCAGGTAACCGCTCAGGATTGACATAATTGTCAAAAGTATCACCAAGAATCCGTCCGACACTTTCTACCAGATGAGTTCATCATCATAGCAACATTTCATTTACATACAATTGCAGCTTAACGAAAAGATGCCAATAACACCACTTCGAATTTACACGTGAGAGTTCTAAACCACAAAGAGCTTTCAGGCAAAAGCAACTATTAGTTGCCTAATGCCCGTCTCAAAATATCTTGTCAATTTTTGTATGCTTTCTCAGGTTATCAGTGAGCAAATCAGTGTCCAATACTAATCTGTACAAAGAAAATGCTCCGATAATACAAAAACAAAACGTATACAAAAAGGAAACAACTTTGTTGTGAAACGCTAGGATTGAAGACCGACCTTGATATTCAGACTATCCAATAACTCGTTTGCTTGCTCATTACTAGGAGATTCCTCCTTAACTACTTCTGTAGCCCCAGTATCAACATAAACATTATTTGCGATCGATGGACTATCCTCAACAGCCACGGAACTGTCACGTTCTTCCGTGGCCGCCGCAGACCGGGGTGCTCCGCCCGAAGTTTCATCCTCAGATAAGGAGGCTCTGGGCACCGAATGTGTCAAAAAGAGAAACCCTGCCAAAGGAAACTCCCAAAAAATAACATGAACACCCGAAAATCCAACTGGGAACAATAAATAATCGAACTTTAACAAGAAATGCAAACTGGGTTACTCATACGAGAATGAAGACGGTTGAAATGGCAACGGCGAAGGGTGCAGGTGGAGGATTGCGAGAGAGAGGTCTTGGAGCTGAGGTTGATGGCGGCTTGAGGCGTTAAGAACTTGGGGAGATTGGAGATGGAACGAGAAATGCAAAGCTCCATTGTTAGTTCAGGAACTTGTGGCTTCAATTGAAGGGTGGATAGTGGAGTAGAAGCTGGTGGCAAGTGGTGTTTTAAATCCCACTCAAGCTAGGGTTCCCCATTCCATCCACCACTTTCCGCGGGCACATTTGAATTTACACCTCTACCCTCGAAGGCTAAGGTCCACTGAAAGTCTTGAAGTTCTATAAGACTTTTCTAATGTTTAAAAAATCTAATGGATTTTGTTTTAAAATTTTAATGATATTATACTATTATAAAATTAATTAAAAATTAAATAAAATTTTAAATTTTAAAATACGATTAAAAGAGATTATTTTTATAAAAAAATTTAAAATTTAACTTAAAAATCATTAAATATGCATTAATTAATTTATTTTAATTTATAACAAATATTAATTTACAAAATTTGACAGATTAATTAATAAATTAATTAATTTTAACAAAAAGTATTAGAGTAAATAGAACATAAAGTTTTTAACTTCAAAATTTTTAATTTAACATATTGAAGTTTTACTCATTAATTTTTATTTAAAAATAAGTTATATAAGTATAATAGAAGTATTAAAAAGAATAAATTAGTAAAATTTTCCCAAATCCCATGTTCTAATTGTTGTATTTTTTGCTTAAATTTGTGGATTTCATTTTTTAAAAAGCTTAAAAATTATAATATTATAAAATTTATTACAGGTTTTAAAATTGTATTCACTATTATACACATTACAAATTAAATTAATATAATAATCTCTTTTGAAATAGTTTTATATCTATTCTTACACATATCACAAATTAAATGTATAATATAATTAAATAAAAATATGATGATTCATATGAAAATAATTTAAAAATATTTATAATTTGCCGGCAGGTTGGATAAAAGTTAATACAGTTGACGCAATACTTAGGGACTCTTTTGAGAGTACGACAGGGGGCTTTTTCGAGACTACCATAGTGACTGGTGTGGGGGTTTCTACTGAACATTGAGACATGCTAGCCGCTGGGGGCTGAACTTAAGGGTGCTCACGAGAGGTTTCAATTGAGGTGAGATTTTGGGTATCGGCGAATTCTATTGGAAGTGGATTCGCTAGAGGTAATAAAAATCCTTTCATCCTCCGATAATTCACTGACTAGATAATTTACTTTGATGCAGGGCTTACGAGAGTTGTTGACTCGAGATTGGGAGGTAAAACTTCAACATGTCTATCAGGAGGAGAATCATAACGCCGATCGGCTAGCTACTTTAGCTGTGCGTGTAAGACCAGGATTGTATATTCTTTCAGCACCTCTGAAAGACTCGGTGGATGTTATACACTTAGATAGGCAAGGAACGATGTATCGCAGGGGCATAGTTTACAACTGACCTGCTTATGTATTATTTTTCTCTTCCTATGTATTAAAAAAAATGTTTATAATTTTACAAAACTTCTTTATGTCACAATATTTTAAAATAAATGATTGAAACTATCCTTTTGCTCTTTATCGTCGCTTATTTTCAGTTCTAATAAAATGGGCTGAAATTGGACCACAAGTATGAGTTTGTGGACAGGTCCAAAGAAAGTGAAATTTGACCCAAGATGAGCTTGAAAGGCAAAGTCCAAAGAAAAACAAAGAGCTTACTCAAAATAATTAAATAAAAATCATTTAAAATAAATACGTAAAAATATATTACTTTTTTAAAAAGCATATGTAAGGTGCATATACATTAAATATTTTAAAATTACATAAACTTTAAATATTCAATTCTAAATTCTAAATAATAAAATTAATTTTTGAATAATTAAAATATATATTAGGAAATAAATACTATTTTATAAATAATTTTTAATTTAGTTACTTATTTATTTTATCCAACTAATTCATTTGAAAAAATATTATTTAACTTTATTTCATGGATATTAAATTGTAGTTAATACTTACTAGACGTGAAAAAAGAAGGCATTATAGTCTATTAATGCAAGTAAGTTTTGATACTTAATAAATTTGTAATATTTAATAGGTGAAACTATTAAGTATTAACTACAATTTCTTAATCTTTAAGAATATTTCTCATATTTTAAGAATAATTTAATATCTACAAGAATACGATTATAATTGGTATTTCTAATTTTATTTTTATTATATTCAATGAACACTTTTTTAAAACATTTAAGTCTGAATTGAAGTTCAGTTAACTCGGACCGACCTTGTTGATTTTAAATTAGGCCGAACAAATTTTGTCAAGCCTATATATAAGGTAAATTTGATCTTCAATTTTCTCAATTAAAGAGGAAAATAAAAAGAATAATTAGGGAGCATAATCTTATTATCTTCTTTTAATTATGTACTGGTCCAAGGGATAATGTCAAAAATGTTATTTTTAATCTTTTTTATTATTTTTCACAACATATATTTTTAACTACTAACAATATGATTTTGCTTAAATAATCACAATATAGCAAGAATTGTATTATGAATTTCTTTTTATGAACCATTTATAATTTATTTACTAAATAGATTACATGAGATTATTCAATTGAATAATTAATATATATTGGATAATTTTTATATGCATGCAAACCATTTTAGAAGTCAACCAATCATCAAGATAAATCTTAGAAGGATAATGGCAATTACTTCACACTATGTTTGTTAATATTCTTAGTTATCTTAATTAAGATTATATCTTAAAAAATGGCCCACGACCATATATAATTTCACATCTTATTTTTAATAGTAAGATAGTCATACCTCATATTTTATAATTAATTTATAATTTACAAAATAATGCAAGAAACAAATTTAACTAACAATAACAAAATTTATATCCTACCACCTGTAGTTTTGTTCATTATTAATTAATTAAAATATATAGGACAAATTATTTCTTAAAATTGGTAAAAAATATTTTAAAATTATTAATTTAAATCAATTTTAAGTAATTTAGATTAAATTTAATAGATAAATTGAGCCATACATTTAATCATTCTATATATAATATTTATATTATATGTTTTCTTTATAGAAAGAATTTTCTTATGAATTAATAATTAAAATTAAAATATTTTTAAAGATTTTTTGAAGTATAGAAGAAGTTTATGTCTTAAAAAAAAAAAGAAAAACAGTGAAAACTAGGTTGAAAAATAAGGAAAGAAAAGGAAAGACAGTTGGAATGAGGCTGGCCTCATTGTAATCTCTTTTTAACTGTGGTATCAATTTTATGTTCAATTCAATCTACAGCTACCCTCCTTCCTTCTCTTTGTTTTATTGTAACCTAAATGTTTGCATCTTCATGAACCCCTTTCCCACTACATAAAGCTCCTATCTTTGTCACTCAAACGAAATCTTTTCTTAGCCCCCAACACACAAACTCACTCTTCATCTTATTTTCTACGTGGGCCTTTATCTCATAATGAGATCACCAAGCTTTCTACTTGATGACCATTTTCTTCTCTAGGCTTTAAAAATGGCAGACAATCTTGATTGTCAAGACTCAAGCCTTCTATGTACAGAGAACACAAACATTTGTTTGGGTGATTTTGATTCTGATACCGTGGATGAGTTTGAATGTTCCCCTTCTTGGCATCACCAAGGCAATCATAATCACACCATAGATCCTTTCTTTTGTAGTTTTAGATCCAAATCCTTGATGGGATTCACTGTACTGAGTGATGAGAGGGTAAAGGAAATGATTGATAGAGAAAGTGAACATTTGCCAAGAGGTGATTATCTAAAGCGACTGAGGAGTGGGGATTTGGACTTGAATTTTAGAAGAGAGGCTGTTGATTGGATTTTAAAGGTTGTTCTTTTTTGTTTTTCTTTTCATTCTCTTAAATGGGATTGGTTTTCTACTTCTTTTGATTGATTTTTCACTAAAAACTTCGTTCTGGGCTATCATCTCTTTTCTCGAACAATGTGGATTTTCTCTGCATTATATGCAAATCTGGGTTGTTCGTACTTGATCAATATGTTATATCTGATTGTCCAATCATTTTTCACCTTCACGCCGGATTGGTGATATCCTTTTGCATTGATTTTGGTTTACAATGCCTAATGGAAGATGAAGTCTTTGCTGACTGTTTGCTGATCGAGTTTCTTGCATTGTGATCAACAGGTTCAAGCTCATCATCATTTTGGAGCGCTAAGTATTTGCCTATCTGTTAACTACTTGGATCGTTTCCTATCAATTTATCTGTTGCCTGTAAGTGCAGATATTGTGTTCTTCGTTTTGCATTTTGTTCTTTGGGCACTGATCATTTTTACCTTCTTTTGTTTTTTCCACTTTTGACGTAATAGAAGGATAAGGCTTGGGCTCTGCAATTGTTAGCTGTAGCTTGTTTATCACTAGCAGCCAAAATGGAGGAACATAAAGTTCCTCTATCTGTAGATTTACAGGTAATGATCACACTAAGTTAACTTACAGTGACAAATTGATGTATTCAGAAGTTGGTCATGTTTTTCTTGCTTGTTTCCCTGTTTTTTTCCTAATGATGTGGTTTTTGTGGTTAGGTAGGAGAACCAAAGTTTGTTTTCGAAGCCAAAACCATTCAAAGAATGGAACTTCTGGTGTTGAACGCATTGAATTGGAGAACTAGAGCACTTACTCCTTGCTCTTTCATTGACTATTTCCTCTGGAAAGTACATGATCATCAATATCTATCATCATCTTCTCTCTCTAGATCAGTACAGCTAATATTAGGCACAATGAAAGGTCTATTTTTGTACTGTGTCATGAGGCTTCTTTTTATTCTTCTTTTTTCTGGAGCTGTCTTTTAGGATTGAAGTGTTGATGCAGTTCTTGGTGGAAAACTAAATGCAGGAATTGATTTCTTGGAATTCAGGCCTTCAGAGATTGCAGCAGCAGTGGCAATATCTGTGTCGGGAAGAGAAGTGCTAGCCTTAGAAATTGATAAGGCAACGCCTAGCTTCATTCATGTAGAAAAGGTAAAAAGAACAAGAGAAAACAATATTAGGGGTGGTTCCCCACAAGAATGAAAATGCAAGATAGGACAAATTTGCTTTTGTCCATGAAGATCTTGATGTATGATCTCTATACCATTTTGATTGAGTTCTTGAAAATGAGTCTCTCTTTTTCTTTTTTCTGTTGCCCCCTTTTTGGGATTTTTCTGCAGGGTAGAGTGTTGAAGTGTATTGAACTGATTAAAGACCGGTCACTGACTAGTGGGTGTCCTGCTGCTGCTACTGTGGCAAGTGTATCAGCCTCATCTGTGCCCCAAAGCCCAAATGGGGTATTAGATTCTGCTGCATGCTTGAGCTATAAAACAGATGACACAACAGCTGGTTCATGTGCAAACTCTTGACATAATAGTCCAGACATTAAGAAGGGGAAACAAGATAGCAGACAATTTGAAGTGGAAACAAGAGTCATGATTTGCCCCATAGATGATTCACACATGGGAGTTTCTGTATGGGTTTTGAGCATACCCCTTAGTTAACGGTAACACATTGGAACAGAGAGAAAAAGGAAAAAAAAAGAGCAGGGGTTTTTTGATCAACTAATAAAGCTGAAGTTCAAGATGTGATCTTAGCTGTTTATATATAACTTAAAATTCAGGGAAGTTACACTGGCATATATACGAGTGAGTATGTGTGTATGTTTATACTTGAGTATTGCTATACAGTTCTTCTGCTGCAGCTTCCTTTTCCTGACAGAAAAAGAGGTGAAAGGACATGTAAAAGAGACTTGCAAAGTTTTGATATTGTATGCTCCCAAGTTTTCAATACCAATTGCAGAATTAAATGAAGGGAAAAGACATTAGTTCAATCGCAAAGATTCTAGTTTGAGTCACAGTTTCTATCTATCCTCAGGTATATAAACTTGTTCACCTAAAGAATCAGCCATCATTAAGCATTCTGTGACAAAACAGTCAGCCAGATTAAGAGTAATCTCGTATAATTTATAAGCTATTACGTTCATTTGACATGATATTAAGTTTGTGAATGTTCCTTTTTGGGGATTGGAAACAAGTACGGGCTTGGAATGTGGTCCACACGACGCTGACCAGTCAAGTGCAGGATTCTTCTAACGTGAAATAAGACCTGATGATTGTTGAAAGCAATCGATGAACATCAGAAACCCTGGAAATCCTGAAGTCTTTTATTATTTAAAAAAATTGAATTACTTGAATAAATAAACTAGAAATATTTCTAGGAAATATAAGACCGACTCCATTATTTAAGTGGACAGTAAGTGCTGGGTAGTTGCTTACACCTGTTTCCTGTTTTGTCACCTCACTGACCATCTTTTTCTTTTTCTTCCCTCAAGAGAAATGGTAATCTTTCTCTTTCTGTTTATGCTGTTAAGAGCAATTCTAACATTGACTGCAATTTGCAGTAAATGTTCATATTTTTCACTCCAACTGAATTGCATAAGCTTGTTGTATTTTGCAGTTACTTCACACTTACTGCAAATATGCAGTTGTTTTGGCAAACCGCATTTTCGTACGGATGCCCTATTTTTTTATAATTAATTTTATAAATTGATAATATATTTTAGATAATTTGTTGAGAAATTTTATAATATAATACTTTTATTTAAATTGGTAATTTTAATTTTAATTTTTTAAAAAAATTATTGAATATTTTTTAATAAATTT
>JANQAP020000566.1:209502-224989 GCA_026874005.2 Erythroxylum coriaceum | reverse complement strand
ATATTAAAAGCGAAAACTTTGTAGACCAACTGAATGCATTAGAAAACAAATTGAACAACTGAAGCAGGCTATCAAAAACAAAACACGGTACAGTATGAAGAGGACAACTGTGCCAGTATCAGGTATAGGTTTCGAACAGATATTCTGCTCATTAAACCCTCCCTCTTGTTTCTTTCCAGAGCAAACAAGGAAGTCCTTTTTCTTTCTGGTTCTTTGTCCTAAAATTTATTCCTAATTTTGAAATCATGCACAGCCTAAACCCCGTCCAGAAATTGCCACCTTGAAAATCTAAACACAGAACACCTCACTGTTCTCCCCTCCCCTCTAAATACAAAATGTAAAGAAAATTTCAAAAGAGTAATACTGAGCAAGATGGTTCTAAAAATCACTATAAAACCACTACAAATCGAAAGACATTATAGGTAAGAACACATCAAGTACAGGATATCAAAGTGCAAAGAAAACATGGTTGATCAAACTCTTAAATAAATGTAATCTATATCTATAATATGTCAAGTGAATCACCTATCAGTCATCCACATAGCAATAGTGACATAAACTTCAACCTCATACAGCAATAGAAACATTGAATCTCCAAATTAAGGTTGTCTTATCATATGATATCGGCATCTAAGATAACATACCTTATAATAGCTCCACTCAGTTTGTCCACCAGATTTATACGACAGGGGATTATCACTACAGAATGCAAGCTTTGCTGTTGATACATATAAGACCCCCATAACTGGACCAGCTGATGTAGACAAGTAACATGCATATGAATTTTGGAGTAATTCTTCAGAGACTGTCTCGAATGTCTATCTAAAAATCTTCTCATAACCACCTTCAGCTAGGACTTTTGTTCCTTGCGCAATTCTTCCCAGAGCAGCTTCAGTGAAGCTAGGTGATGTTTTCACTAGTTATAGGTAAAGTGAGACAATTTCGTCAGCTTCACAGCACATCACAGAGTGCAGTCAATTGAAAACTACTCTATCATGAGTTTGTAATGGAAGTGATAAAAATCGTGTTAAACAGAAGACACATGATTTACTAACGGTGAGAAGATCAGTATTACAAGAAAATTCAAAAGAGCTATATAATATAAAGGTAGTAAATCAGTGTATGGTAGTAAATTAGTGAGAAATCAACATCCAAGTCCATTCGTATATCTTTTCTACTTCTGCTGAGAACTTTCAATAGATTCTAGAAAATTGGACGCAAATGTCCAATATTCATAAAGTGATAATCTAGTGAAGTCCCAAATAGAACATTTCTTGGCAAGCAAACTTTAGTAGGAATGAAAAAAATCATATTCTATGATTTTCCTAGTTTTATCTATTTTTTCTGTTTTCACACACATTCCAATCATTAAACGTTCCAGCATTAGCTAAAAACACAGCCCTCTGTCAACGCATCTAAACGTTAACTTCTGTCAACACTTCAAATTCAAACTGAACGAATTTCACAAACACACACACTAACAACCTCTAAGTTTGAAAAAGAACTAATAACACAATACGATCAAAATTATATCAACAGTCAAATCAAACACATATCCAGAACATACAAAAACAAGAGAGAGCTGTATCTGAGGATTAACACTCACAGTGCTGCCACGTGTTCCCAGCGAGATCTTCAGCTTTCCTGCTAGCTTCACCAACCATCTTTCCCCATCTTCCTAACACGTCCTTTACAGTCCCCATCGTCTCTGCTCAAACAATAACACAAAATTTTCAATTAAAAAACAGTAAAAGAACCAAAAATCGCTCCAGAATTTACAAAATCATATAAATGTAGATTGACCTTTAAATGATAAGGAAGAAGACGACGAATTCGGGGAAGGAGAAACATGGGGATTAGATCCGCCGAAGTAAACATTTCTGCTGTTATCGTAACCGTCGCTGTTACTCCGAGACTCCGTAACTAAATCGGGGCTCCAGTGAACTGATTTCCTCGCGGATCCATCACGGCTCACCCCTTGCAGCTGTTCACTCAGCAGTTGGGAATCCGATCCGGAAACGGAGCTGCCTTTGTTCGCGTCTCCCTTCGGAGCATCGTCGGTTTTCGGATCAGGAATTTGCTCGTGTGACGGATCCTGGGAGGCGGATTCTAGCTTCCTCTGCACCTCCGACTTCGGGAGGGGCTCCATATTCTAGAAGAATCGCGCTGGCGTGGCACGTGAAGAGGAGAGCGTGAACGGTGATTTATTCGGGTTTTGAGGCTTTCTTCTTTATTCTGGCTTTAGTTGTTTCTGCTTCTGTATATTTGAATTTGCTTTCTTGACCGTGAAGGTGAAGGCTTTGTTTGGGAAATGCGTAACTATGCGGTAAGTCGTTTTGTTTTGATGGAGTGTTTTAGCGCGCACTGCGCACATGGTGACGTTGTATGAGCATTGAGCCCATTTATTTTGAATTTATTAAATTTAAATTGATTAAAATTAAAATTTTATAATTATATTATTTTAATTTTATTTCAATCAAATTTTAAATAATTTGACTTTGATTAATTATGATAATTTATTTACTTAACTTTTACTTAAATTAATTTAAGAATCACTTTAAAATATATTTATTATTGTCAAAAAATAAAAATTGTTAAGGTTTTAATTTTGAAACAGAAATTATTTTATCGCATGAAATTTAAAATTATAAATAATTATCGTGAAATTAATAATAAAAACCACGGGACAGTAAATATAAAAAAAGATTTAATCTTTCACCAAACATACAATTAGGGTAAGATATTACACTTTTTGAATACACTAAAACAATTTATTCACATAATTAAATTGTAGCTATGCCCTTAATAAGTAATTAATTTTGATCATTGATCAAAGAGAAGACTTCAACTCAATTACAGGAAGTTTATTAGAAGTAATGCAGTTGTGTTCTTTGATCTTTTCAATGAAACTCAGTATAGTCTCTTCGCTTTTGACATCTGTTAACAGAATGAAATAGAGACATTAGTCAATTTCATCTCATGGTTAGGTTCAGGGATGACAATGCTCAGGCCAGCTCAGGTTAAGGGAGTGAAGATCACTTGATTTAGTTTAGTCAATTTAAACGTGATCTATTAATACTAATATCAGTTCAAACTTCATATTGGTCCCTAAACTTAACTCTGGTATGAAATTTAGGCAACTCTAACCTGATCAATTAACTTCGGCAAGATTGACTAGGTTAGAATTACTAAGCCTATTTAGGTGAAAGACCAAAACCAAAACATATAATTGATTGTAAGTAGTACTAACCAAGTCTTGGAACGACGTGTCCCTGTGGATGATAAACCACAACAGGATCCACAAATGATCCCAGCAAATCTTCTCCTGCTTCCTTCAAAAAGTCCCTCTCTCCTGAGATATGTAAAAGCATGCACACTTCAGAAAAATTGAGCTGTGAATTCTTCTGTAAATTCTATAATTTCCTCTTCACAGGTCCGAACATGGTTTATCAGGAAAATGTTACAGATGCAAGTCTGGTTGATTCAACACTAACTGCATAAACTCTGTTGTTACCTATGAAGTGGAGAGAGGGGCACTCAATAGGACTAGAGAAGGCTTTAGCACCCAACTTTGGTTGCCCCAACTTGTATCCTGCAAACTTAGCCCCAGATATGAGTATCAGGAACTTCACTTTCGGTACTCTTGTAAAGGCCAAGCCCTGCGATTTTCACAAAAAGTAGAATTAATCAAAACCTAATTTGTGGTTTTCAGCTCCAGACCTTGGTTCTTGCCATATCAGGCACGATTAATAAGATTCCCAGAATTTTCTGTACCTGAGCTTGCAATCCTGGAAGAGCAGCTGATATGAATGCTCCCTGGAAATCCAATTATGAACAGGAAAACAGAGACAGAAAACGAATCAAGTAAAAACCCAGAATTTTGTATAAATCAAACATATAATTCACCTGGGAAAAACCGAGGAGTCCATCAAAAGGACCCCGATTCAACATGTAATCTTCTATATACATCAAACATTCTTCAAAGTTTCGATACTCTTTGAAGTCCTGCCATAAACAAAACAGCCCATTCCCTTACTTGCTAAAAGAATCAAAGACAGGAAAGATAATATCCAGATTACTGACCTCACTGCTCTGGTACCATTCTCGGTATGGAGGATCAAAGAGGCCTTCAACATCTGATTTGCCTCCGGCAGGGAAAGGGCCATCGAGGAAGTCAAGTTCCAGCTTTTCAAGAACAGCCTGAGGCCATCTTCCTATCAAAGTCCTGAGGATTACAGCACTTGTCCTGAATCCATGGAGACAAAGAATTTTGGGTTTCTTGGAATTCTCGACCTGGGTTTCCATCAACACTTTGACTTGTCCTTCTCTAGGTCTCCGACTCAGTAATCTAGTAGATGATGTTCTGAAGAGTTGAGCCGTAGGGATAATCGGCCAAGAGGCGTGTGATGCCACCGCCGTCATGTGGACAGTGCCTGACTTGTTCATATATGTAGTAAGGATTATTATGTATTAAATTGTTTTCACGTTTGTTTATAATTTTCTGTTTTTATTTTAAAATGTAATAAAAATATGTTTTTTATTTTTTATTTTAGTTTCTTTTCATTTTCATAATTTGTAAAAACTAATAAAAGTAATATTTTTATATTTTTTAATTGATAGCAAATCAAATTATAAAAATATATAATATTAATTACTAATAAAAATACGAATAATTTAATTTATTATATATTTAACTTTAATAATTATTTATAAATAGATTTTAAATTTATACCACTAATTATCCCTGATGTCAACGGGTAACAAAATGAGCCTACTTTCAGTAGGTAATGCAATTAGCTTTTCCTACATGAATTGCATATTTTAAACGCAAGTCAAACGTTAGACATCGAAGTAAACAAATCAGACTTGCGTTGCAATTTCAAAGACGTAACTCAGTTCTCTTTGAAATCTGACTGGTACCAAAGTTAATTAAAACATCTTAACATGTTTAGAAATGAACAACGGATAACTGTTTCAGTGCACAAGTAGTTTAAGTTGCAATCTAGAACAAGAACAACAATACTTGGAGTTTGGAAAGATACATTTATTTGTATGCAACCTTATTCTTAACTAATTCTTTGCATACGGGGAAACAAAAAAAAAAGACAGCATGAGAGTCTGGACTTTGTGGCTATTCATCTTCCCTCTGCTGTGAAATCTTCTGGATTTTGTCAATAAAAGAAGACATGATCTCCAAGTTCCTACCTTCTGAAACTTAATTATAAATTGATCAGTACCGTAGCTCATGATCCATAATTTGCAGTAAAGAAAAAGGTTTCGGTGAGAAATTTGGGTGATTTGAAACTAACCAAGTCTTGGTACAGTATGGCCCTTGGAGTGATGAATGACCATAGGATCAACAAATGATTCTATCAACAGCATTCCTTCTTCCTTCATAAAATCCTGCTCCCCTGCATCATGTGTAAAAAACTTGTTTAGAGAACGTAGATACCATCTTTTGCAAGTAGCATTGGCAACAAGTCGGACCGTGCCCCTCTTAAAAAACGACGTCATTTTTTTTAATTGAAAAAATTACGTCGGACCAGGCTAGATCAAGTTTGGGCTGTGGTATTCTACCGGGACTCTATCGTAGGTCTAACCCAACACGTTACCATCCCTACTTCAAATCTTTATCTCCAGCAGCAGCTTAACAAGGAAAAAGAAGTCTACGTGTAGCTCAGATTTCAACAAGTTTGACGAAGAAACATTAGCTAAGAAAAACCTGTGAAGTGTAGAGAGGGCAACTCAATGGGAGTTGAAAACGCAGTAGCTGCCATTTCTGGTGTTCCAAACTTGGAAGCTCCAAACTTGGCCCCTGATATGATAATCACGAATTTAATCGCCGGAATCCTGGTAAGCCCCACACCATCTCTCTGAATTCCAGGCAGAGAAGATGTTAAAATCGCACCCTATGCAAAGAAATCAAAGAAGAATCAGACACAAAAGCAAGAACATTTGATTCTGAAACACAAAACCTCCAGAGATGTAACACAAACCCACCTGGGAAAAACCAAGAACTCCATCGAAAGGTCCATGCTTTATCATGTAATCTTCTATGTATTCTAGACATGCTTCAAAGTTTCTGTAAACACTGAAATCCTCATTGGATTGGAACCATTCATAGTATGGAGGATCATATATACCTTCAACGTCAGATTTTCCTTCAGCAGGAAATGGAGCATCCAGGAAAACAAGATCCAATCTTTGAAGTATGCTTTCTGGGAATCTTCCGATCAACTTCTGGATGATTGAACCGCTGGTTCTGAATCCATGGAGGCATAAAATTCTGGGTTTCTTCTGCTCTTCATTTCCCATAATCTCTTCGTCTGAAGATTCAGAGGATCTTGTTAGAATCACAAGGGCACATGTAAATTTCAGTCTCTGCGATCCTTTAGTTGGAGTACCATTAATGTTTCACCGATCTCTCTTTGCTGTAACTCCAAAAGGGAACAGTTTCCTAAAATCTCATATTTTATCTGTTTTTTAACTTTAATTTGCGCCAGGAAAATCTCCTTATGCGAAATTTAACTTTTCTAAAGCGAAGAAATTTGCAATTTTATTTTTTGAATACAATGCAAAGAAAAACAAAAATTACAACATTAACTCATCCTTGCCTATCCTAATGTACAAAAAACCGCGTTTTCAGCGGAGGTTTTGGAAGGACATGTAATCTTGGTTGTGCTCGGATAGCTAAATTAGCCAAATTGTCAGCGTTCTGATTCCCCTCCCTATAGACATATTGAATCTGCACTTCCCAATCTCAATCCAGCACCGCCTGTATGCCCTACACCAAAACGTATCCTCAGTTAGTATTCGTTCAAAAGAGGAAAGAATATTGATTACTTCTAACGAATCCACTTCCAGGACGATTTTTCGATAACCATGATCTCAAGCCAATTTAAGCCTTTCATGAACTCCTCTCAATTCAGCAATCAAGGGCGGGCATGCTCCTAAATTATGTAAAAATCCTCCACACCACTGGCCATTGTAGTCTCGAAGTAATCCCCCAGCAGTACTAGCCGAAGAACTGTGTTGAACCGCGCCATCTGTATTTACTTTGATCCAACCCTCTTGCGGTGGTTTCCAGCTGACAATTTGTCCTACGGGCAAACCCGATGCATTGGCAACTCGTCCAATCACCACTTGGGCTTTTCTGACCCAAGTTACACACTCTAATACTATGCAATGTCCTACTTCCGGCCACTCAAAACCATCTTCAAAAATACACCTGTTCGGCCACTGCCATTTATACCAACAAAAGACGCCAAATATTGTGACCCACTCGTCCACCTGCATTTGAACTGTGTTAGACATATTGTATTGTAGCCATGTCGCCTCGGGCCATTGAAAAAAGGCAGACTCTAGGACCGCAGGAGACAATTTGCGTCAAAAAACTTCACCCTGTGACAATCTCGAAGTGCATGCAATATGGTCTCTTCCTGACCACAGAATTAACAATTGCTATCCGTTGCTATGTGTCTAGCGACATGTTGTTGGTTAGTCAGTAACTTCCTGCTGGATAATAGCCACAAAAATGATTGAATACGCTGAGGCCCTGACCATTTCCAAATCACATTCCAGATCGAATTTTGAGCCGCCGAATCTAAATCTGTGATTAAGTCATAAGCAGAAGCCACTGTGAACGCACCATGTTGGCCTGGGCCCCACACAATTCGGTCCTCTCCCATGTCAATGTTTGGAGGTCGAATCGTCGCCAGAACCAGACAAACTTGAGAGGGGAGATAGGGCTGGATCATATTCCATTTCCAGGTCCCATCCTCCTCCACATACTCTGACACTTTCGTGTACATCTACCTGTCAGGAAGGGGAAACATTGTCTCATTTACTAGGAGACCCCAATTGGCCAACCATTGGTCTAGCCAAAAATATATCCGGCTGCCATTTCCTATGATCCATTTGATTTCTTGGCAGACAAAATCCCATGTAGCTGCTATTCCCCTCCAAATTATCGACGCCCCTTGTTTATGCAGCGATTGAGGGATATGATGAACGTTGAGTCAATATTTAGTACAAAGGACCTGTATCCATAGCGCTGCGGGTTTATTGAGCAAATCTCATCCCAATTTAGTAAGTAGAGCATCATTTGTCGCTCTAATGCGTTTGATCCCAAGTCCCCCAGCTTTCTTCGCTCGACAAACGACTTCCCATTTTTAATGAATTAGGTAAATTTTTGAGTGCATGTAATTAAAAATTATGTAGCTTAAACAAATTACTTAAGGAATTAATAACTTAGGTCTAGGTTAGTATCCGGTAATAAAGGAACCGAACAAAAAAAGGAAAGAAATAATTGGAATAAGAATGAAATTAGTGATTATGCATATTTATTATGTAATTAATAAGAACGAGATTAAATAAAGTTAATAGTTATTGTAACATTTGATATCAAATATTAAGAATTATATTTAAAAAATTAGACATATTTATTTATGATTAATTAAAATATTTTTTATTTTATAAATAATTATTCAAATTATTTTTCAGTAATTTATAAAATTATTAGTTCATAAGAATACTTTTTATGATAAGAATAAAAAAATTAAAAAAATAAACATAAAGATTATAATATATAGTTTTCATAATAATATAATAACTTAAAAATATTATCTATCTCTTATACATGATATTTTGATTTCAGCTCAACTTCACTTCTCCGGTTGAAGAGCTACTTTATTTCATCATTTTCCATTCTCAAGCTGTTAAAACATGATATGCAACAGAGTTATTCCTGTTCCTTCTACTGTAACATCTTCTGAATGTTGTCAATGAAAGAGGACATAATCTCCAAGTTCCTTCCTTCTGAAACCAAAGAGGAACATGAATTAAGAATTAGTTAGTATTCATAGCTCATGATGCATAATTTGTAATCATAAACAATGATTTGATGAGAAATTTGGGTGATTCGAACTAACCAAGTCTTGGTACAGTATGCCCCTTTGAATGGTGAATGACCATAGGATCAACAAATGATTCTATCAGCAATTTTCCTTCTTCCTTCAAAAAATCTATTTCCCCTGCATCATGTGTGAAAACATTATTTGTAGTGATAATTCAAGTGGTAAGGAAGTTGATAAATGACAATTGTTTTATGTATAGGCTTTGCTTAGATATGAAGTTTGAAGTATTTTTAATTTATGTTAGGATTTGACTTCAAACTTAATCAATTTAGACTTTTTTTTAATTAACTTTGACTTAGCCCAATTCAAATTGAGTCCAAATTAAAATATTAAATATAATTAAAGAGAAATACAATTAATTTGATATAAAACGTTATCAAAATACCAACCCCCATCTAAGCTTTGATAATTTAGTTTGATTCAAATTCGGCAGCTCAATTTTAGGTTGACCAAATTTCGAACCATGATCAGACTTACTCTTTTAGTCTACAAATACAAAAAAAATTGAAGACCGAAATAATTTTTTAATTTAAAAAATTATAATCGCATTATTTTTTAAGACAGTTCAAGTTAAGTTAGGAGTAAATTCGACTTTGAATCGGACCGAACTTAATATATTTTCATCCCTGATCTCATTAAGATCAAGTTATTGGGATAATAAATCCCACATCGAAAAAAAATAACATCTAATAATAACATATAAGGTTGAGAATGAGTAATTCTCCATAAGGTTAAGTCTTTTAGATCAACCTCATTTTCAACCTAACTTAAATTTCAATATGTTAAGTGCCTGTTTCTCTACAAAAGCTTAAGCCTTTGTGTGATGCTAACTTAATTGATTTTATATATTCACTAACACACCCCTTTAAATGAAAGTCCTTTGAGCTTGAAACTTGCACAAGCTCACTTTACGTTGTGCTGAATAATAGGTAGAGTATAAGATTTGAACTCACGATCACTTAGTCACAAAGGCTCTGATACTAAGTTAAGCGACTATTTTACCACAAAAACTTAAGCTTTTGTGTGAGGTCAATTTAATTGGTTTTATATATTCAGTAACGTAAGAATTATTATAGATTTTTAATGGATACATTTAGAACCTTTAAGTACCTATGAAATGGAGAGAGGGCAACTCAATGGGAGTTGAAAATGCAGTAGCAGCCAGTGGAGGTGCTCCAAACTTGGAACCTCCTAACTTAGCCCCTGATATGATTATCACGAACTTAATCGCCGGAATCCCGGTAAGCCCCACGCCGTCTCTCTGAATTCCTGGCAGACAAGCCGCCAAAGCCGCCCCCTACGGTGAAGGAACGAAAGAAGAAGAATCAGACACAAAAACCCGTAGTGGTTAACCAAAAAGCAAGAGCATTGATTTCCGAAAAACAGTAATGAGCTAAACCACTCCTCCTGACCTGTGAAATACCAAGCACTCCATCGAAAGGTCCGTTCTTTATCATGTAATCTTCAATGAATGCTATACATTCTTCAAAGTTACTGTGCACACTGTAATCCTCATTGGATTGGAACCATTCGTAGTATGGAGGATCATATACTCCTTCAGCGTCAGATTTTCCTTCAGCAGGAATTGGAGCATCTGGGAAAACAAGATCCAATCTTTGAAGTAGACTTTCTGGGAATCTTCCTATCTCCTTCTGGAAGATTGCACCGCTGTTTCTGAATCCATGGAGGCATAAAATTCTGGGTTTCTTCTGTTCTTCATTTGCCATTGTCGTTGTGTATTTCTCAGGAATTTCCTCTCTTCGACAGGTAAGTCTTTAGATTTGGCATTATATCACGGTCTAATTTAATGCTAGAATCACAAAGGCCCATGCAAATTATTTGTCTGCATTATATTTAGTTTAAGTATCATAAATCTTTCGTACATTTATCGAGAAAAGAAGAAAAACTGAATCCAGAACATTGAATAATGTTACGATTATATATATATATCATAGAATTCCTAAAGTTATATCTTATATGTCCAATTAAAATTTTTTTAATTGGACATATAAGATATAACTTTAGGAATTCTATGCTACATTGGAGTTTATCATCATGGTGACATTGGAATTAATTTTACTGCTGGACATCCTAAAAATTACTGCTGGATATTTTGGTAAATTGAAATCGTTACTGCTAGATTTTGTGGACTGTGTGGATTGAAGAAAATCAAGAGATGAGGTTGTTGTGTGCTAAAAGTTAGTGTGGTGGCTGCATGGTTTAACAGGGACTCTAATTGCTTGTGGATTTTGTACATCTCCGAATTATCGAAGAATTCTATCAAACCCGTGAGTGGTAGAAACCAAGTGGGAGTGTGTGTGTCATTGACGGGTGCGTATGTATTTGTGGGAGAGAGCTGAATAAGGTTTTGGGTGGTTGAAGGTGAAGTGTGTCAGGTATTGCAACGGTGTAGTAGGTATGCGTTAATTGTCCATTGAACAAACACTGCAGTAATTGTGCATGTTGTGTGAGAGAGCTGAATAACGTACGTGGAGTGAGACATGCTACGGTGAAGAGGGTCTTCTTGACGGTGCAGTGGGTTAACGTGTTACTTTTTCCTAATGTCTTCATCTATTGTCTATATTTCCGTATGGTTTAATTGAAGATGTTGAAGTTGGGATGGATCGTTTCTATTGAAGAGTTATTTTCTAAAAGCTGAAACCATAGGGAAGTTCTTTTCTTATCTCAATTATACTGTCGTTTAGTTCTTAATTGATTAAATACTTGAGTTATTTTTATTAATTATTGTTTGAGTGAAAGTAGTTAGAAAAATCCTCTGACGAGGTTAACACGAGTCGGTCGTGTTATCGGGTGTGAAAATCTTTCATAGGAAGTGAAGTTGAGAGATAGTTACAAGGATTGGGAGGTGTTGCTCTAGGGTGACCTTGTGTAAATCTATTGTAATTCGGAAAAAATTATTAATCTGGGTGAGGGCCTCGCAGACATAGACAAAGTGTACCGAACTGCGTTACCAAATTTCTGGTGTTCTTATTATTTCGTTTTTGCTTGGTTTTATTTTGTTTGTGCCAAAGAAGTTTATGGAGAGTTTGTGAAATATTTAACACTTTTGGTTTTTCAATTGGTATCAGAGCAAGGTCACCGATTCAGAACTTGGTAGAAAGTTAGTGCAGATCCTAGTTTCGCGAACATGGCTACAAGAGAGGGTGTATCAATCACCAAACCACCACTATTGGATGGATCTAACTATCCTGCCTAGAAATCATGGATGAAAGTCTTCATCCAAGCTCTGGGCACGAAAGCTTGGCATTCGGTAGTATATGGTTGGACGCATCCGATGATCACTGATGATAAAGGAGAGGCAGTTCAGAAAGATCTATCTGAATGGACAAGAGTCAAAGAAGAAAGTGCACTAAAAAATTCACAAGCAATGCATGCGATATTCAATGTTATTGATGAGGGACGCTTCTCAATGATTTCAGCCTATGAATCAGCAAAAGAAACATGGGATGCTTTGCAAACTATTCATGAAGGATCAAAATCTGTGATAACTTCGAAACTGCAGGTGTTAGCTGTGTGGTTTGAAGAGCTAAAGATGGATGAGAATGAGACTATTGGATACTTTCA
This sequence comes from Erythroxylum coriaceum, assembly GCA_026874005.2. Classification (NCBI taxonomy): domain Eukaryota; kingdom Viridiplantae; phylum Streptophyta; class Magnoliopsida; order Malpighiales; family Erythroxylaceae; genus Erythroxylum; species Erythroxylum coriaceum. The sequence continues at coordinate 212,489 of JANQAP020000566.1, read as the reverse complement.
TGAAAAATTGCGAGATATAGCAATCAAGCTCATCAACTGGGGAAGAAATACTCTAACGTGAAATTAGTCAAGAAAACGCTGAGATCGCTAACTCAAAGATTTATTCCAAAAATTGCAGCAATAGAGGAGGCCCACGACATTGATAATCTGTCATTAGAAAAAGTTATTGGAATTCTTACAAACTTCGAGATGAATCTTTTAAGAGGTAAGTAAGAAAAAAGCAAAGGATTGGCACTACAGGTGGAAACTGGAAAAAGTGTGAATGATGCGGAAGATGAATCAGATGAAAACGAAGACTTGGTACTGTTCACACGAAATTTTGGTAAATGGTTGAAAAGAATGTAGAAGGACAGACCCAGCTTTAGACAATATGGCGGAAGTTCATCGAGAAACAATTTAAGACAACAAGTCAAGGCACAAAAGGGTGAACAGAAGGCAAGAAGAATCCAATGTCATGAATGTCAAGGTTTTGGACACATTCAAGCCGAATGAGCTAATACTTTGAAGAAGAGAAAAGAAAAATCCTTCACGAGCACCTGGAGTGAAAATGATTCCGATAGTGAATATGGCAGCGAAGAAGAAATCGCTAATGGTTCTACGTTAGTTGCCCTATACAATAAAAGTCCAGTTACTTGCTTAACAGTAACTGAGAAGGAAATATCTGAAGTCGAAATAGCGAAAAAATTGGAAAATTTCAAAAACAATCTAGCTCAAGATCCAATATCAGATTATAATAGCGATGGAAGTGGCCTAGATGATAAAAAAGGTAATATTTACAAGGATTACAAAGTTATGTATGAAAAATGGGTAAAAACGTGTAAAAAGAATGAAAGATTGAAGGAAGAGAATCTTTCTATGAAGAACACCATACGAGAGTTAGAAAAGAATTTGATGTTGACGCTGGATGAGCTTGGTGAAACTAGAATGAAATTGACAAATACTGAAAAGGGATTGATAATGTTGAATGGAGGCATGAAAAAACTAGATAAGTTGATAGAAACTGGTAAAATTAAAGAAAATTTCGAAGGAATAGGCTATAAAGGTGAGTACTTGAAAGTGAATGAAGGAAAAATCGATATGTCCATATCAGCCCAAGAGGTAGAAGCATCGAAAAAAAATCGAAGATTTATACCCACATGTCATTTTTGTGGAGTCATTGGGCATATAAGGCTAAGATGTTATCAGTTACTATAGATGCTGTTTCAAAGAAGACAAAGCCGAAAAAGTATACATCCTCCACAAAAATTTCAACATCAACCTTCAGTACCAAAATCTACTTGGGTAAAAAGAAGTGAATTGTAAGCTCTCGTAGTTCGTACATCAATGAAGGCAACTTTGCAACATGGTTGGTATTTTGATAGTGGATGTTCACGCCATATGACGGGAGAAAACGCTTACTTAACTGATTATCAGAACTGTATGGATGGTCATGTGACTTTCGGAGATGGAAAGAAAGCTTTTGTGATCAGTAGAGGAACATTATGCATGGATAGTTTGCCTCCTCTCAAGAATGTGCTCCATGTCGATGATTTAAAAGCAAATTTGGTAAGTATAAGCCAACTTTGTGATGATGGTTTGCTAGTTAAATTTACAAGTGATTAATACAGGGTACTTACAGAACAAGGAGAATGTATCGTGAGCGGCAAGCGATCAGCCGACAATTGCTACATGTTACAAGTCATGACTACGTGTAAGTCAGCTACTCATGAGAATGACATTGATTTATGGCATCAAAGGCTTGGGCACATAAATTTTGATCTCATTAGCAAATTGACAAAATTGGAGGCTGTAAAGGGTCTAGCCAAAATGAACAAAGAAGGAAAATCAATTTGTAGTGCGTGTCAAATAGGAAAATAGCTAAGAGTGCCACATAAAAAGGTTAGATATGTTACCTCATCTCGCATACTTGAATTAATTCATATGGATTTGGTCGGTCCAACAAAACATGATAGCATTGGTGGAATGAGATATTTTCTAACTTATGTTGATGATTATTCGAGATATACTTGGGTATCATTTTTGAAAGAAAAATCATATGCTTTCAAGGCTTTTAGAAGTCTATGTATGCAGGTCATGAATCTGAAAAATATGACTATATTGAGAATTCGATTGGATCACAGAAGAGAATTTGAGAATACAAGCTTTATTGATTTTGTGATGAGTATGACATCATACAAGAATTTTCAGCACCCAAAACCCCACAACGAAATGGAGTTGCCGAAAGGAAAAATACAACACTTGAAGAGATGGCCAGATCTATATTAAATGGAAGTAAAGTGTCTATACGATTTTGGGCCGAAGCGGTTAACACAACATGTTACATATGTAATAGAGTGTATCTTCGAAGCTTTTTGAACAAAACATCGTATGACCTTTGGAAGGGAAAGAAACCAGATGTAGATACTTTCATATTTTCGGAAGTGTTATATTCTTAGAGATCGGAAATAGCTTGGAAAATTCGAGAGCAAAAGTGATGAAGGAATTTTCATTAGCTATTCAACTCATAATCAATCTTACCGAGTGTATAATCAAAGAACAAAGAAAGTGCAAGAGTCCATAAATGTCGTGATAGATGATGTATCTTTGTTGAATGATCAAGTGGCAGAAGAAAATCAACGTAACTGACCATCTGAATAAGCCCAAAACGAGACAAGATTGAAGAATTGCCTAGATCTGCAGTTAGTTGCTGCTAAGGAAGTAACTGCAGGAACTGATCTGCAGTTAGTTACTACTGAGGAAGTAACTGCGCAAACTGAAGAACTTTCAGTTACTTCAGATGATGAATCACCTAAAACACTAGAAGCTGATTTGAACCGAGATTCTTCATCTCGAATCTGAAGAAATCATCCAGTAGAAAACGTCATTGGAGATGTTAGCGAAAGAAGAGAAACAAGAGAAAGAAAAAGGATTATCGAGAACTTGTAGGCTACTTGTGTTACACATCTTCATTCGAGCCAAAGAACGGTAAAGAAGCACTACAAGATGAA
>JANQAP020000566.1:188147-199540 GCA_026874005.2 Erythroxylum coriaceum | reverse complement strand
ATAAAAATTGAAATGAAGAAATTAACGTAATAAAAATACCAAGAAAATAAAATAAAGACCAATAAAATAAAAGTACATTAGGTACATAATATATATAATTACATACATATTAATATACCCATACACTGCCTATATGGCCTATTCCTGATCTAACGTCTGCGATCTATCATAGCAAAGGTAAAACCTAATCATCTCGTATAGGAGACTCTAATTTTATCCTAAACGTTTTCTACTTATCCTAGGCAGAGGTCGTATCCTCATAGGGCTTCAGGAGGAGGGCAAGCGGTCATGGGGAGGTACGGTCGACCGGCAGACATACTATCCGCCGAACTAGGAGTCTACAACCAAGTTGTAGCCCTTCAACTCCGTGAAAGGCTACATATAGGAATGACAGGTGGAAACAATACACAAAATACACACGGATGACCTTTACTACTTTAGACCACTCTAAGTGTCTACCTGTATATCGTTGTCTCCCACACTTCAGAGCACAGATCATGTGCTCAGAGCAGTCTAAAGCTCACTTTACCCCTCACACCCCTACGCGCCCTATACGTCTAATATCGAAATTCTGTGGCGCCAACTGCTTCTATCGGATGTTATATCCTCAGATAGATTTAACGCCTGTAGGTCCAGTTTGATCTGCTCCTCCCATATCCTCCTTGGCCTCCCTCGACCTCGCTTTCCTTCTACATAAATCCCTTCAACTCGCCTGACTGGTTCCGTCACACTTCTTCTGCGCACTTGTCTGAACCATCGCAATCGCCACTCCCTTAGCTTGTCTCCAATAGCCGCGATGCCACTCCAAATTTAATATGGCACTGTTGTAGCAGCTCTCCAAAATGGAGGAAAAAATACTGATAAATTAGAGTTGATTTCTCCTCTATTTTGGAGATGCTATGAAGATAGCCTTAGTTCGTTCACTTTCTTATAAAAGCAAAATCAACCTAGAGTAGTTGGTCCTATTTTCTTAAAGGGGTATGCTCATGTTGGGCTCAAAATCTATATGTGCAACAATTAACAATATTTTAAAATTCGAATTAGAAGTTAAACCGTTAAATAAGAAGTTTAAGATTTAAAAAATTTAGCACGCAATAGATCGTCATAAAATTAATTAAGAATTGAATAAAATTTAAAAATTTAAAATATAGTCGAAAGGACAATGTTCTTAATTTAAAATTTAATTAAAAAAAGTTATTAAATAAAAATCAATTAGTATATTTTAGGTCATCTTTGTGACAAATTGTATGCAGATTTATCAAAAACAGTCTCTCTACTCAGTAGAGGTAAGACTGTGTACTATCAAATCTTCCTATACTTTGCACCACAACGAGATTTCAACTGAATGTTGACGACAATGAAAATATATTTTGGTTAATAAAAATAAATTAGTTTATGAAATTCAACTGATTAATTAATAAATTGATTTATTTTTAACAACAAGAGTTATTAAAATAAATCGAACTGAAAAGTTAAAAATTGAATTAAAAAATTAGATAGTTACCAAATACTAATGGTATGTTTGGTTCAATATAATAAAAATTTATTCCCATTCTATTCCTAACATTTATCTATTCTTGTGTTTGGTTAGAAAAAGAGAAAGAGAATAGCTATTCTAAGATTTTGTTATTCCCTAACCATAGGGAATAGTTAAAGATTACCACACTTTGTCTTTAGCTATTTCATATAATGGGGAATAATAATAATAATAATTAGTAGAAAATTAACAATAATTATTATTATTATTGATATGAATAATAAAATTAATAAGAATAATAATAATGAAAAAATTAATGATAATAATAATAAATAAATAAATAAATAAATAAAATTAATTATAATAAGAATAATAATAAGTAGAAAAGTAATAATAATAGCAGTAAAATTAATAAGAATAATAAATTTAATAATAATAATAATAATAATAATAAATTTAATAATAATAATAATAATAATAATATCGTCTTTTTGTTGGTTATTCCTTTGTCATTCCAAGTTTATATTTTCAAATCAAACATTAGCATAGAAATTTTTTAACAGTAAACCAAACAAAGTAATACTTATTCTATTCTATTCTTTGTCTTTTCTATTCCTTAGAATAATTATTCTATTCTTTATTTATTCAATTCTTTGAATCAAACAACCCATAAGAGTAGGAGATGATAAATCCTATTCTCTTAAGGACTGGGCTGGATTTGGATATGTTAATCCCTTTGGTGCTTTTGAGCCCGCCCTTACGGATTTTCTTTTCCTTAACCCAAAAAAAGAAAAAAGAAAGTTAAATGTGATAAGTTCTTATTTTCCTTAGCTATGCTTCTTAGTGCCTATTTGATGAGCTTATATCAGTAGAATTTTTGTCATTAGAGCTTTTCTGAGAAAAGCTTTTTTAAGAAGCTAGTTGATTGTTTGACTGTCATTTAAAAAAGAGCTTTTTCGAAAGAGCTTCATACAATAGACTATTTGGCAACATAAAAAAAATCACTTTTAATTTTTACTATATTTTATTTTGTAATAAAAATTATTTATGCATATAAATATTATTTAAAATATATTAAACAATATGCAAATCACAATATATTAATTATTATATAATTTTAAACCATATAAAACATAAATGAAAATATATCTAACCAAATCTTTTGTATGGATTATAACATAAGTAAAACTAATATCAAAAATAAATATTAAAACACATAAAAAAGTCAAATAATATTATATAAATCTCAAAATAAACGTGAAGATGTGTTTGTAGGTATTGTGGGAATTATGTGGAAAACATAAGGATAAAAGGGACAAAAAAAGGCTCATTAATTGATCTGAAAAATCTACCTGAAAAAATACTTTTTTTAGAAGCTCCAAATTTGAGCTTCTTAAAAAACTATATTTTAGCTGCAAAAAAAGTTATATCTACTAAAAAAGTACTTTTTTATTTTACAGTCAAACATTCATTTTTCTTAAAAAAAATTTTTGCAGTGGAAAAATTTTTCTTAAAAAAAGCTTTTATAATAAAAAAAGTACTTATTTATCCTCCAAAAATTCAACCAAACAGTCACTTAGTTTATATCAAGAAATGTCTTTATAAACCTACTAATCACTATCACCTCTATACCTCACTATCGTCCACTTGGTTCATTAGACGAATCATTTTCGTAGTGTTCAAATACATGTTGTTATATAGTTCGCAAATTACATATTTTAAGTAAATTATTAGGTGCAAGATACGGTTTTTTTTATAATTAAAAATAAATTAAAAATTATTAAAATTTTATAATTCAAGAAAATAAAATATTTTAATTTTTTATTAAAATAATGATAAAATGCATGTGAAGTACACATTGTTCGTTAATCAATAAAATATTGTTAATATTATAACCTAACTCGATTTTTAAATTCGGCTAAAAATAATTAAATTAAATTTAAAATTATAATAAATTATTAATTTGAGTCAAGTTTAATAAATTGGAGTTAAATTTAAAAGTTAAATTAGGTTATTATATCAACAAAATTTGATTGGTCCATATGTAATGTTAGTGACATGCGTATTTATCGTTATTTTTTTAACAAAAGTTTTAAAAAAAGAATTTTTACTAAAAGTTTGAAAATTATAAAGTATTTTTTGAAAATTTTTAAAATTAAATTCTTTAAAGTTACTTAAACTGAAAAAAATATATCTTTAGATTTAATTTATTTAATAAGTCAGTAAACAATGACCAAAAGAACACAATTTAAGCAAAAGAATAGCAGCCGCGGTGCTTAACAACTTGAAAGAGTCGAACAAAACTGGTCCTTTCTAGTTTTAAGATAAGGATCTATATAAATAGATGGTTAGAATGAAGTGGCACAGAGTTGGAATAGAGTTGATGACACAAAAGATTTTATCTCGTGCAGGAAGAGCCGCAATGCAAGTTATTAGAGACTTGTACTATTTTTTCTGCTCCAACCCTGTACTATTTTATTCCAATCATCAATGCAGGAAAATATCACAGAAGATTTAATTTGAAGTTATTGACCGTTAATGTTCCTTTCGTAGAGTCATTAATCAGAAACAACTACAGCATAGTATGGTCAATTTGTTAATATTTTTGACGTTCCCATTGGTCCATACTCCCAACTAAAAATCATAGATATTTTCTTTTGGTTCGTTAGACTGCGGTAAAGGGACACATTGGACTGACAATATGACCAATAAGTGACAACACGACGTATATATTAAAAGCATCAAATAAAGTCGTTAACTAATTTTAATTTATTTTATTAAAATTTATCTACTTATTTATATATTTATTTTATTAAATTTTATCTACTTATTTATATAAATTTCACCAATATATAAATCAAATTATACGATAACACCCTAACTATATCAGTTACTCTAACCTTATATTAATGGTTGACGCTATTGCAACAGTTCTCTCTGTTGCTTCTTTTTCATTATATATTTATAAATATATTAATTAAATTATCATTATATATTTATAAATAGTGACGTATTGCCATTTATTATTCAATAGATTATCAGTCTTATCAAATTTTTTGTTTTAATTATTTTATTTTAATCTTATTTTATTAAATTTATTTATATATTAACATAAATTTAAATAAAATTTAATAAAATGTGATAAAAATGTGCAACTGAAATTCTGGTCCCGAAATCAGGTTGCTTTAGAAAATGAGATACGTTGAAGTTGCAGGAACACTCACACAGCCTTCCAGTTCCAGTTGCCATCGCTGGTCCCCACCACATGGATTGATTTGATAAGGATTGCCCTAAAAATTATTTTCCGTGACCAATCCATCGTCTTTCTGGTTTCTGATCATGATAAGTCATATGTTTATGTAATGAACAAACCATAGCAGTCTCTCTGTGTCTCCTGGTGCTTGTGCTGGTCCTTGAAAATATGCGTAGCAACCGTACTACGTTAGACGAAGCCAGGGTTTCCTTGTTAGAAGATGGTCATCAAGATCAGAAGCTTTCAAGCAGGGTTTGGATTGAGTCCAAGAAGCTCTGGCACGTAGTTGGTCCGGCGATCTTTAGCCGTATCGCCACCTACTCTATGTTTGTGATCACGCAAGCCTTCGCTGGTCGTTTAGGCGACCTTGAACTTGCTGCTATCTCCATTTCCGTTAACGTTGTTCTTGGGTTCCAGTTGGGTCTCTTGGTATACGTTAATTACTTCTCCATCTCATGGAAACCAATATATTTTTCGAATATCTGCTTTTTCCAACACTTGTGTCTTTTTTTTATTTTTTTGTTAGCTGGGGATGGCAAGCGCGTTGGAGACGCTATGTGGACAAGCTTTCGGGGCCAAGAAGTACTACATGTTGGGTGTGTACATGCAACGTTCTTGGATCGTGTTGTTCATTTGTTGTGTTCTGCTCTTACCTATGTACCTCTTCGCAACTCCGGTGCTCAAGCTCTTAGGACAGCCTGACGATATTGCAGAGCTTACGGGAGTTGTTGTCCTCTACATGATACCTCTCCATTTTTGCTTCGCTTTTCAGTTTCCTCTGCAGAGGTTCTTGCAGAGCCAGCTCAAAAACATGGTTATCGCTTGGGTTTCACTACTAGCTCTCGTGGTTCATGTGATCCTTAGTTGGTTGTTCGTGTACAAGCTTCAATGGGGAGTGACTGGCACTGCCATGACCCTTAGCTTTTCTTGGTGGGTTTTGGTGTTTGGCCAACTGGGTTACACTATGTGTGGTGGGTGTCCTCTCACATGGACGGGATTCTCCATTCAAGCATTCTCTGGTCTTTGGGAATTCACCAAACTATCTGCTGCTTCTGGGGTCATGCTCTGGTATTGAAATTCTCGCCATAGTTGCACAGGTTTTATCTGATTATAGTTTCTTTAGCCATGTGTGAGACCTTTTGCTTCTTCTTCTTCTATTGTGTAGCTTGGAGAATTGGTACTACAGAATACTCATTCTGATGACAGGAAACCTGAAGAATGCAGAAATCGCTTTGGATTCTTTGTCTATATGGTACAAATCTTTTCATTTACGTGCTTCGTATGTTCCATATGTCTGGTTAATGATTGTTCTTCAATTATGATTATGACATATATCTGCTGATTTCTTGACTCAAACTTCTTGTAGCATGACCATTAATAGCTGGGAGCTGATGATTCCTTTTGCATTTTTTGCCGGAACCGGGTATGTGTATCTCATCATCTCCCCTTATGATTCGTCTTCTATTTTTTAGAACGAGTATATATATATAGTAATCAACTAATGAAATTCAGACAAACTCCCATCTGAAAGAGATTAAAGTTTCATGTCATCCACAGAAATGACAAAAAGAAAAAGGAAAACCATTATTTGCTCAACTACCAAAGTAGTTGTGCCTAAATGAGTTGTCTCTACATCTCAGAATTTATACATAAGCAGACGAACACGAATTTCTCTTCTTGAACATAATGTTATTGACTGATTCTGACAGTTGAAAGTGATAAAAGTACTGGAAACTTATTCATATCTTCGTCACTTAGTCACATTATATAACATTTGATCGTACAAAATTGTACAGCTAACTTCGTGAAAAGTCTGTTCAATTATCTTCGAAAGGATAAAAAGTATCAATCCTTGTAGTGTTAAGGGATCTTTAAATATGTACATTTCAAGCTTAAACCCGTATTCAAATTGTGCACCTTAACATTCTAATATTTTACTTTCTCTATAATATTTCTGAAAATTTTGTGTGTTAAGAAGTAATGTCTTTTAGAGGCATCCTTGCTTTTCATCATGAAACCACTCAATCAATCTATCATAACCATGAGATACAGACCTGAAACCTTCAGTTCACCACTTGAGCTTTGATGGTCACAATCTTTGTCCTTCACGTTTGACAAATTAAGCTTTTTGTGTTGATATATGAATCAGAGTTAGGGTTGCAAATGAGCTTGGTGCTGGGAATGGAAAAGGAGCCAAGTTTGCCACAACAGTGTCAGTGCTGACATCAGTTTTTATTGGCCTTTTCTTCTGGCTATTGATCGTTATATTCCACGATAGATTTGCATGGTTTTTTTCTGAAAGTGAAGCTGTCCTTGAAGCAGTCAACCAGTTGTCAATCTTTTTAGCTTTTACTGTTCTACTCAACAGTGTTCAGCCAGTTCTGTCAGGTTTTGGGGGATTCTTGTTTTAGCTTTTCCTCTCATGTCATGTCAGGTCTATGCTGTTTAAGGGGTTGTTTTCATTTTTAGTCGTGCTTTATTCTTGAAGGTGTGGCTGTGGGATCTGGGTGGCAAAAGTACGTGGCTTACATAAACTTGGGTTGCTACTATTTGATTGGAGTTCCACTTGGTTTCTTGATGGGATGGGTCTTTCACCAAGGAGTTATGGTAAGTAGTTTCTTCCTTTAACGTCACCTCAAGTTAGCGTTGCTAATTTTCCGAATCGATCGGGTTAGTTTGATATCTAACTTCAAAACCTAACTTTCCTTTGTAAAGTTTGACTTAATCCAAAACTTGGTTAAAATCATATTCTACTCATTGATTTCGTATCGGATCAAGCCGTGTTTAAGCATAAGATCAAAGTCGTAAGCTTATTGGTTGTTTTGAGCTGGAATTCATCGATGTTCTGTTCTCAGCAGACAATCAGTCATGATATATCTAAAGTTGCAATACATTATCTCTTCTAACTTCTTTAGAAATGTGCTTCAATCCATATTATATGTTCTGAACCACCAATATGATCTAACAATGGCACTTGAAACTGATCGAATTCAGGGAATTTGGGCTGGTATGATCTTCGGAGGGACAGCAGTTCAGACTTTTATACTATCTATAATTACGATGCGATGCGATTGGGACAAAGAGGTAACTTGGAATTTCTTATATCCTTCTGTCTGTTTCAGCATAACCTGCTCACATATATGTTCATCCAAATTGGCATATTCAGGCAGAAAAGGCAAGCATGCATGTAGAGAGGTGGTCAGAAGTGTGATGACAAGAGAAAACTGCACAAAATTGAAGTCAACAAGACGGATTCATCAGCATTGTTCTCCATTTGCTCAATTCAGATGGCCTAATTAGATATCAATTTGGCAAATCAGAGTTGTAATAGATATAAAACCATGAGATATAATTATTGTAATTAAGGAATCTTCATAATTTAAGTTAAATTCAGATTTATTCCACCACACTAAAATAAGGAAGTTTTAGACACTTATATCAAGACACATCTAATAATTGTCTTAAATAATTTAAGAATTGGTGGAATTTTTAGACATTTATTTAAGACAACAAAATTTGTCTAAAAATATATTAAAAAAGAGAAATTTCTAAAATACTTGCTTTTGGCTGGACAAGAAAGCGCCAAAAGCAAGTAATTAATCTTTAAAAAAATCATTGAATTACAACTGCTCTTCTTCTCCTTACCCTAACTTTTTCTTTTTGTTTCCTCTATAACTGCTACGCATGCTTGCCTCTCACCTTCTCTCACCCCCTTTTAATATCTTATTTTTTCATCATTCTTTGACGAAATACTCTCAATCTTCAAGACAATCTCTCGCTCTTCTTCAATCGGGCTTTGCCATGGCCGGCTGTTCAGTTGATCGATGCATTTTGCGGCATAACTACACTTAATTTGAGGTGCTGCTCAATCAATTTTAATTTCTATAAGGTATTTGTTTTTTATATTAGATTGTTGTTGAATCATTAGAATTTAAATTTCTTGCTGCCATCATATTTAGGAAAATGAAAAGGAGAAGTCCAGAATTCACAACCATTCAATGCATGAAAGAAAAAAAAAGTGTTGTCTGTTCTTTATATGTCGTCGGCCTTGTTTTGTGTTTCGGGTTTGCGTTTGGTGTCTCATTTTTCATTTTTCTTTTGATATTGTCTGATTTTACATTTTCTTTTTTTTCCTTGTTTATCTTTCAATTTTCTGGAGTTTTGATTCCATGTTGGGTTTGTTTTATTTAGTTCAGATGTTAATTTGGCATCTATTTTCCTCAAAGGATGTCGTTGGAGTTAACTCCTTATATAAAGTAAGCTAAACACAGAGTACACATTGGCCCCGTTTGGTGAATAGTTTTTCAGTCAAAAATTATCTGATTGACCATTTCAGCGTATTGACTATGTTAAACAGTTACCTATTGTGTTTAGTGATTCAACTGCTTGAGTTAGCTGATTGAACCCAATCAGCTGATTTTCAAAAAGCTTTAGAGGACCAGCGTTTTGCATTTAGCTGATCAAAAATGACGAAATACCCACAGACATTGACAATTCATTCAGAAAGTTTTGGGAAGATTTTTCTCTCTTCACGAACCTTCGTTTTGATCATGATCTTCTACTAGCGTTTGATCTTCTACTCCTTCGTTCTGATCATGATTGTGTCGACCGAAAAGAATACCCATAAACCTAAGAGGGTGTTGGTTCCTAAGACGATGGGCGATTAACGCCCATCATCAAACGCTATAGATGACGATGAAGCTTCCAGAAAGAGGTAGTATGAGATGCCATTGAAGGCCCCACCATGTTGAGCTTCATGAGATGGAGCTAGTTGCTGCGGTTTCGGCTGGAGTTTGACAACTGGTTACGCAGGGAAGAGGAAACATGGGAAGCAGTTGTGAGAGATGCGAATAGTAACTTAGGACCAAAAACCTCCAACTTTATTTGTCAAATCAAGCTACAGTATGTTGATGGTGTAGGCAAATTGTTTTGTTAGGCTTTTGATTTTTTTAAAGAATTAATTCCAATTAAATGAGTTTAATTGAAGTTAAGTAATTTTAAATTCCTAATAAATTAAAAAATGCTTTTAATTATTTGAAAATTATTTTCCAGGTTAATTTTATTAGGAATGTTTTAGAAGTTAATTTAATTTTTTTAATTTAATCATACTATTATACTTTTTTTAAATCATGTCCTTATAAGTCATTTTATACATAAACAGCTAATTTTACCAAACATAAAATGACAAACAGCTAATGCAATCTGCTAGTTAAATCAGTTATCAGCTAACAGCTGATAGAATCAACTAACAGCTAATGCAATCAGCCGATTGCCAAACAGGGTCATTAGCTCATACAATAACAATAAGCTGGAAGCCTTGTCCATTAACAAATCGTTTGTAGTTCCTAGTTATGTTTGGTGGTGGACTAAAAGAGGAAATAGGACAAATTGCTTGTTAAATGAGACAAACGCCCCAATTCTTATTTTTCTCTATTTTTTTTATTTTTTACAGTCTTAAAAACAAATCTTGCTGTTTCTTTCTTTTTGTCATGTATTTTCTACATTGCATTATTTTTGCTGTGCTGTGAAATCCAACGTTGATCTACATCATTGTTGCTCTGCTGTGAAATCCAACTGATGATAGCAATAGTTTTTAATTTACTTTTTTGATGACCAAATGTTTAATAAACCCCTTATCTCACTACAATTTCATTACAAACGTGGCTCGTGGTTGCAGGTACTAAGCTGTGGGTTTAACTCAAGAAAAAGAAAAAAAGAATGGCTAAATCTTTGACTCACTTTTGGTAGTTTTTTTATCAACTTCAGTAACTTCCGATTCTGTGTCTAAGAGTCTTACAGGTTGGTGCTATTAATTTCCTATTTTCTTCTGTTGTTTGTATACTCTTTATGCTTTTACGGAGTAAGATTGATAATTAATATGCTTGCTTTGTTGTGAACTAGTTTTCATGCTCCTTTAACTCCAGGAACTTAAAATTCCAAAATCAGTTGATAGTTTTCTTATCCTTTTTCTTATTGTTATCTTTACCTATTAATTCATAGTTGTACGTGTGAGTGAGTAGATTAACATTTTGACTTATTTGGCATTTGTCATTTGTATACGTTTCTTCCATTGTAAATTGATGTGGACTATTAATAATTTCACTTTGTCTATGAGGGAAAAATTATGTGGAATGTAAATTGTTTGTTTGTGTTTTTTAAATATATGTGTGAAGGTTGATACTTGCGAATCTATATGATCAATATCGACGAGTATGGATAAGAGTTGGATAAATCAACCAAGAAATAACGAGTCTTATATTCAAGGGATTTATGATTTCATGGAATTTGCAAAACAAGGTACAAAATGGGAAGATTAGATGTCCTTGTAATGTTTGTCAACTAGATAGGAAGAAATTATTCTCACTAGAGAAGGTAGAAAGTCATATTTTGTACAAAGGATTTTACAAGGACTATAAAGATTGGATATTCCATGGGCCAAACACTCTTGCTGAAAACGTTGCTAAACAAATGGGTCGTACGGTTATAATACCTAATCACCTCAAACTGATAGGCCAAGATGATGTTGTAGGGTTATTGAGAAATGCAATTGGATTTAGTATTCCTTGTAAAGGTGAACCTATCTTTGAACCCTATGAGCAACCAGACACTGATGGCATGATGGATGACCCTGGTTTGGCCAATGAGCCCCATGATAAAGAACCT
>JANQAP020000566.1:149055-178775 GCA_026874005.2 Erythroxylum coriaceum | reverse complement strand
TATGTCAAAAACACTTTAAACATTTCTAACCCGATCCAATTTACCAAAATACCCTTCCCATAAGTGAGGGGATGTTACAGATGTACCACTCACTCTAAGTTGTCATTTCTTCTACACCTTTTTCACATCAAATGCATATTTAATTGGCCAGGTAAGTCCTTCTCGATGTTGCTTAATCTTTTAATCGATGCATTTCTATAAATAACCGATTTTCCTTCCTTGTACTATCAATATAAGAAACTGATAACATATTTGGGTCTTGGATATGAAAAGCTACATGCTTGTCCAAATGATTGTACATTGTATTGGGGGTGAAAAGTCAAGGGAAAATTGTTGCCCTTTATGTCAGGTCTCAAGGTGGAAGAATGATAAAAAGAACATACTGACTAAAGTGATGAGATACTTTCCTTTGAATCAGAAATTAAAGAGGATGTATATGTCATCTAAGATAGCCGAAGACATGAGATGGCATGATAAGGAAAGAAAAAATGATGGATTTCTAAGGCATCCGACTAATGCATTAGCTTGGAGGAAATTCGATGCTCGGTATCCTGAATTTGCATGTGATCCTCGAAGTGTTAGGCTAGGTTTAGCTAGTGATGGGATCAATCCATATCGTCTCATGAACACTACCTATAGCACATGGCCAGTGATCTTGATCCCTTATAACTTGCCACCATGGGTATGTATGAAAGCATCTTTGTTCATTTTGTCCATAATTATTCCTGATAGAAATGAACGAGGAAATAATATTGATGTATATTTGCAGGCTTTAGTGCATGAGTTAAAGTTATTATATATGGGAAGGTGTTTATGCATTTGACTCATATGTCAAGGAAAAATTCAAGATGCAAGCTATCTAAAAGTGAAAAATATCGACAGATAAAAGTATATAAAAGCTAACACAAAGCGTCTAAAATAGCATTGCCTCTAAAAAATTACAAATGTGGGAAATAGATTTTAAACGCTTAGATGCGTAAAAAATGTATGTTTTTTCGACACATCTATGTGTCTAAGAAAATCGTCGAAAATAGTTTATGTGAAATTTGTTTTTTCAACGCTTTATAAAGCGTCTAAAATTAATTATAAGGCGCAAAAAAGGTCTAAAAACTCCACCTTTTGTGTTTTTAAATCTTATATTTTCTTGTAATGTTCAGATTGATTTAAACAAAACGATATTATTTAATCTTTAATTTAATTGAATTTTAGATTATTTAAACACAATTATACCAAACTCGAGTACGAGAATTGAACTCTTATGATTTAAATTTGTAAGTTGAAAGTTCTAAATTGTACAAAAATGGTGCAAAATGCACAAGTTGCTTACCAAAAACACATGTAGCCTCTTGTACACTCAAAAGTATTATGACCTTGACCTAGTTGTTTTAAATACGCAGCGACGTCGTGAAATCTGCTCGTGGAGTTGTCAAGGTTATACAAATTTGGTGCAGTAGTTGGCTATACTTGAAATGAACACCTGTACAAGCTTCAATATTCATAGACATCATTCCTTTTGCATAATTTGTAAAAATAAATAAGTTCTATTTATTTCAAAATCAAAAAATAGTATTCATGTAGAGTAGTAGAACTTATTGTATATGGAATAGGGTTTAAATATATAAGGTTAGTTTCTTAGGACTTTATGAGATTTAATAAACTATCACATAAAACAAATGTTGAATATTCAAAGTTGCATAATACTATTATAAACAGTAGTTGAGTTTGATGCCCAATTGATCTCATCGGAAAAGTCGTCTGAGTAAGTTAGGGTTACTTGGCGTGTGAATTTCATAACCAGCAACCTTGTTATATAAATATAAACAAGAAAGGAACAGCTCGCCGATAAGTTTGATTTTGCATCCTTCCTTCTACGTTTCAAAGCAAAGTATTTACAAGTCTTAATTGGACGTTTACTAAGATTTGATGTGTATCAACATCCCTCCTTAGTCCCTACCACGTGAGTTAGTAAAAATAATATTGTAAATATATAAAGTATTCATAAATCTTAATATATAAAGTATTCACACTTTCTTAGAGAATCTCATATTAATTAAACATGAAAGTAGTAAAGGGTTTATAAGTAGTAAGGGCCAAGTATCCAAATGATTAGTTCTAATCATTTTGGCTATGGTTGATCCAAGCTCAATTCTTGTTAATGGACTCTACACTCTACCCTTATTAAAAATTCTAAAATGGAATCAGGCAGGCTTGATCCGGATTATTAATTTCTCAGTTGTCCGTCTGGATGTCCAGTCCCAATGGCTCGATCCAGTTACTACTACGTTTATTTCAAGTGACAATTGGACGTCCAGTTCTAGTTGCACTTGAGGGGAAATGTTAAAGAATCTCATATTGATTAAATATGAAAATCTTAAAGGGTTTATAAGTAGCAAAGGTCAACTATCGAAATGACTAGTTCTAGTCATTTTGAAAATAGTTGACTCAAGCTCAATTCTTGTTAATGAACTTTACATTTTACCCTTATTAAAAATTCTAACATAGAATCAGAGCAGGTTTGGTCCGGATTATTAATTTCCCAGTTGTCTGTCTGGATGTCCAATCACAACAGCCCAGTCCGATTACCACTGCGTTTATTTCAAGTGACAACTGGATGTTCAGTCCTAGTTGCACTTGAGGGGAAGTGTTAAAGAATCTCATATTGATTAAACATGAAAATATTAAAGAATTTATAAGTGGTAAGGATCAACTATCCAAATGACTAGTTCTAGTCATTTTGGCAATGGTTGACCCAAGCTCAATTCTTGTTAATGAACTCTAAACTTATCTCTTATTAAAAATTCTAACACACTTATAAAGCAATGTTTTATTAATTCCAAAACTAATAAAGTAATGTTTTCAAAACTAAATCGAAAGTTAAACCGACAAAATAGGAAGTTTAAGATTTAAAATTTTTAACCAATCTTAGATCGTCATAAAATTGGTTAAAAGTGGAATAAAATTGGATAATTTAAATTTTGATTTAAAAAGATTGTCTTTATTGAACAAAAATTTTAAAGGTTAATTAAAAAATTATAAAATGAAAACAAATTAGCGTATTATTATTTTTAAATAAATAGTTTATAAAAATTGACAGATTAATTAAAAATTAAACATTTTTTTAAATAACAAAATTATTAAATTAAATCAAACAAACAAATTGATTTGATCAAAATTTTGAACATTAAATTAGCCTTTAAACATGCTCTAAAGCTACAAGATTTACATGACTTAAGATTGATAATGGATTAGGTAAGACCTCCATTATGATTGTGCTTAAGTTTGAAAATGACTTTCACAACTTAAGTTTAAATCAAGTTCCAATAAAGTAAAATTTAATTTATTTGTTAATTTTAAATTAAGAGCGAGTAAAAAATAACATTCAACAAGTAACGCCACACCCAATTGTGCTATCCAACAAAACAACAAAGAGCAATTGCTATTTGCCATACAAAAGTCCATGTTACAAACATTTATCATGTACTTGCAGATCTCATCGAGCATAGGATTCCAAGCACTCCAGTTCTGTAAAACCGTAACTATTCAAGCTAAATCTTGAAGATGAAAAAGCTCGCGAGTTACTGTAACTCAGAACTCGCTCCCCAAACCGAGCTGACTCGCTTGCTTTCTCTCCTCTTCCCAAAGTAAGCAACAGTCTGCCCTCTTCTCCGTACCCTTTCCCCAGTTCAACTTTACCCTTCATTTCGCTTACTAAGCACCATAAGCTCTCTGCAAATGCTCTCTTTCTACTAGATAAGTCAACTATGCCCTCCTTACATGTATCTAATCTTTTCAAAACACAAGCCAACTCGACCGAGTCGCTTAAACACAAGCAGCTGAGTCTTTCATTGAACTCGTTCACTCGGATCAATAGATCGTTAATGGCAGATAAGTGATCTTCACCCACCATGTTCGTGATCTCACCAACCAAGGTGTTGTTTTGCAGATGCAGGCAACCTGGTCTTTGACATATCTCTTCAAGTAACCCCACCAAAGAGTCAATATCCTTGAGCAAATCCGAGTTCGTGAGTTCCGAGACTTTGCCTTCTTCTTTATCTTTCTCTGACGTGCTTGAATTTGAACAGAGGAAGAAACCCAATACCCTGGAAGTGGACAAAAGGTGCTCCAGATATCTAGCATACCTGTAATTATCAATATGGATTAAGAAAATCGAGAAAGACAACAGTTTCTTAAACAAAATCACGTGCTAAAACCAGGGAAATGAGTTGTCTTTTATTACCATCTAACCCAAGAAGAGAGCTCCCACGTTATAGGTGTGGCGTTGTCTCTAAAATTCGACAGCTTAAGATAGTTTCTGCCGCCAGTAGAAGGGTAAACAGAGAGCTGATCTTGTAGGATAAAACTACCGTCTCTGATGATGTGATGAATGGTGATTAAGCATTTTACGGCGACGGAGCAATCCTGAGTCGATTGCAGTCGGTCCATGATAGCTTCGATGGCGGCGGCGGCGGTGGCGCGTGAGCTGTGACCGAAGGACAGTAAGGTGGCGATGTGTTTAGGGTGAGGAAGTGTTGAAGGATCGTGGGTCGTGGCTTTGAGGAGAGCTAAGTGAAGAGAGGGAGTCTTGGGGTTGGAGGTTAAGGTTGCTTTGCCTTGAGATGCCTTGTCTTTGATCATTCCTATTATGTCTCTCAGATTTGTCAAACGTCCCATTTGAGGAAGTTAAGGTTTGCAGAGAAATTTGGGAAAGACGATGAAGATTGAGAGATAAGGATATGACTTGAGTGATGATGATGAGAGAAAGATAGTTTAATGGAGTTGAGAGAAATGCTGATTTATTGTCCGTTTCTCGATTTCTACAGTCAGCTTATTTATGTTCTTAGGTTTTACTTTTTGGTTTGGGTTTGGGTTTACAAATCGTCTCAATTTTCGAGTCAAATCCGCCTTTTCAAAGGCGTACATTTCTATCTTTATTCTATTAAATTTTATTTATATATTTATACGAAAATTATATAAACATATAAATAAAATTTAATAAAATATAATAAAAATATCATAACTAATACAAAAAATCTTACCTCCTCAATTCTAATCTAAATTATCATTCGTTCAATTAGTATTACATCGTAAGATTAAACAAAATTTTAAAAATAATTAAAAATGTTATTATTATTAAAAAATTCAAAATTTATCAAAATTTATTAAATAAAATAATTGGTCCGTTTTAGTTTATAAAAATTAATTAGTTTATAAAAATTAATCTATTAATTAATAAACTAATCAGTTTTTAATAACAAAAATTATTAAACTAAATTAATCGAAATATTAAAAACCAAGTTAAAAAGTTGGTCAGTTCAAAATTTTCACCTTTTAATCATTCTTACTTATTTAGTTTTAAAATATTGTAAATTATAGAGCAATAATTTAAATTAATTATGTTTGAGATAGTTGACGGAAAATAAGTTTGGTCAAATGATTTGAGTTAGAACGCTATATATTGTTTGAATTAATATAAAATTCATTTAATTAAGTTTTAAGATGATATTATTTTATTTTAAATTTAATTAAGTCACGAACTAAAATTCAACATATTATTATTTTAAAGTAGAGAAAATAAATTATTATATTAAAATTTTATTTTTCAAGGAAAAAAGTTATAGTTTATTTTAATGGAAAATTTTAGATTTCTTTTGTTTTGTGTGTGATAAAAGATTATAAATGTTTCCTTGAGATTAACCATTAAGGTTAGTCTTTTAAAACAATGTTTTAATGTGTGGTTGAAGTTGAACTTTGCTTTTAAGCTTAAAATGGGGAACAAATCATCTGTTCCATTTTTACTGTTTCAACCTTATTCCATTCTATATCATCCATACATTTATGTGATACTTATATAAATATGTAGATTAGATGAATTGAAACAGAATTGGTACAGCAAAAATGAAACAGGTGATCTGGACTTAAAATGGTACTTTAATTCTGGTATCATTGGTTTTGTTTGTTAAATTTAAGGTTTGATGTGCTTTAATTACATATCAAGCATAATTAGTGTATTGATTTACGCATGATTTCCAAGTTTTATGCCCAACAAATACGTAAATCAACTTGTAGAATACGTGATTTTAAAGATATGATTAGTGGAACACTAATTTCAACACAACAGATTGACATAATGTAATGTTACTCGATTTTGTTTTGAAATAAAGTTACGAATTACTCCCTAATACTTTTTAAAATTTTAAATTAGCCCCTCCCTAACTATATTTACAATATCACGTTATACTTTAATATTTTTAAAGTGATACTTAAGTACTCTAAATCTTCACTAATTTAAGGTTTTTGTTAATTTTTAATATATGAGTTATAAATTTAGTTAATTTAAATGTTAAAATGATTTTAAAAATTATTTCTTTAAGAGTATATTATAAAAATCTAATTTGAAACTTTATTCAATTTTATAATACTAATCAAAACCTTTAAGACCTTGTTTGGTTAACATGAATTCTTACTTGGGAAAGTAATCTTTTTCTTAAAATTTATATTATCACGTTTAATTCATTTTTTTTGAGTAGCTAGGAAAGTAAAAACTTTATCAATTTAGAGAAAATAATAGCACTTTACTTATATTCTAAATCTGATCGCCCTCTTGGTATTTAGATTATTTTTTCCAGGAATTTAATCTAAAAAATACGTTAGCCAATTCAACCCTTCATTTTCTCTCAACTCTACGACAACTCTTTTGTTCAGAAGATATTTGACATTTTTTTATTTGCATTTTGAGATTGTCTAGTTGAAATAACGAACTATTTGTATTTTTTTAATGTTAGAAAAAATTTTGATATTTGATTTAAATTTTATGATTTATCTTTGTACTCGGTTGAGGTTTTTTTAGTATTTTGCAATACTATATTTATGATATAACAGTATTATATAATTAGAATATGATAAATAAAAAAATAACATTTAATAATATAACTTGTATTAAAAATTAACATTATTTAACGATTTTAATTTTTATTCGATTTGTAAGGATATAATTAGAAGCATAAGTCAAAATTAAATTACATTCCATAAAATACTGTTGCATACTAAACACTATAATAAGAATTCACTCAACTTTTCTATTAAAATTCTTATAAATATCTAAACATGTGAATATCTTTACTTTCTATATATTTATTTTTCAAAAAATCTTATTCCAAATTCACTTTACTTTTCCACCAACCAAATGAAGCAAAAGAGTTATGTTAAAATATTTTAACTCAAGGTTTTTTGTTTGTAATAGTAGCCCGTGGCTAAAATCCTTCGTTGATGGTGATGATGTGGATAGTACACTTGTCGATTACGTGGCAAAAATTAGATGATGTAGTTAGTTGACACGTATATTATCATTGCCACGTGTCAATATAATATTTTAAAATAAAATAACAAAAATGTAAGTTCCTAAAATACTTACAAGTCACAACGTGTTAAGAGTTAGATGATGATGTTAGTCGCGACAATATTGTTATTTTTGCAAAATATTAAAAAATAGTGTAATTTAGCATCCCTTTGATAAATTGGATTTGATATTAAATAATTGAATAAAAGTTTGAAATTTTTAATAATTTAATCTTTCTTTAAACATTAACTAAAATTGTGACTTTTACCTTAATGTTTTATAAAATGTGTTAATAAGCTTTTACCATTATCTCTATTACTACTTCTCTATTAAGGACAGGATGAGTGTTATTATAGCAACATAATGATGCAATAAGGACTATATTAATAATATTAGAATATAAAGTGACAATAGAGATAATAATAATAATAAGTTAATTAATTAACTTTTTTATGAAAGTTAATTTACAAATTATTTCTTTTAATTAAATTTTATTTAGCCTATCCGTTAAAGATGAATAGAGAGAGGTAGGTAAAGATGTGTCTAAATTAGACCAATTAAACTCATAGTCTTATCCAATACTTAAAGTTATTTTCAAACTTTTTGACTTTCATACGAACTATCTTATCATAAGTAGTGTATTTATCTTTGTCATCATTTTCCTTCTTCCTTTTGTTTCCTGCACCACAATGTCAAAAAGACACTCAAGCCATTAGGCAAAGTCAAATTACTTATGCAACTTGTTAATTTTCATTTATATAATTACTAATAAACCTATTTGCAAATTGCAACTCTCTCTCTCCTAAAGTTAAATTAATTACAAAACCAGAAGAAAATGTCAATCCTTTGACTTATTAGGTCGTTAACTCTACGCGTGCGAATAGATTAAACAAAAAAATTAATTGAT
Source organism: Erythroxylum coriaceum (assembly GCA_026874005.2). Taxonomy (NCBI): domain Eukaryota; kingdom Viridiplantae; phylum Streptophyta; class Magnoliopsida; order Malpighiales; family Erythroxylaceae; genus Erythroxylum; species Erythroxylum coriaceum. The sequence goes on along the minus strand of JANQAP020000566.1, from coordinate 170,532 downwards.
AGATTATAACTTAATATTTTAATTAAGTTTTATACTTTCTTAAAAATGTATAATTACCCTTTTTATTTTTATTAAAAATTTTAACATAATAGACGTATCTTTATAAGAATTATCCGAATAAACACATACATTTTTTATATTGTTAAATTACAAGAAAGATTTTAAAAATAAATGAAATTGTATATTATAAAAATAATTAATTTTACTTAATCCTTCTAGTTTAGCATATTAGCAATATATTTCCTAAACTTTAAAAATTATTAATAAACCTTCCATATAGTTTTAGTTTTATAATAATTGTCCTCTTTATGATAAACTTTTATTAAAAATTTTAATCGTAAAGTCGAAACGACATTTTATAATATCACGTAAGAAAAATAATACTATTTTGAAGTATATACTTAAGGCTTTTATCCAAAATTTACAATAAAGAGATGGGTCTTATAAAACTAAAATTATTGAGTGTTTATTAATAATTATTAAAAATTAATAATATATTATATTATAGAGAAATTAAGTGAATTTAATTTTATAAAATATACGACATATATTCTTCTGTAAATTTAATTAATCTTCAATTTTTAATCTAAACTTTTAACTAAAAAAGTATATCAAATTTTTTATTTCAAGTATTTTGTTTTACCTATGTTATATTAAATCTTATTCATACATTTACGTAAAATTAACGTAAATACATAAATAAAATTTAATAAAATATAATTAAAACGTTATAATTAAAACACCGTAATCAAAATAAGGGATTTGATCTCGTACTAAAAAAAGCGCACTTGAAGTTGAACTGTCGAACTCGAAAGTCAAATTGAGTAAAATACGAATTCATTAAATTCAAATTTAAAATATCGTTTTGAAAAATCAAAATCCTGAGAAAAAGCCTTTCTTAGAATAATCATTGACAGGATCGTACGGTGTATTCATTACGACAATGACAATGAATCGACCTATGTGGGTCCTTTTAAAGCACGTTGTGGCATTATCATGTTTTAAATAGCTCTCCAGGTGGTCACGGGGAGTAGGTGTCAATCATTCAGAACTACTTCAGAATTCCGACGGATCGCAGGGAAGAAGAACAAGACGCACATGTGCCCTCTTATTCAAATATGTCGGCCAGGTAAGACTTATGTCCTTATCAATCTTTAAACGCAAGCGGAGAGGACAAAGGAATAGACCGAGCATTTACGACGCCGTTATGTGAAATTAGCTTTAAGGAAATGTCATGAATCATGAACCATTAATCAAGCATCATGATTCACGAATCATGAATCCTTTCATAGGTTTCTTGAAGGTGCTGATAGATACGAGGTTTCTTTCTTTAGAAGGTGGTTTAAGAAATTAGAGGGGATTTTCTGAAATAAGCATTTAAGGTTTTGGATTTTAAGAATTATCAAACACTTCAAAGTGTTTTATAGTTTTTTTTAATTATTTAAATTTAAATAGTTAAATACATACTTATAAATATAGTAATAAAAATCCGAATTGAATTCGTTTAAAATTAATAAATTAAATTCCATTTAAGAAGAAAAAAATTTTAGTTTGAGATGAAAATTTTGAAAACTAAAATTTTAAACTAAAATTTTGAACTTAATTAAGTTTTGATTTAACAAATATTTTTCAAATTCAACTAATTATGATAAATTATTTATATTTGATTTAATTGTTCAAGTTTTTTTGTTAGATTATTTGAGTTTAACTATTTAAATACAAACTTATCATCATCGTCAACTCTGCACAAATGCAAAATTTGGGAAAGTTTGATAATACGTATCATTACCTCTAGTTATTAGAGAGGTTGTTTCCAAAAAATACAAACTTATTTACAATAAGTAAGAAAATTGCATATTCAACTTGATTGAAAATTAATAGATTAATTTTGATTTAATCAAACTAAAATTTAAATTTAAGTTTAAAATTTTCAATTCAATTAAGTTTTGATATAATAATTTTTAATTCAATTAATTATGATAAATCAGACATATTTAATTTAAAATAAATAAATTAAAATAAATTTAATCATATTTATATTCTAATTTAGACCTAAAATGTTTTTTGACTCAAATTTGAGTCTTTTCGACCTATTACAATTTTTGTTCAATTAAATTGAATTTGTATTTTAATACTTAATTTATCCATAACATTAAGATATACGTCTACAATATTTGCTTGATTAATTATAATGACAATTTATTTAATTCTCTTATAAAAAATTTAAATTTAAACAATATTATTTTAAAATATTAAATATCTTTTTAGAGAAAAAATACGAACCGTTAAACCAGGTATCGGATTGATTGTCATTTCTAAACTCAGATTCTAAATTTATTCAATTCGGACACGCCGTTAATTTGAGACTGAACGGACCAGCCATCTCTATCAAAAAGTAAAGGACAACGTTGACAATCTAACCGCCACCCAAACGTAGTAGTACGAGCGGCGGCTTGTCAGATCTTGCAGATTTAACGGAACTCTGTCGGGTAACGAACGGTGGGCTCATCGTGAACCGCCATGTCTGCCTCCCTGTACTGCTTCCGACACCGCTCATATCATAAAGTTTCCCCCGCCGCCATTCGTTTATCAACCTAGCATTGATCGTCGCCGAGCGATTGAAAGTGGCCTTCTCTATCAACTGCTTCCTTACATCCTCCGGCAATCTTAATCTGTACTTGTCTTCACTCTTTTCCATAGCTATCGAATGCCCCGTCGAATGGGATTTCGTACACATGGCCTCGACCGCCTGATGGGTGAGCTGCGATTCTGGTGATGATGTTGTTGGTCCGTCTTGTTTTTCGTTAACAGTGATAGAAACTTCATGACTTCTTGTTTCATTGGCTTGAAGAGACGACGGTGCTCTGTTACCGTTCTCTTCATGTTCCGATGAAGATTCTTCTTGTCGTTGGTTTTTCGGCGATTCAGGGGAGAGATCAGCTCTGCAAACGGGGCACGTTATGTGATAGGCAAGCCAGGTATCGATACAATTTCCATGGAAGACGTGATCGCATTTTGGCAACAAGCGTAACGTTTCATCGTCCTGATACTCGCTTAAACAAACCGCGCACTCCATAGTTTCTCTCCCGAGTTTGACCCCCTTTACTTGTGAGTACGTAAAGGAAGGGAACGTCTCGATGACGAATCGGTCGAGTCCAGGCGGCTCCCGCATCGACCTTTGGATTTCGTTAACATGGTAGGAGTCTCCGCTGTCCATGATGACGTGGTTTCGGGAGCATTTGCGGATAAAGACGGCGAAAACGGTGATGAACAAGAAGGAGGCGACGATTGCGGTGATAATCGCTGTAATTGTGGGGTCGAATTTGTCGGAGTTGAAAGCGTCGTACAAGCTGTTCTCCGATTGGTCGGCGTGTGGCTGTGCATTGATGGAGGACCATGATAGCAGCAGCATGAAGAGGAACACGGTGAGCCGCTCGATTCCATGAGGATGAAGATAGGGATCAATCCAACGGTCCAGGTTCTTCTCTCTCATTTTGTTTTTTTTTTTTAACAGATTTCTCATTTGGTAGGAGAAATAATGGAAGCTGAGAGGGAAGAGACGACCGTGGGGCTAATGAGCAGGAAAAATAAAAGAAAGCAGAGGAAGCTTTTCAAAGTTTAGTATTTGGAAATTGGAAATAATCTGTTTTTGGGAGTTATAAACATGGTAAAAAAGAAGATAATATTATTTTGAAATGTTTTAAAAATTAAATTGACTTAATTTGTAACAGTTAAAATTTTGAATTTATTAAATTTTTAAGTAAAATTTTTAATTTTTTGGTTTGATTTAATTTAATAATTTTTGCTGTTAAAAATTAATCAATTTATTAATTAATCGGCCAATTTTTGTAAACTAATAATTTTTTATGAACCAAAATAAATCAATTAATTTTTATTTAACAGTATTTTTTCAATTAAATGTTAAATTTTTAAAAGTAAGGAAAAAAATTTTTAATCATTTTTCAAATTCTTCAATTTTATTCAATCTCCAATCCATTTTTTGATAGTTTAATACTCGTTGAACCTTTTAAACTTTAAACTTCTTATTTTAGTGATTTAACTTCTTGTTCGGTTCTAAAAGTACTAGTATTTTGTTTTATACTGCGTTACTAAATGAAACCAATTTTATAAATATATTATTTCAATTTGTTCGAATATTTTAAAATGATATTTAAAACTTTTTATTAAATTTTGAAATAATTTCTCAAATTTAAAGCTTTGATGTAACTTATGCTTAAATTATTGATTTTTGGTTAAATCAAATATAGAAATTATGGAATTTCCATTTTGATATTTCTTTACCTAACTAAAAGCTGCAGTAACTAATTAACTATAATTACCTGTATACCAAATCCCAGGAGAGGTGCCATTTTCCAGTTTCCAAAACTGAAACAAAAGCAACAAGTACTTTCTTTTTATTTTCAGCGGTTATGGTGACAGTGGAGTTCATTTTAATTACTGTTAAACAATTAAAATTTTTCTTATAAGGATAAGATTGAAGTCAAACTTTAAAATTTTCATTCAAAATATCCATTTATTGTGAATATAAATAATTTACCCAACAACAACAACTGCAACAATCATTCAGTAAAAATTTCACTGAAACATGATTCTAAAAACGTCTAATAATACGTAATCTTACCCCTAATTAGTAAAAAAATTATTTCCGAAAAAAATTTACATAACATTATAATAATTTTCTAAATTTTTACTGAAATTCGGCCTTATAAAAATGCAATTTCTGAATTTAAATTCCAAAACTTTTTGTAGGTATATTAAATTTTGAGTATACTTGAAAAGTTGAACGGATATTGAATATATATATATTTTTAAATATGACTCGACATGTCAGAACTATCTTATTAGAAATGTAAATTTCTATTTTTCTCTTAATAAAATTTAATTTTTTAAATTTAAGAACTTACCATAAATATAAAAATATTTGGTATTTGACACGCTTATAATCTAACTTCTATGTCATGTCTAATTATTGACACTAATAATAATACTTTATGATAATGATTTATCCATTTAAAGGCCTAATTACACTTATTAAGATGACTGTTAAATAGTCTCTAAAATGCTCATAACGAAATCCTTTTGAGTATTGAACATAGCTAGGCAGAGTAATATTGGACAGAAAATTCAAACTCCGATCACACATTTACAATCAAATGATACTAAATTTTATGCATATTTGTACATATTAGAAAGCTCTAAAAAACAAACTCAACTTATTTCGAATAGATAACTATACTTAACAAGGATGACATCTTAGCCTAGATTTAGTTTAATCCGATTTGAAGTCAATAAAGTTAATTCAAATTGATCGAGCTTAGAATTGAGTTTGGAAATTAAAAAGAAAGATTGAATTTTGGGCTATGGGCTATTCTATCAAGTCCACATTGGAATCCAAAATTTTCACATAAAAACCACCTAATTTTGAATAAAACAAGTCATTTTAAAAATTTTAAAATAAAAAATAATTAAATTCTCAATTCAAAATAATTAAATTTTAATAACAGTATGAAATACTGTTATATATCAAACACTATAATAAGAATCTACCTAACTTCTCAATTAGAATTCTTATAAGTATCCAAACATATGAATATCTTTACTTTCCATTGATTTTTTTTTCTAGAAATCAGATTCCAAATTTATTTTACTTTCTCCAAACCAAACAAGGCCTTTGAGTATTGAATAGAATTAGGCAGAGTAGTATTAGACAGAGAATCCAAACTCCAATCACACATTTACATTCGAATGACACTAATTTTATGCATATTTGTACATATTATAAAGCTCTAAAAGACAAACTCAACTTATTTCAAATAAACAACTATACTTAATAGGGATAACATCTTAGCCCAGATTTAGTTTAATCCGATTTGAAGTCAATAAATTTAATTCAAATTGATCGAGCTTAAAGTTGAATTTGGAAATTATAAAAAAATTGAATTTTGGGTTATGGGCTATTCTATCTAAGTCCAAATTGGAATCCAAAATTTTCAAATTAAAACCACCTAATTTTGAATAAAACAAGTCATTTTTAAATTTTTAAAATAAAAAATGATTAAATTTTGTTAGTCAAAAAATAATTAGGATTTTAAATCATAAAATCCAATCAAATTCAGATATGGACCCGAGCGTAAATTTTTTAGAATCGGATCTACTTAAAAACCGAATCCGATCCGTCACCAAGCTTTTTTATCATGCTAAAATTTGATTTTGGCTTAAAACTAAAATGCGCCAGAACAGAGCCCGACTATCAAAACACAGATCGCAATCCGTGCGTCTTTCTCTAAATAGCTAATGACCGTAGATTTAATTTAATTCTACGGATCAAATTCTTCCCATCTAAACGCTCAAAGTTCCCACCAAGTACTTCGCCTCCCGCCTCTCATCTATAAAACAACCCCGTCATTTTTTCCTACTCACTGCAGATTTTCCTTCGCTTTCTTTCACTTTCTCAGTATCCAAAAACGTCTCTTAACTTAATTCTCATTTCTTCCAATGGCTCGCACGAAACAAACAGCAAGAAAATCCACCGGTGGCAAGGCTCCGAGGAAGCAGCTTGCCACTAAGGCTGCGAGGAAGTCGGCTCCGGCCACCGGAGGCGTGAAGAAGCCCCACAGATTCAGACCAGGAACTGTGGCCCTAAGAGAGATCAGGAAGTACCAGAAGAGCACGGAGCTGTTGATCAGGAAGCTTCCGTTCCAGAGACTGGTTAGGGAAATCGCCCAAGACTTCAAGACTGATTTGAGATTCCAGAGCAGCGCCGTCGCGGCTCTTCAGGAGGCAGCTGAGGCGTACCTTGTTGGGTTGTTTGAGGACACCAACTTGTGTGCAATTCATGCCAAGAGAGTTACTATAATGCCTAAGGATATTCAGCTTGCTCGTAGGATAAGAGGCGAAAGGGCTTAATTCTTGGGTTGTTTTGGGGGTTTCAATCTCTGCTCTCTGCCTCTTCCTTTCGGATATTTACTTTGTATCTTAACTTTTTAAAAGTTTTTTAGGTTAGTACATGTTGTTAAGAGCGTTTTAACGTGAAAATCAATCGAAATGCAGTGGTTTGTATTGCATTTGGTAACGCACCTTATGTGTTTGTCAAAAGTCTTCTCGTACAAGTGCATCTTTTCAAGTTTCAATCTCTCGTGACCCAAATTCTTCTAAAACCTAAATCTGTCAGAATTTGAATAGTTTATGATGACCAATCTCTATTCTCTAGCAACCTTGCAATTAGGTCAAATTCCATATAGGTCTGTCTTTGATTTGATCTGCTTTTGATCTTTAAATCATGATTTGGAATCAGCAACAACAGGGTTTAGAAAATGCCTTCTGGTCCAAAAGGGTTTCCTATTTTCGGTAGACTTCACTTGCTGGGAGAGTGCCCTCAACTTGACGGTTTATTGTTGTGATTAACGAGGTTATGGAATTAGGCGCACTTACCATCTTGGTGGATTACATTCCACAGATTGCACAGCTTGATCTTCAGGGTCTTAGAAAGCGAATGACATACAAGGACGAAAACAGAACCAAGGACTTACTAGTTATTGTTTGTTCCTTGCGACATGCTTGTGGCTTCAATGGATACTTCAACTACAGGAGTCGAGTTGGCAATATCAGAACTCATCAAGAACTCTGATAATGAGTAAAGCTCGAAAAAAAGTTGGACGAAACGGCACCTCTGAATAAAATGGTAGAAGGATCATAATTGGAAGACTTAGACTACTCAGACATGGTTATAAAGGAAACTATTAGGCTCCACCCAGTTGCCCCATTGTTGCTCCATATGTCAAACTGAAGAAACTACCATCAATGGCTTCTACATACCCCAAAAACTCGCATTTTCATCAACACTTGGGGCCATCAGGAGAGACCCAATAGTCTGGTCAAATGCAGAAAAGTTCGAGCCAGAGAGGCTTATGGGGAGTAATATAGATGTCCGTGGACAGGACTCTCCTGTATAAGCTTCAGAGGAGAAATCTTAGACAGAAGACGACGAGGAACAGAATGAAGTAGAGTATTACTGTGGTCATCTTGATGTTTCAATCTAAGGGCTCATTCTTAAATAAAATGAGCTACATCTCTGCCAATGTGTTGTAAAAATTGGACAAGTTAGCATTCAGCTAAGACATTCTAAATTGAATACCTTTCTTACATCCAATAAAGCTCTCATAGCATTTGATAATTATTGCTAATCAAAATTTCAAGCTAGACTATGAAGACAGGGAAACTGAACCCTACTATCCCATTCAATAATACATGAGCTGCCATATACTGACTAGTAAAATACTGATTTCGGAAAAAAAGAATAGGTTTAGTGGCAGTTGATCCTCATGTTTCTATTAAAGACATCTGGAGGAGAAATGTTCACCTCTTCTTGTTTTTCTTCCTTGATTTAACTTGCTTCTCTAAACTCCTAAGTCTTTGACTGATAACTGCAGATGAAGATAGTTTCTGATTAGCAATCTTTGGTGGTTCGTCAGTTGATAATGAGGTAGGCTGTTGCTTCACTGCTGTGGATTGTTTGAGTGCCGCAAACAGATTCAAGGAAGGCTGTGGGGAAGAAGTAGGAGGCGCTACTGGAATTTGGGGGATACCCAAGAATTTTTTCACCGATGGTGATTTGAGCACTGAAATTATGATTTAGACGAAATCAGATAACAAAGAGAAAGAAGTACGGGTGTATGCTCATGTTAACATCCTGGCTCTTCTTTGAAATTCACTTTACCGATTGTCTGCCAATTGGTAGGACTTACCTAGTCCATAAGTGAGTGAAAACAAGTTGGACGTAACCCAGTAGCAAAATATAGCCTGCGAAATGACAAGCACAAGTCAACTTTACTATAGGCTCCAGTGAAGTTGATTTTCAGGTCTGGAAGAGAGAGGTCATTTCTGCTTCGACAGAAAGGGGGAAGTAGGAGAATAGAAACAAACATGAATATGTTGTGACACAAGCTGAAGAACTTGAATAGAATATCAGAGAAGCTAGCAAATATAGTTTGTGTATGAGATGTTCTTAGAATTACCAAATATTATGCACACATCAGAACATGAGAATACCTTCGGGAAACTCATGGTCAAAGGAACTGAAGCAACAGCCAAGCCCCTTGATACATTCTTCATGGTTCCAGCGACAGGATTTCCTTCCAATCCTTCTTGCATGTTACACTGGTAAAGGGACAGATTATTGGTCCATCCGCAAAATTAGACAGATTGAACTCAAAAGCCATATAAAAGCTATAGCTAATTACACTCCAGCAAAAAAAACCAAGCACTTATCATTTCTGGTTTAAATGATACAAAGAAGCATACCTCCACCGTGACCAAGAAAGTCAATGCCGTCAACACTGGGAATATGTATAAATTATCAGGGGTTGTAAGATCAATGAACCAGGATGCTCCACCGGTTTTAAAGGACGGCACCTTTTCTGCCATATTTGAAATCTTTAAGACAAAAAAGTCATGAGGTGAGCAAAATGCCAAAATAAATTCTGAAGAGATTTGAGCAGTATAGGGACACAAGCACAACTTACTGCAAGAAAAAAGCTAACAAAGACGGGACCTTGAATAAATAGCCCCTTCAAAGGAGTAAAAGGACTCACACCATGTCTGCAACGTGCAAAGTTTAATGTTAAAAAACTTCATAACAACCTAAAGAATGAAAAAGACAACCAGAGAACTCTAGTATGCAGCCATAACTTCATTCCACTGAAAAGCTTGAAAGGAAACTATGGATTTAGGATGTGGAAAAATAATCTCAGAAGTCAGAGATGATAGCAACGAAGAAATGAAAAAGAGAGGGCTTCACCTCAAGCCAACGAGAGTGACATTGTCTACCCATACCTTAAATATTCAAAAGAACTCTACATATATAACTCACAAGTGAACTTCTAGAACATGGCAAATCAAAAGAATTCTACATTTATAAATCACAGAGTTACGGTAAAAGTTATCTTTCCCTTTCAAGCAGTCAACCATTGTACGAATAAGAAAGCTGCATCATAGTAAAAAAATTACATATACCAAGGAAATTTCCTAAAAGAATGAAAGAATTGATAACCCTTACGCCCTTATGCATTCACAGCACTGTAAGCCCCAAGCATGGGTAGCATACTCCCTCATCAATGCACATCAAAGGAGCAGAAATTCAAAATTCTTCTATATTTGACTCAGTCATGAATGACAGAAGTTCTTAGGCCTATTAAAAGTCTTTTACATAATTCAGCAGCCACTATTTTCCTTGAAGCAAAAGAAATAATTTACTTACTCATTAAAAAGCTTCTGCATTTCTTTCTGACCATCAGTAACAGCATTAGGATCCATTCCCTGTAAGAATAGCAATTGAGTCTAAGTACTAATAAAAAATAGGATGGTGTTAATATTGAGTGAAACTCAAATATTCACCATTTTACAATCTTACTGTTCTCTCAATAAAGATATATATTGCTCCTATACTAGAAAGCAAAAACAAAATTGCAATCTCAAAGTATATTGGAGGCAAATATTTTAGTTCAAATGAAAATTGACATTTAGTCAACAAAATAGGAACCAGTTTCTAGCTATCAGTGAAGTAAATAACTTCACTTGCTATAGTATATAATATGGAAGAAAATATCCTTGTTTTTGAACTTTACCACATTGCCATATTTCAGGCCTAAGATTCAAAAAAGAAAAAGACGAGCATATACAAAGAGACATCATTTGTCTATAGGAAAAAGTAACGATGATATCATTCATGTAATGAAAGAACCAAGAACCATACCCTATCTTGCACTCTTTGCTTAATTTCCTCTAACTGTGGCCTTATTATCTGCAGAAATAGCATAAAAATCAGAAGAGAGACAGCAACTAAAGCATTCTCTGGGTAATGAAGTTCTTTGCATTAAAGGTATATGACAAACTTAAAATTGTAATTAATATAAAACCTTCCAGAAGTTTGACAACAAAACTTTTGAAAAAAAATATGAACACGTGAAAGTTGAGAAACCGCCTAGACAATAATGAGAATAAGATTACCACATGAAGTGTAGAAACTATCACACTTATTCACAAAGATAGCATATCAAAACAATAAGGGAGAGGGAGAGAGTATAAAATGGCAGCAACTCAAGGAATGATCCACTTATTAAGCATGAGAAGACATTACTCATCCAGTGACGAAACTAACTTTCCTAAAGGGGTACATTGCAATTACTTATCCAAAAACAATCCTTGTATGCATTGACAAGGTCTTCTATAATGCAGGGAGTTGTTTAAAGAGTATAAGTACCACCTTAGGATTGTATATCCTAATTCGAAAAACTTAGATGAAGCAGATTGTTGACTTTGGGTTACTGCATGCTATCACTGAAAGATGCAAGCGAATCTACATTCATCACCTTTCGCATCATAGTTTTACTACATTTTGGAAGTTGGTACATGCCTTGGTGATATGAGTTATTGGTAGGTTTTTGTTATGAGATTTGGGCTCAGTGAGTCATATGTGCTAAAACAGAGATCCTCATCTATCAACCATCTCCATTACTTGGAGGAAAAGGGAGACAGTTATTGTAGCTGAAGAAATTCAAATTCCACGATAAAGTAAACAATAGTGCACAATTTGTACAATGGTATAATGGCTGTTTTAAGATCATACATTTTCACCACTAAGTTCTCCATATATATGATCTGGTCCCCTTCCATGGACGACATATATGTACAGAGAAAAAATTTACAGGATCACAAGCAAAGAAGATCAAATTATAGATTCAGTACCAAGTGCAGAAAAGAAACTTACAGAAAGTTTTGAAGTTGATTTCAGTTGATTTATTAGGAGTGGAATTGTCGCACTTCTTATCATAAGTGTTGTTAAAGCTATTGCAGCCCACCTGGCAGACGTTCAGAACGCAAGAAAAAAGCTAATCTTAGCATCCCATCTCATACAACTTGGAAGTAGAGTGCATCAACAAGTTATGATACATTGTCCCATTTAATTCAAAACAATTTTTTTTAATCTTTTGGAATTTAACCCTCAACAAAACTGCTGAACAGCATTATCAGGTACGTTATTCTTTTTACTAAAAAAGGAGTACTTCCTTGTTTAAGACCCTATATTACTATTCCCAATCAACCTTGATCTAGTCCATTATATCTATCTCACGAAGAGCAAAGAGAGAGACAAAAGAATGGTACCAGTTTAGGCCAGTAAATGAATGGACGGCATCAATAACATATTGAAGGGCTGCTACAGGAAAGAAAGAATCAGCAGCAGCAACAGCAACTTCATTAACAGCTGGGGCCTGGTTAACCACTGTCTGAGTGGCAGTATCTGTCAGGAACTCAGCTGCATCCGCGAGGACATCTGTTACTTCAATCTTATCTGATGCTCTGTCCATTGTGGTGCTTGACATGTAGCGCAAAAATGATGTGCCAGTGCTCGATGCAAATGACAAATGCAAGCAATTCTTATGATGAAATAAAGCCCTAGTTCCAAATGAATTGTTGAAGCTGGTTCCAAAAGCCCTCTGTTGGACATAGCTGCCAATTCCTTGCCTTTGAGATGGACCCTCATCGGCTGTCTGGTCATGTTTTTGATCATCATTGTGGAGAATGTAACTGAAAGATGGATGATATCTTCTCCTCACAAGGCTGGCTCTATTGGACAGACTACGTATAAACGCCATAGATAAAGACAGTCGCTTTCAAGTAAGGCAACAGCTGGAACATTAAAAAGGAGAAAAGAAACTCAATAATTCAAAATTTTGGTTCCATAGATTGAAAAAATTCGCTACAAAACTACTATACAGTTAAAATCATTGCTTTTACGATAAAAAAGGCAGGATTTGTTCACATTTCAATTGTTTCAATCCCAACTATATATGCTGCATATATAGGTATGACGTGGGATTTAACACTTCTCATCTCGCCAAATCAAGTCCATAAAATCAATTAACTAAACAATCAATTTCGTAAAGATAACTAACCAGAAGGTGTTGGAAAAGGAGAATAAGAGGAGTTCAAGAAAAAGCGTCGAGACCACGGCGTTGATGGTTATCCTGAGTTGTAGCACCGAGGAGGGAAGAGAGACCGATAAGTAGTAGGGGCTTTAATTCCGGGCCAAATACGAGGGGTTTAACTCGGGAACAAAAACAAAATGAACAAATTCGACTTTTTCTACATGACGTCGTTTCACTTTAAATTATAGTTGACTTATTTCCTCTTACCTTTTGCATTCTCTTTCTAAAAGAAAAAAAAATTGAAAAAAAATTAAAGAAAAAATTAGATATTATTCAATATTATATTTATGTTAAAAAATTAGATACAGCTCCAGCCTGACACGTTTTTTTGAACTCCTCTTATTCTCTTTTCCAGTCACCTTCTGGTTAGTTATTTTTACGAAATCGATTGTTTGGTTAATTGATCTTATGGACTTGATTTGGCGGGATGAGAAGTGTTAAACCCTACGTCATACCTATATATGCAGCATATATAGTTGGGATCGAAACAATTGAAATGTGAACAAATCCTGCCTTTTTTATCGTAAAACCCATGATTTTAACTATATAGTAGTCTTGTAGCGAACTTTTTCATTCTATGGAAGCAATATCCTGAATTATTGAGTTTCTTTTCTCTTTTTTGATGTTCCAACTGTTGCTTTACTTGAAAGCGACTGTCTTTATCTATGGCGTTTATACATAGTTTGTCCAATAGAGCCAGGCTGGAGCTGGTTGGCCCGTAGTCTGACCCGGTCCACCTTTAATATTTTTTTTAAAAATAAAAAACTACATTACTTTTATCGTTTTGGTCAAACCAATGGCCAGACTTGTATTATTTTGTCTATCCCTACAAATGTGATTAATTAGTCACTATTAGGATATATAGAACCTAATTTCTTATTAAGAATTAGGTTCTTGCATGCAATATTACTGCATCTTGTAGATTAAATGAATTTTTTATTTAACATAAATATAATATTGAATAATATCTAATTTTTTCTTTAAAATTTTTATTTTCAATTACTTTTCCTTTTAGACAGTGAAACGACGTCATGTAGAAAAAGTCGGGTTCGTTTATTTTGTTTTTGTTCCCAAGTTAAAACCCCTAGTATTTGGCCCAGAACTAAAGCCCCTACTACTTACGAGTCTCTCTTTCCTCCTCGGCGTCTCAACTCAGGATAGCCATCGTCGTCGTGGACTCGATGTGTTTTTTTGAACTCCTCTTATTCTCTTTTTCCGTCACCTTTTGGTTAGTTATCTTTACGAAATCGATTGTTTGATTAATTGATTTTATGGACTTGATTTGGCGGGATGAGAAGTGTTAAACCCTACATCATACCTATATCATCATCATCACACCCAGTCAGAAGTCTCGCAATAAAGCGGGATCTGGGGAGGTCTAATAATACGCAAACTTATCCCTACATAATAGAAAGGCTGTTTCCGGTAGACCCACATGCAGATGTGACAATAAAAGAGTGATGTAAGTTAAAAGAGTAAATAAGTAAAACTAGCACGCCAAATCATTATGTAAATAAAGTTACAATAAATACATAAATAAATAAAAATAAAATATAACTCGATTTTTTAAAAAATATTTCAAAACTAAAATATAACAAAATATAACATCTCTTTATCTTTAGAAAAGCACCAATACCCAGATGATAAGAGAATAATAAAGCATCAAAGAACTTGACTTTGAATTATACAAAACACGAAAACCCAGAAAAAAAAGAACATGTAGAAACACAAAACGTCTGAAACCATAAGATCATTAAGCATAAAAATTCAATCTTGACATAAACCCAACAATATCAGATGCAAAGAGATCAACATACTAAAACCCAGAAAGCATTAAACACTAAATCAAACAAAGAAGCTAATATCAAAAGCAAAAAATCATAAAGAACAGAAATTTTAGAAAACGCAACATAACCCAAAAAACACCAAAGCAGAAGAGACTGATTAATCAAGAATCATACTCGAAACGAGGAGGCTGCGGAGAAGGAAGAGAGAGTGAGAGCGCCAAGAAAGAGGGAGAGCAACACAAAGAAACTTACGTGTTGAATACTAATATTAATATCAAAACAATAAAAACTGCAACCAGTCGTTGCTTTGCGACCTAACATTTTATAATCAACAACAACAAAGAAAGTTTCCATTTTTTTTTTCACCAAAAGAGGAAAAGAAAAACTAGCCTGTTTGTTGTAGATATTGAAGTAGATATTGAAAAGGTACCAAAGTCCAAACAACAATCCAAGCACCGAAGTCCTTCCAAAGCTCGTTGTGAAAGACTAACCTCTGGTACAGGCTGTAAAGGAGTAAAGCGGTGTCGTTTTGAACCTAGATATATATATAGTATCTATAATATGCATGACCTTGCACTGAATAATAAGGTTCTATATATATATATATATATATATGTATACAGCTTCACAAAGACGCAAACATCTACTACTTTAAAGAAAATCTCTTATTGAACAATGTAACTAGTTAAAATGACTACAATCATCATGCAAAAGGTCTATCAAAATCATAACTCCTCGTTGAAAAGTCATGTGCAGCAAAGAAGCTAAGTCTATACTCCATCAAAAAGTCCAAACTAAAAAGCAAACTGATCAATCAAAAGCATAAAAAGCAAACTACTGAATTGATCGATCTACATACAGATTCAAAAACTGCAAAATCCAGGAAACATGGTAAAGATATGATCATACCACAGGCTTCCAAATTTGTTTAATGCAATCATCAAAACAACAGCAAACCTAGTAAGCAAAACCTATTAAAGAAGATAGTAGTATTATTGTCGTAACCGAAATAAAAGGATGAAAATATAACATAGATGGGTGCAAAAAAGAAAATAATATGGATGAATGCTAACAGGAAAACAAGAAATGCAGTTAAACAAAAACTTCAAAAGGGGGATTTTTAATTTTTATTTTTAAAGTTGAAGCAGAAACAACAATGCAAAGGAAAATCCAACAGCATATCTCAAGGTTTAGATCCTCATAAAGAAGCATATGAACGCACAAGCTGAAAGTTCAAATAAAAACAAATTAGCACACAAAGCGCACGCTCACGCCTAGAAACGGAAAATCCAAAAATATCAAATAAAAAAAAGACCATCTTGCACGAGACTACAGGTGAGAAAATTACTTCAGTATCAGATTCCTCTTCAAGCAAAGACAGTGCCCTTAGATCCTCAAAGATCACATCTTTCTCAACACGGAGAACAACATGATCATCCATGATCTGAAACCCAACCCCCCAAAACCCAGTAAAAAGAAATACCCAGAAAAGGAAAATGAAAACACAATAAAGAGAAAGAAGGATAATTCAAGAACAGTGAAGGAAGAAGGTGAATGGGGATATAGGCTGATGGCTTAAATGAGGGGGTTATCAGAAAACTAAACTTGAAATCCTAAAACCCTCTTCACAACAATTCACAATCGAACCTATGACATGAAATCCCTAAGATAGATCCCAACTTACTCAAGTTACCTATATTCCACAGAATCAAACAAACAGGAAGCAAAATCTTGAACCCAGAAGTTTGAAAGACGACCCAAATCAGATAAAAGCAAGATTTTGTGAAACCTGGCTGTGTAATCAAACAAAGAAAATTTAACGTATAAGAAAAATCAAATAGATGCATAACGAGATGGAGAAGAGGAAAAGGAAGAGGAATTATTAAATAAAATTAACATTATTTATTTTTAACTAATCGGATTAATTAAATTATAAGGTGTGAATTTAACCCAAAACCTAATTTTTTTAACAAATTTAATCTTAACTTAACAAAATAATTTTAATCCATTAAAATTAAGATAGTACAAAAGAAAAGGAAAAATGAGTCTTCTTCGAATCAAAACAGCAACATACCCAGAAGAGGAAGAGTAAGACACGACGAGATCACGAGATTATCAGAAACATAGCCCCGAAAGCAGAGGAATAAAGAGAAATGTTGTAAACTTCACAAAGAAATAGAAGGTGAACACCGAAAAGTTCAAAGCTTTACCTTTAAAAATCTTAACATTACCACACATCTTCCTCTTATTTCTTCTCTCCACAAATGGAAAACAGAGAAACGAAAAAGAGAACATAAAAAGGGCATTAAATCAATCAAACCTTCAAAACCCAGAAGAATCCGAACCCTAAAGGATCCCAAAAGACGAAGCATTCATGATAAAACAGCAAGAGAGCTGTTTTCGAATAAAAGAATTAAAAAAAGAGCTGTTTTCGAATAAAAGAATTAAAAAAAAGAGCTGTTTTCTTAAAATCCCTTTTCCGGAGAACAATAATCCGCCACCACTTCTCACAACGCCAGAACAAAAGTAGTAAAAATAGGAAATGACTACCAAAATCAAAACCAGATTCAAACAATAGAAATAAAACAACTAGGAGCTCAAACACTAAGAAGGAAATGACCTTAAGGAAATCTTCGGGAGCGACGCCGGGAAGGCAGAAACAGAAACAAAAAGACAATGCAAAGAGAAACGCCAAGAACATAGAGATTCAAAGAACTAACCTGCTGATGCTCGCCAAGAGGACGCAAGTCACTGTTGTAAATAAACCAAATTCTTCAAGAGCAGGCTTTTGAGTCTTGACGGTGAACGTTTAGGCGTTTGTCTTTAGAGAATTTGTAATCTTGTAACCTAATAGTGACTAATTAATAGGGATAGACAAAATGATACATGTCTGGCTGAATTTGAAATTAACGAATTTGATATAAATCAATAGGGGCCAAAATTGTTCCGACCAAAACGACCAAAATAACGTCGTTTTTATTTTTAGAAAACATTAAAGATGGGTCAGGTCAAATTACAGATTAACCAGCCAAGGATGGATCCACACTGGGGGCAAGGGCCTTGTTGTCTCCAAAAAATTTTATATAAAAAATTATTATTTTAAATTTTGATCCTATTAAAAAATAAAATTTTGCTTGTGTTAAAATTTTGGCCTCATTAAAAATAAAATTTTGCCCGACTAAAAAATATTTTGAATCCGTCCTTACGACCAGCTTCGACCTGTCGGATTATGGGCCTGCTTACATGCTGTGTCAACCCGAGAGTCATGCTAGGCCAAGCCAGGAGTGATCTATTGAAATATTGTTGTTCGATTAACTTAGGCTAAAATTGAGTCAGTCAAAGTAAAATTGACATTTCTAAATAAACTTACATCAGAGAACTTGGCCTAACTCAAAATTAACATATTCAACTCTAATTGATCGTATTTTCTCGTACGAATTCAAACCTTTTTTATTCAAAATTCCGAAGTCTAAATGTGTCAAGGACATCTTGTTATGTTAATTAAATTAACTAAAATATTAAAAAAGAGCTTGGGACTACTAAAATGTACCTGATACTTTCGTTTACTCACTTTGTATATGTAAAATCTGATTAATTAATGAGTTGTTAGCAACAATTATTGTTTTGCAAACTCAATAATTGAGTAGAAAGGACTGGGTCAAGCTAGTTCATCTTCCTACAGAATCTGGAACATAAAACATACAGTTAGCATCTAAGAACTGCTTCAAGTGCGAGCTCTTTTTTTGAGAACCTGAGATGAATCATCAATCAGATCCTGATTTTACGTGACACTTGTACGGCTGAGATTACTCGAATAACTTAGATGCATATGTCCAAGTGAAGAAGACAACCATGGTGCCCCGGGGCATAACTTAACTGGCAAAGGCTTGGGTGGTGTGGTGCCTGTCATACTGACGACCTGCAAGGTGGGGGTTCGAATCTTGAGGGCAACCTTTAAGATTTTGGCCCCTTATATGGTGAGATCAGTGGGTAAGCCCAAGTTCCTGATCAGTTGAGGCACATCCCGCGATTTACATCCTCCACCAATCTCGAGGGCACGGAAGGTGGGGGCTCCTAATGTTGGAGTTCAACATTTAAGAAGACAACCATGGTGGTTGTTCCACTAAACATCAAATTTATCAATTACCCTAAGCACATAAATAGACGTACTGAACTGAAGGGTTTGCCACAAATCCATGCAAATGTCGGCAAAGATTGCAATCGAATCGGTCAAGCAACAATATTTTAATTATTAAATAATTTATATTTAACTTGGTGTGAATTAAATTATAAAGTATGAATTTAACTGAAAACCTAATTTTTTAACAAATTTAATCTAATTTTAATCCATTAAAATCAAGATAGTACGAAAGAAGAGGAAAAATGAGTCATCTTCGAAAGCAAGACATGACACAATAAGATCTATTCAATGTGCCCTACTTAGGGCTCATATGGGGTTTTGATTAGATCAATGGAATCATTAATTAACTAAATAAAGCACAAAAATCAGTGAGTTAGAAATGCATGACGTTTCAATAGTTAGCGTAATTGTAGGAATTTGATGACTATGAATTACTTGTATTTATTTCATTAAGTTAAGATTTTATTCCATCTTTGTCAAGATATGTGAAACATAATTAATGCTTGAACATAATGTTTGGCAAGACCGACATTAAACTAGTTTTATTCTTTGGATAAGTTAAATTGTATTAAAAAATTCAAATTTTACTTAATTTTGTAATACTAATATAAATTTTAAAAAATAGAGCTAAAATATTATAATTTTAAAAAATAATCAGACATTAAATTATTCGTTAATCTGGATGATGACGTGACAAACTATGTCGAATTAGCATTTGTATTACATGGTTGACACATATTACGTTTATGTCATATATGAATTTTATTATTTAATAAATTTAAAAATTATAAACATATTATTTTTAAAAATTTTATAAATAAAATAGGAAGAATTTATGTAACAAAAATATTAATTTGATATAACTTTTCATGTGATGTATGTTAACAAAAATTTATATGTCAAGTTATTTTTACTAAAAATTGAAAATTATAATATTTTAGTATCGCTTTTCGAAATTCGAGCTAATATTAAAAAATTAAGTAAAAATTAAATTTCTTATAATTAATTATTTTTAATCTCTAGAGTTTGGAGTTGATATAACAACAACAACAACAACAACAACAACAACAATAATAATAATAATAATAATAATAAAAGATCATAAATTATGTGATGAAGTTCAATGATTAAAAAACTCCAATTCAACTGTAAAAATCTTGAATCTTTTAATTTTTTAGTTCAATTTTTAACTTTCTTGTTCGATTTACTTTAATAACTCTTCTTCTTAAAAATTGACAAGTTTATTAATTAATCGGTTGATTTTTGTAAATTAATAAGTTTTTATAAACTAAAGTAAATTCGTTAATTTTCATTTAACAACCTTTTTTAATTAAACTTCGAATTATTTGATAAATAAAAATAATTTAATTCAATCATATTTTAAATTCTTTAATTTTATTCAATCTTTTATACGATCTAATACTGGCTGAACCTTAAACTTTTTGTCTTATTTCAACTTCCAATCTAGTTTTAAAAATATTGATGAATTTAACTTAATTAATATTAATAAATTTACGTGTCTTCTAATTCTTTGTATCTCAACTAAAAAATTTAGTAAAAAAATTATATAACCCGCAACTCTAATCCTTGGCTAGGCCTTGAGATCTTCGACTCCAACACGTTCTCAGGGAAGGCAATTCTTGCGCAGGCCGCTTCGCAACACATGCCGTGTCCTTTGATATTGGTATAACAGTGCTTCAATCACCACCCATGGAAATTATGGATATCCTAGACAAGGATAAATTAGGGACTGAAATCCCCATAATAGGACTCTAGAATCTTTGTTTGATTCGTTTCCATTATAATCAAAAAAAAAATTTAGAAGGATTCGAGGTAGTGAGGAAATCTCCAATCACCAACGAAACAAGTCTCATTATATTAGTCCTAATACTTGTGAAAACAAGAACTCCTTGTAAGATTCATTCTGAATTATTATAATGTTAAATTTGTTGTGAAACTCTTGGTTAATTTTCAGCAATAATAACAAATTCATCTCGATCACTATTGCCTAGGTGAATAGAGTGTGGACAATTGTACTAAAAATTTACACCAGGTAAATTTTCAGGAAAGACTGAAGGTCACAAACGGTCCCACTTAAATTTCAATCTTTTAGACAAAATTTTTCTAGATACAACTATGCCCGATAATAGCCATTAAATAGATAAATAAAGAACATTAATTAGCCATTCAGCCAATTATGCCTATTTCTTCTTACACTACTAAATTGATATTTTACTATTTTATGAAAATAATATAAGTGAAATACTACAAAAGGAGAGAAGAAATTTGATCTTATGGAAGACAATATTGGGATGCTTAAGATCGGTGAAGGACTCTTCCTTTTATAACTTAGAAGACTCCCCCATCTTTGTAATTCTTCAATATGAGATTTCAAAATATGTTTTTTTTTTTGAAATAAAGTTCATCACTTTATTATCATTTTGAAAAAAAATTGGACAAAGCATTTGGAACTAAGTCCCAAATATGCGTAGACGCATTAAAGAAGGAAGCTTTAGCTAACAAATGAGCTCCTTCCAGAAAAGAT
>JANQAP020000566.1:105763-148955 GCA_026874005.2 Erythroxylum coriaceum | reverse complement strand
GAGACAAAGCTTGCATGGATTCTTCCATGATGGTGACGGCTACACCAAGTTTACGTAAAAAGTTTAGAAAAAACCCTAGAGAGAAACTCGTGCCACATGAGCAGAGGAAAAACGACCGCGTTATTGTTAATTTCAAAATATGTTATAAGTCAACAATTCTCTACAGTGACATATTTCGCATCTTCAAATTTCTTACAAAACTCATTTTTAGTAATGTCTTCAAATGCGTTTTACAGCGCTCATTTTCAATTTTTAGCAATATTGATCAAGTCTAAATAATGTTGAAACTTGACCGCAGTCACCACCTTTATCAACATATCAGCAGGATTCTCAATAATAACTGAGAATCCTTATTATTGAGAATCCTGCTGATACGATGATAAAAGTGGTGACTGTGGTCAAGTTCTACCATGTGTCTTACAAGAACGTACTCAACATGTCTCGTACCAAAAAAATGAAAACAATATATATAAATAAGGGCAATCAAACCTATATTTAATTTCAAAAGTGATGTATTTGGAGTTCGGCTGTTTCATTTAATATTTCCTTAATTTGTATTTTTTATGATAGAATTCATAATTCTTAATTATTTTTAAGTGGATATTGAATAAATTGTCTAATGTATGTAACAATTTACAAAATATATTATAAATAATTTATTTGACAAGTGATCAAATCAAGTAAGAGATAAATGATGAGTTAAATCTAATTAATATTTGTAGGGTCAATATATCTCAAAATTTAATTTATTATTTTAATCATTAAAATAAAATTTAACTTTAATCACATCTCTATTTTGAAACATTTAAATTAGTGTGCATAGGATCAATGTTTTAAAAATCTGATCGGAAGTTAAACCGATAAGCTAAAAGATTTAAGTTTTAAAAAGTTCAACGGGTAACTGACTGTCATAAAACCGATTAAAGTTTGAATAAAATTAAAAAATTTAAAATATAATCAAAGGAAATTATCTTTACTCGTTGAAGAATTTGAAGTTTAATTAAAAAAGTTGTTAAATACAAATTTATTTATTTATTTTTGTTTGTAAAAATTAATTAATTTATGAAACCGACCTATTAATTAATAAACTGATTGATTTTTAACGACAAGAATTATTAAAATAAATTAAACAATTAAAACTCGAATTAAAAAGTCAAGTATGTAAGATAAAATCAGTCGAATCAATTAAATTTTTTAATTTTAATGGATTAAAATATCATTGATAATTTTTAATTTATTAATTGTACCATTTAAAAATTGTTTTCCAAAGATTACACAATTATTGGGTAGACAAGAGGATTTGCTTGAGTCACAGTTCATCCTATTTCGTCATAACACTAGATAACGTAGAATTGCTAGTGGCATTTAGTGTTAATTATTTTAAACACACGTTTATTAAAAGTATTTTGTAAAAATATTTTTACAAAATACTTTAAAATATGCAAATTTTGTAAAAATATTTTTAAAAAATTAAAAATATAAATCAACTTTTTTTTAATTAAATCCGGCCTGAGTTATTTAAACTCAGACCGACTCAAGATCTAACTCTTTTAAATTAAAAGATATTATTTAACTTTAAATCTCGAGTAAGCCTAATCCTAAATTTGGATTATTAAAACACTTAATTCTGGAATTATGAATCGCGAATTATACATAGGTTATTTTATTTTATTTTTATCAAAGATGATTTTGCAAAACAAAACTTCCTCTTTTTGCGTATAGTCACTGAGACGATTCCCTGGCAGACATTTTCTGACTTTCATTGTTTCACTGCTCCTTTCTCTACTCACTAAACCCTTTAGATCTTTCCACGTAAGATATGTACTTGTGTGTTTACACTCGAGTCAAATATCTGGTTTGACCAACCCAAAAGTACTCTTACAATTATCTTAATTATTTTTAACAAAGTTGAAGTTCGATTCATGAGTATCAAAGCTCTTAAGATTATACTTCATATATAAGATTATATCTTAATTAAAAATCTTAAAATATTGACATTTAAACATATAAAACATCACAGGCTTGTGATCTAAGCCTAGAATTGATGATAACACTCATTTTAAATCCTAACCCGACCAATCCATTGTCAAATCTACAGGATCTGTCTACCATACGTACAAGACCTGGCATGCAACTTGGCACAGAAATGGAGAAATAGAAATGATGCACCAACATAATTGATTGAAGCTCTTGTATAATGAAGGTCCCCTAAGAACCCCAAGTTTTATGAAACTACAAGCAAAAGCACCCTATTATTCATCATTCAGTATTATATCAGCAGCCTACCTTTTCTACAACTTAGGACAGTCACTGAAATCGTGAGACACACAGATAGAGAAATGGCGTTAGAAACTGTGATATTCCAGCAAGAACCCTTTAGCTGTGGCTGTTGCAAGGATATCTACATGTCCTCTGGCCTGGAAGAAGGCAAAGTTTACCAAGAAACTTTATCTGATACATGCGCTTGTTCTGCATTTTCGGTGGGAACCGTTGTGAAGGAAAGTGAGACCAACTCTTTCACGCAAGAACGATCTGCAGGAGGGGAGTTCTTTACCGGGGAAGTTCCTCCGGCCATCAGTCAGGGACGGAGGAAACGAAGACGTAGCAAAAACGTCAAGAACATGGAACAAATTGAGCACCAGAGAATGGTTCACATTACTGTGGAGCGAAACAGGAGAAAGCAAATGAGCGAGTATTTGACTGGTCTTCGTTCAATGATGCCTTCCTCTTACGTTCAGAGAGTACGTACGCCGTATCCTTTCACATATGTGTAACTATTTGTTTCCTGGGAAAATTTTTTCCGTCTCATTGGGTTACTTGATGCAGGGAGACCAGGCATCGATCGTAGGGGGTGCCATTAACTTTGTCAAGGATCTAGAGCATCTCCTCCAATCCATGGAAATCTACAAGCGAAACAAAAAGCAAACAGATCATACAAACAAAAATAACCCATCTTCTCTTTTCTCTGAATTCTTCTTATCTGATCAGAGCAACTCATCATCGTCAACGGTTGAGAAGAAATCGTCAGCCATAGCAGATGTTGAGGTGACAATGGTGGAAAATCATGCAAACGTCAGAGTACGATCAAGAAGGCACCCAAAACAGCTCGTGAAGATGGTAACAGGACTTCACGCACTTCGTCTCACCGTTCTTCACCTGAATGTCACAACTGCTCAGCACATGGTGCTCTATTCTTTCGGTGTTAAGGTCAGTAGGAAATCCAAAAAACAAGAAAAAACTTATCACCTTCCATGTTCTTGTTGTTGGTGACAATTATGAAACCTGTATTTGGATAATTTGAGGCAGGTTGAAGATGAGTGTAAGCTGAGTTCAGTCAAAGAAGTAGCAGCTGCTGTTTATGCCATGGTAGGTAGGATCCAAGAGGAGTCCATTTCCGATTTACCTCGTTAGAATCTGTTCTTTCTAGTTACTTTCTCAATGTTGGCATGTTTCTTTCTGTGTTTTCTCCTAATTGTTACTGTTTCCTTCGACATTACTCAAAATTCTGATCATTCCTTATAATAATAATAATAATAATAATAATAATAATAATATAAACGACAATAACATTCAGGCAGAAATCCAGCTAAGATGCGGGGTCTAAGAAAGCCCAGTAATATATAGCCTTATTCTTAATTAAGCGAGAGACTATTTTTAAATGACCCAAGTGAAGAAAAAATATAAATTCCACGAAATCGTTTGCTATTCATATATTAAATAGAAAAAAAGTATTGGTTCGATAAAGTAACAACAAAAAATACGAATAAATTTTTATTATTTTTAATTTTTTATATCTTCATATTTTGTCAATAACATATTATACTTTATTTTATTAAATAATTGAAATATTGAAATTTAATAATGTATATTTTAAGTATTCTATTATAAATAAGTTGTTTTTGTTAATCAATTTCTCTAAATAAGGGAAGCTTATTATGAAATAATTCACATTTACGGTATATCCTATGGTTGGGTCCATAAATCCCCTTAGGTTTTGGAAATGCTGAGGAAAAGGTCGACACCTTTGCAATGATCGACTCCAAAATACCTCTCTTTCCTTCAATTGCTCTTATACCCCACATGTTTTTCCAATTATTGGGGTACGAACATTTGCTTTATCCAAATCATGTCTTCTAAGTCATGAAATTTGTGAAATCACATAACCTCCCAATTTAAAGGGTACGTGTTCTAATAATAGCCCTCTTAGGGTGGTTAAGTTGGTAGAGTAGAAAGTAGGAGGTCAAAAGATCCTGTACTTGAATCCTTCTATTTACACTCCCTCGATCGAGCCTGTCGTACAGGGCTTATCTAATGCGAAGTACCCAATTGACTTGATTTGAAGACTATTGCGTCAATCCGAAAGTTTACTCAGTACGCATATAAAGAATAACAACAACCGATTCCTCTATTAAAAAAAAGTGTTCTAATAATAGTAAGAGGGATTGTAATTAAAGATAGTTCGATTCATTCCAATATAGTTCGAATCAGCTCAATTCAATTTAATTTAAATTGACCTGAGTTGGTTCAAAGTTAAAAATTAATTTGATGATTTTAAAGGTTAAAAAATCAAGTTAAAATTATTAAAATTTGTTGTTTTTAAATTTTTTGAGTTTAAGTTTAACTTAAAAATTAAATTAATTCAACCTATTGTTATTCTTAATTATAACTTACTCAAAATTTAAAAATATAATTAATGAATTACTAATCTGATTTTAAATTATTAAAAATTAATATTAATTATACCTACTTTATCACTTTATTTTAAAATTTTAACTTATAAAAATTTTATTTTAAATAGGTGAATTAGGAATTATTATGTATAGACGATAATTTATTCAAACGATCGATTACAAATTTTTTAAATTAAAAAATAGAAAAATTATTGTACTAGTTACTGTTAGAAAATAGTTTGCTAACAAAATTGGCCAGTCATTGAAAGATTGAAGTACTACTCGCTTAAAAAAGTGAAGACATGAGCTGAAAATGGTCAGATTATAAGTGAGATTCGAATTTCCAGGAGAAGAACAAAACATGTACTGATTCATAAAAGCTATCAACTTAGAAAGAAAAAGCTATAAAGTGGTTTACAAGGATGCAAAGGCAGGGCTGCCATTGACAGCAGCTTTGGAAGCTCCAAGCTTTCCAAGTTCTAATCAAAACCACTTGGCTTGGATTTACGTGCCAGTAAAAAGTAATGTACGTTTACTATTTATATGTTGTCGTTTTGTGACGAAGATTGAATAAATAATAGATAAAGAAAACTAGTTGGAATGCTATTGTGTACTTGATCAATTTAGTTTGAATGATATAGTTAGCAACTGCAAAAAGAAAATAACTGAATCAGGTTTTTGACATGAATGCCAATGGTGTTGGCAATCTGGGTTCTAGTTGATTTGGGTTTTCAATCTTGAGTTCTCTCTAGAGATGACAATTAGGCCCGAATTAAGCTCCAATAGACTGAATCCGGTTTTTCGCATGGAAGCCAATCGTGTTTGCATGTCAAGCCTGGGTTGATTAGGGTTTTCAAGTTTGAGTTTTATCTAAAGATACAATTGAGTTTAAACTTGATTCGAACTTGTCTCGATTTGAGTTGAACGGGCTACGGATCTGATCTTAGTTTCAATTTTTTGAAAGATTTGGCATTGCTCGACCTAGCATGAGGCCTAATACTTATTAACAAAATGACATCATTTTGATATTTCAATTAAAAAATTGGTTTTGCTCGAGGCCCTACAATAGAGCTCCTCGAGCTCGGTCTCAACTCCGGACCCTACCTAATTTATTATCATTTATAGTTTTGTCAAACTTGAATGGTTTAAATTAGCTCGAGTTAATTTTTTAAAATAATATAATTTCAGTTAATTAAATGTTAATTAAATTAAAGTTAAAACGATGTTATTTTTATCAAGACTTGTATTCAATCAGGTTAAGCTTCAATTTGGATTTGTGTTGTATTTTTTTTTAAACAAATCAACTCATTGCCATCTGACCTGATTCCATGCCCAAGTGAAACGCCATATTCTAAGGTGTATATGAGGATGGAGAGACGCAAGCCAATATGTAGCAGATGCTCACAATAAGAGAAAGAGGGATCAATACAACAGAAACTTAAGTTGATTGAGGTTTTATAATAAGAGATAATAATAATATTTCAAGAACTACAAATCACACCTGAACACTTCATTTGATCAAAGATTCAGCTGTAAAAAGTTCATTTCATTTTTTATTATGGAATAAGGAGAGGTATACAGGTACTTGATGCAATGCAAAACTTGCAGGATTTCCTCATTCTGCAAATCATTTGAGTTTGAACATGGAATGACCACTGAGAAAAGAAGCTTTCTTTTTATAATGTAAAGATTGAATCCTGAATTCTGTTACTTCAAACCCGAGGAAAAAGACCTTTTCATCGATATAGGCCCCTTGTGCAATGAAATCCCGATTGAGGAACTTTTGATCAGCTTGCGAAAACTTGAATTCCCACTACTTGTGCGCTTGGAGATTCTCTTTGACTCCAAATTCTTGAGCTGTTCTAACTGAGAATCCGAGTTTTCTTGTTGTTTAAGAGCTACAGAGCTGTGAATTGCTGAAGCAGAAGCCAAATCCAATGACACAGACCTCCTCACAGGTTGTGTTTCTGTTTCTGTTTCTGCTACCTCTCTAGTATCAACCAAATCACTTAACACCCTAGGATGACTCCTGAAAACATTGAGAAAAGAATCCATCTTCGAGTTTCCAACAACTGATTCATCTGCAACTGGCAAGGCAATAACATTGTCATCTTCACTTCTCACTTCACTAGCCCCATCATCCACTTCTCTGTTTCTGATCGATCCACTATTGTTCACAGAATTCTCCATCTGGGATTCTTCACTTGAACTTAAACCACTTGAAGTAGGAATTGATAAAGCACTTTGATCATCAGAATTCTCGCACAATATAGGGGCACGACATAAAGGGCAGTTCTTGTGGGTTCTTAACCAAGTATCAATACAAGGCAAGTGAAATGCGTGCTTACAGTTTGACAAAAGCCGAAGACTTTCATCTTCTTCAAACTCGTTCAAGCAAACAGAGCACTCTGTACCTTCTATCAACCCTTCATCTTTCTTATACTTGAACACTGCGATTGAATCAATCACAGACTGTTCTAGACCTACGGTGTTGATGTACCAAATAGGGTGATCGACCACCGCTCCTTGATCACCATCAAAAAAGCTGTTTTCGGAACCGAAAAATACACGTGCTCGGCTCATCAATCTTGAAGTCATCCGCCTGGAATAGTATACTTTAAAAAGTGTGCATAAGATAGCAAAGAGAAGAATAGCGCCAAGCGTACAGCCCGTGATGATCATACTAGTTTTGATCAGATGATTATGTGCTACATCTTTGGACTTCGGAACCATATACCGAACGTGTCGTGAAGGTAAAGGCGGCGGCGGCGGCGGAATTGTTGACGGATCAGGAAACAGAAAATCGTTCACTAAAAGGATCTTACATACGCTAGGACAGACTTTGAAACAAGGCCCCCAACACTTACCGTCATGGTTAAGATACGGGTTGCACGGGATCGTACAAAACATGGTATCGGAAAAAGACAAGATCTTCCGGGGAACAACAAGATTTGAGAGCTCAGACTCCATCATTTCTCAGAAGCAGAGCATAAAACAGAGGGAACAGGCGAGACTCATACGTCTGTGTGTAAAACAAGTGTGAACATGCTTTTGAAAAATAATGAGAAAAATAGGGGAGGTGTTAAAGATTGGTCCTTCCACTTGATTTTAGATCACAAACTGTGGGCTCTGGATTGGAAAGTGAGAGCACATAGCCAACAAATTTTCTGGCTTTCATCAGACGACTTCCTGTGCTTGGAGGTGAAGTTGTTTGTTTGTTTCTGCTTTTCCAAAAGTCAAAATGTACTTATCGTAAATAAATTGTCGTGTCACTTCCAAGCTCTACTTCACAGTAAAGACGACGACTTGGAAACTGGAATAAGAGCAGAGCAATTAAAGACTCATGGGCAACTTTAAAGAGGAGGAAAAGGTCAAGCTTGGAGATAATTTAGAAATTACATGTTTTAATTTGATATATTAAATAAACAAAAAATTTATAAATTATGTTTTGATTTTATAGTTAATATTTTAAATTAAAATTAATAAATTCTTTAGGTATATTGAATAAATGGATAGTTTAAAAATTATGTATTTTAAGCATATTATTTAGTCAAATTTAAGTCAAATATAGTCATTAGAATCTAATTAATTATGATTAAGGCCACTATTAATGACTCCTAACAACTCCCAGGAGACGGCTCCAGGAAAGTGATGGATTCTAACAACATTACTGCTAGAAAGAAGTAAGGTTGCATACTATTCGATCTTTTTAAATCTTACGTTTGAACAGATTTCAAATGATCTATAAAGTTAATTAAACAATAATTTATGTTAAAATAGTATTTTAAAAAATTATAAAATCTTTGGAAATATCAATTTCGTTCTACTTCATTTTCAGGCTGATGTAATTTAGATAAAGCCTTGGTTGGCAATTACATTAATATGCATAACCTAAAAGCACCACTTGGCCAACTAGTGTCTTCCCTCCACCATCCACTTGTACCTCAACGTGGCGAAGCCAGGAACGGGTTCTCGTCGGCAACCACTTGGGGGTTACTTTGGACTTTTATCATCGCAAAATTACTAAATTAAATAAACATTAAAAGATTACAATGCAAATTTTTTATTTAATTTTTAAAATTTTTAAATTTTCAAGAAAAACCTTTTCCTTTAAATTTGATTAAAAAATGACAAGAAACGTGGCTGTTGAACCGAACTAATTAAATCTGACAATAAATTATATTTAAGTTAAATTTAATTAATTAGGATATTTAAATTAAGTTATCATATTAGATTACATTTGATATTTATATTATGTTCGTCTCATTATTATTTTTTAATGGAAATTTTAGAAAAGGAAATTTTCTAAAAAACTAAAAATTAGAAAATTTTTTTTGAAAATTTTAAAGATCATAATTTTGTTAAGTGGCCGTTTTATCATAAAAACTTAAGTTATTTTGTGAAGCTAACTTAATTGGTTTTATATATTCACTAATACAGCCCTTAAGTAAAAGCTCTTTAGGCTTGAAACTTACACAGGCTCACTCTACATTGTGCTGAATAATAGGTGAGTGGTAGGATTTGAATTCACGACCACTTGGTCACAGAGGCTCTGATACTATATTAAGTGACCGTTTCACCACAAAAGCTTAAGTAATTGTGTAAGGCTAACTTAATTGATTTTATATATTCACTAACACACCTTCTCAAGTGAAAGTCTTTTGAGCTTGAAACTTGCACATGCTCACTTTATCTTGTGCTGAATAATAGGTGGATGGTAGGATTTCACTCACGACCACTTGGTCACAAAGGCTCTGATACTATGTTAAGTGACCGTTTCACCACAAAAGTTTAAGTTATTATGTGAGGCCAACTTAATTGATTTTATATATTCACTAACAAATTTATCTTAAAATTTCTTAAAATACAAAAAAAGTTTAAAGCTTTTAACTTTGAATTAAGTCAAGATTGAACTTAAGTTAATGTTCTGTTAGTGGGATTATTTGACTAATTACTGTGTAAATTAGTTTAACGAATGCATAATCTTTCTAAGAAAGATATTGAAACCTTAGAAGACAATCCAACGATGCTGGATGTGTAAAGTTGTGACGTAAGTGCTTCTCCAAACACGCAAGAAAAGAATTCTCTCTTTATCCACGACTACCAGTTTCAGGATTTTTATCTGAAAATGTGTACAAGTTACTCTACGAAGACTTGCATTTCAACATTACTTGCGGTACTCTCCAAATCCACCTATAAACTGGAACTCCTCCTGAGTTGACACACCAACCCCACCTTTCTTCTAAATATTCTTCCCAAACTCCCCCAGCAAGTTGGTCTCAACCTGTATGAACTGTAGGACCACCAACCATGGCATCCAACATCCACAAGACGAGTTCTGGAGCTTTGAATCAGAATGATGCGTTGATGGGTGCCTTCCTAATGCAGAACTGTGACTTACCCCCACCAGCGAAGGTCTTTTCAGGTTCTGATAAGGTGGGGTTGTCGTCTATGAATAGGGGTTTTGGCATGACTGCAAGAGCCGGAAGTAATTATGACGAGAATGAGCAGTTGGAGCTTTTAAAAGCATTGAGATTGTCACAGACGAGGGCGAGAGAAGCAGAGAGACAAGCTGAAGACCTGGCTGTGGAGAAGGATTATGTTTCCAATGCTCTGTTGAAAGAGTCGTTGCAACTTCTTGTGTATCGTCAATGGGTGAGGTTGCTTGAGTTTCAAGTTCTGAAGCTGCAATCTCAAAAGGAACGACAAGAGAGAGAATTTTGTTTCGGCTGTGGAAGACCAAAGGCAGTAGAAGAAATGTTGAAGAAGGGAAGGGATAGTGAAGATGGAGGTTGGACTCCATGGTTTGGGACTTTGGCATTTTGTTTTGGCATTGTTGGTGTAGGACTTGCTCTTGGCTGCATATATCTTTTCTGAGAGTTTAACAGTAAAATTATAGATCATACTATGAACACAGACGCCAACAATAATCTTCTTTTCTCGTTATATTCTTCTCTTCCATTGCTGGTTTTGGCAGAAACAAAAAGGTAGTTTGTGTATAGGAATCGCGTAGAGCTATATTAACTCCTGCATGTAGAAAATGGCTATCCAAAAATATTACACGAACAGACTAGGACTTGTCTTCTGAACATGTTAGATAAGCTTAATCTGAGAATATGAACACACTAAAGGTCACAATATGCTTAATATGAACACAGTAAAGGTCACAATATGCTAATATGAACATACTAAAGGTCACAATATGCTTAAGTGTACAGCCCTCAGGTGGCGATAGCAATCATCACTAGTATTGAAATGCTCTAAACACACCCAGCAAACATGACGACCACACTTACACTCGATGTGGTTGCAACCATCTGCTTTCTCGATTGTGTAGCTACAGACAGGACAATCTCTCACATTGTCTTTCCCTTGGCGCCACTCCTCCAAGGATGAATCAGGGTCTTCCTTGTATTGTTTATACCTTTCACAGGAAACGTATGGATGATACTCAAAGTGGCATTTGGTGCAAGTCTCTGCATAACATGCCTCGCAGACAAATGGTTCACCAACTGTTCCAGGATCGGCTACTCTGTAAACAGAAGGGCAGTCCGGAGATGGGCAAAATCTGTAGGTTCCTCCGCTTGATGCAACAAATGATCCTAAGGAAGCCCTGAATAATTCCTCCAACTTATCACTTGACAATAGACACTTCAAATCTGTAAGCAATATGGGAGCTTTGCAACCTCCAGAGGTACAGCACACTGGGAAACTGTCCAGGTTCTTTATGGCTGATTCGAATTGCTCCACCAAGCACGTCCGGCAGAAAAGATGTTGGCAGTTTTCGAGCTGGTAACCATCCTCAACCTTACAGAAGCAAATGGGACAGGAAGCTTCATTTTCATGTAAGACAGCTGAACTCTGTATTGTTTGGGCAAAATCATGAACTATTTCTTCAAATTTCATCTTCATCTCTCTGGTTCCGATAATAGAGATGACATGGCGGCGAGTGTTAAGTGTACACTCCAACAGATCAGGTAGCATCTCCTTGATCCCGTTAAGGTCAGGACCAAATCTCATAACTAGTTCCTTCATCAGGTAAGGAGGCAAATTTCCACCTCTGAGATGGATCTGAAGTTGCTGATTTTCATGGTAATTGACAAGGGATTGAATCAATTTCTGCTGGGCTAAAGCAACTTTGTCTGGTGATCCGAAGACCCTTACAGTATAGTTTTGTCTAGTAAACAAAATATAGGTACCAGTCTCTCGCTGTATTGACTTCATCAGATTGATACCCTGTATAGAGAACAAATGCTGTAATAAAGTCGGAGTAAGGCTAGCACTATCTATGATCTGGCCTTTCATAAGCTCTTCTAGAGGTCGTCTCAGTGCTGCAATTTTTCTCGTAGCGTTAGCAGTTATCCTCACTCGATAGGAACCATTCTCATTCCACTCTACACTGCAATCAACGCCTGCAAGAGACATAATAGGTTGTCTCAGTTCATTCTTGAACCAAAAAAGTTGGGAATTCAAGAAATGGAAGAAATGTCAAGTTAGGCAAAACAGTCCTTTGAACAGGATTACTAAGATATGCAACAAAAGATTACTACATTGGTTACAACACGGTCGCTAATTCTGCTATTTCTGGCCAAACATTTTCTGGTTCACAAAAAGTCACAAACACAAACGCACAAGCACAAAATGATGTTAACACGATAATACTCCAATCAGCATTTCTAAAAACATGCGGCCATGTTATTGAAAGAAGAAATTACTGTAAGAAAATAATTACTGAGTTGAAAAAATACATGGCACATTGCACTATAAGGTGAGAAAAAAAAAAGAACTGGGAAAAAATATCATATGATTCTGCTAGCGGTACCTTTTATATGCCTCATGCTTGCAAGTAAAGAATTCAACTGCGTCCTGATGGCAGAGTAGACAGAGACAGAACAGGAAATTGAGCTATGAAACAACTGCTTGCATTTTAGCTTTTGCCATGAAAGACATCCCGGCAATACTTTTCCTTCCAGATTCTCCAAAGCTTCTGCCGCCTCTAAATGTAACCTTCCATCAAAAGTGATCAAAGCTTTCATAAATGCATGCTTTGAATCAGGTGGTAACACTCGGACACTACAACAGCTAGTATTGGGATACCTCCTGGGAATAAATTTGGAAAGTTCTCGAAGGATTGCTTCTTCACAGGAATGCAGTGGAGGATTTTCTACTTCCCCTCCCCTTACTATGAATAGATCCACAATTCTCCTATTCGTAGCACTTTTCAATACATTTAAGATATCATCTTCAGAAAGCTCTTTATCAAACCCTTTTACAACAACAGAATATGAATCTATTTTGCTAGCTTCACAATGAATATTCTTTCCTCCTATTACCAGGTTAGCAAAATCACAAACCATGTAACAAACATCTTGATTATCACATTTAACAATTGCAAGTCCCTTACTCTGCCTACGAGGCCAATAAACCTTTGCTCTAACTGCAGGGAACGAACTCATTTTATGATCACCAACAAATGTTGTTTGTGAAGGAAGTACTTTCAAGACAGAGCCATTGAATTCAATTTCATTAAGCTCAGCAGCTTTTTGAGCAGCTTCAGGAGTGAGAAATGTTATCCTTCCCCATTTTCCCGTTTGATTTCCCTCTTGCCCAATGCTTGTGGACTTATGGATGGCACAAATGCCACCGGAAACATGTTCATGAAGAAGCACCAAAAGTTCCTTATCATTGACTGTACTTAAATCAGAACAAAATATATCCACAGTCAAATATCTCTTCTCCAACTCTAAATGCTTGATCTCAGCACCAGCTCCAAAAAGTGCCATGGAAGGTGTGCCACCAGTTCCGTGATATAAATATTTTTCCATGCATTCATCGTGCAACCACTTCCTTTCATATTCCACAGCTTCTTTTACATGGCTGAAAACCTTGTCCATAGCCTCTGATGCGGCAATTAAGAGAATCTCATTACTTTGAGAGTTTACTTCAATACTGATACGTTCATCCATGAAGGCAGTCCGAATATGTGATAGAAGAGAAAGAATATTACAGTTGGATTTACCACAAAACCTTTTGAGCAGTGTGCTGCCAAACCCAGTCATCACCTTCCTTTGCAATTTCCGCATTTCCATTTTGGAAGCATCAAACAATGGAGGAGGAAAAAGCTTGGATAATGATTCGTACTCAAATGAAGTTACGCAGACCAAATATTGATTTGATACTGACAAAAGTTCACCAAAAACAACCCAACTTGGCTTCTCACTAAATGCTAGTAATGAACATGATGGATGAAGGAGAAAATGCTTTCCAGTCAATGCCACTTCATAACCAAGTTGATCAGATCCAGAGAACATTGCAACATTTTCTGCAAGGGCAGCAAGTATTGCCATTTTCAAATATTTATCATGCTCAGTTGACTTGTAGGGATCCCAGAGCCAGTAAGATGGGATTATAACAGCAAGTTCCTTTTCAAGGCAAAGTTCTAACTCCTTTACTGTGTCATGGCATCTCCTCATGGATTTAGCATTAATTTTGTTTTCCCAACACCATTTATTTCGCATGTTAGCAGGAATTGATGTCCACTCCTTATATACAGAAAGAAGTGTAAATAGATCACCATTCTGATGGCAGAACTGCAACTTGAGACAATCAGCTTTTAACTTATCATCATGACTACCAACTCTGCAGAATATGTTACTGGCATTTGCCATTACAGCTGCCAGAACAAGGCCCTCTCTACCCAAGCAATGATGGAAACAACCAAGAATGAGCTTGCCAAGGCGAGGCTCAACACCCAGTTTAACCAGGTATCGACCTTCGTCATTCAATTCATAAACACCTTTCTTCAGTGTGATAGCTCCCAACTGAATAAGATTCCTAGTGGTCAAGTCAATGGATTCTGCACTGGGTGCATCCACAAAATCAAAACCCTTTATATCATTGATCCCTAATGCAAGAATCCTTAGAATAGCAACACCAAGATGAACTCTTCGAATCTCAGGTTCTTGATTGAGAGGCATTGACTCATAATCCTGCTCTGAGTACAGTCTATAACATTTACCAGGTCCTGTTCTCCCAGCTCGGCCAGCTCTTTGTTGAGCAGAACTCTGATTGATACGATCTACTTTGAGCACATGCATACCAGTGCCTGGTTCAAATTTACTTTCTTTAGCCATGCCACAATCAACCACATACCTGACCCCAGGAATTGTAACCGATGTTTCAGCAAGATTCGTGGCAAATATAATTTTTCTCTTCCCAGGATAGTTTTGAAAAACATGGCATTGCTCTTCAAAAGAAAGCTTTCCATGTAAGGGTAATGCAACAGCAGAGGAAGCTTGAAATTTCTCACAAGCCCATTCTACTTCCATCTGAGATGTCAAAAAGGCAAGAATGCTCCCTTCTTCTTCTGTTTTATGAATTTCTGTTGCAACCCTCACAACCTCACAAGCATATGGCGCAACAGTAGCATTTCCCTCAGTAGTGCAAGGGGCATATACAATGTCAACTGGGAACTTTCTCCCTGACATGTGAAATATTGTACAACCAAAATAGTAGTTGGAGAGCTGGTTTGCATCAGCTGTTGCTGACATTATTACAAGCCTCAAACAACTTCTCTCTCTGAGTAGGTCTTTAAGCAGTGCCAAAAGAAGATCAGTGTTCAAGCTTCTTTCATGAGCCTCATCAATAATTATGCAGGAAATCCTCGACAGATACCTATCATTAATGTAATGCTGCAGTAAACAGTGATCTGTCATGTATATCACTTTGGAATCAAATTTTTGACTTGATGAATATGTAGGATAAGCGATGACTGAATTGTCTCCATAGCACCCTTTACTTTCTTCTTCGACCCTATTTGAAAGTGAGGTGGCTGCAATCTTGCGGGGTTGAGTACATACAATGCACCCATCAGCAGCTACTCCAGAATCAGAGAGGAATTGGACTAATTGTGTGCTTTTTCCTGAACCAGTCTCTCCAATCAGTACCATTACCTGAACAAACTATTATCAGAAGAAAAACAAAAAACCAAAAGTAGATGCAAGCAGTTTCATTAAACACAAAAAGCAGTCTAGCCTAACAATGTGTATGCTTATAAATAGTAACAACCTTGGGTCATTTCTGATCTTAAAACACAAATCTTGAGCAGTTCAGGTACCATCTCCACAGATGAAACACATGTTCAGGAAATCTTCCCTTGAAAAGGATGAAACAAGTCCAGAACTGACTTTTTACTTTTGAAAATCGAATATTAACTTGAACATTTACTCATATGCTGTAGAGGAAAAGAAAAGAAAACACGCATTGCACACGCAAAAAGAGCAAGAGATAAGAAGACTATCATGCAAAGAGAAATAGTTCCATGTCTAGAAAAGTACGACTAAAGAGATGGTCCCATATGCGAATATTACGGGTGTGTTAGGTTTCTGAGCTTGGACCGTAAAGCTCAATTCTTTTAAACAGTTATATTCTTCGTTCTTGTCCAACTTCTTCCGAACACCTTAGTATACTCTAAGCAATTGAACCTCCATAATCCTAACTTCTGTTCCTCCATTAAAAAAATACAACATAGATACATCCAAATTCCCATGTATACACGTAACTTAAACCTAATCACCATGAAGAAACAACAAAGAGGATATTAAGAACAAGCACACATAAAATGAAGAAAGCAAACCAAAAGCCACACCTGTTCTCCTTCAATTATCCTCAGAATCTCTTGTCTTTGTGCATAAATTGGCAATTCCTCGTCAAGTCTACTAATTTCCCTCAACACCAACTTATGAATGCGACCCCAGTTCACTTCCTCATCAAACTTAAACACTGGGATTCTCCATTTTCCTTCTTTTTCAAAATTTTCCTTCTCTGCACCTCTAAGATGACTAAGAATACACCTCAGAGCCCTCTTGAACTCCATTATTCTCTTCTCTATCACGTCTCTCTCCGCTTTCAAACCGCGTTTGCGGTCCAACATCTCCGCGGCCTTCGCTAAGTTCAACTTCTTGAACGAACCGGCAACCCATCTGATCTCCATAACTTTCTGGTCCAGTTTCAACTCCCATCTTTTCACTTCCTCGCCCTCAATAACCTTATTCACGTAATCAATAAAAACCTCTCTGAGTCTCTGCTCAAGCTCTTTTCTTTCTAATGGGTTAACAGCATTGGACTTAGATTCTGGGGTGTAGGAATGGACCCCACTGAGCCGGAGCTCCCACAAGCGTGCTACGCAGGAGACAACGTCGGCCCATTGTTGGAAATATAGCCAAGAGAGTACACAACCAGAGGAACCAAACACAACGCGCTCTGGTTTCGGTGTACACTGCAAGAAAAGAGACTCAAGGTCTGGCTTCTTATGGGAATGAGTAGAAACAGAGTCAAAACAGAGCTGAATTGTGTATCTCCCGCGAAGGCGAGAGCTTGCGGTGCGTGGGGGCGGTGGTTGCCGTTTAGGTTGGTCGTGGTGGTAGGAAAGGTGGTCGGACGGCGAAAACTGCCGGCCCGTGGGCTGGTAAAACCGATTCTTCTTCATCACATTAAGAATTTGGGAAAAAAAAAAAAAGTAAGAAGCCAACGAGAAAAGCAGAGAAGAAGTCGACCTGCGTGTGTTTGCTTGGGAATTATTTCTTTATGCTTACGGAAAAAGGAAATTAAACATAAAAGATAAAAGAGGCGGGTGAAAGACTTGGTGCACTCGTATTATACGCATAATTAAAAAATTTTAATTACGATTAAAAAATATATTTAATTAAAATTAAAATTATTAAATAAAAACTAATACATTTATTTTAGTTTATAAAATTTATTAATTTATAACTAATTAATTATTAAATTAGTCAATTTTAACAATAAAAATTATTAAAATAAATCAAATCGAATAAAAATACAAACTTTTTATAAATAAATCGGTCGAATCGTTCTTTAACTATTCAGAAATATCTATAATTTTCTTTAACTTAATTAATTTTTATATATATTTATTATTTTAGAATAATTTAATATTTTTATAATACTATTTCAATAAAAAATAATAATATAATTAATTATATCAATTTTTAGTTTAATTTTAACTTACTTATTATAAAATAAAAATTTTAATAATAATTAAAATTTTTAATTGATTTTAGTTAAAATTTTAAATGTTTTAATAATTTTTACTAACTAACTAATTTTATTCTAATATTAGTTAAATTTTCAAACTTTAAAATTTTTTAATTTAGCAGTTTAATTTTTAGTTCAATTTAAAATATTAAATATTTAATAACTATGTTCAAAATTATATAATAGATAAGTTAAAATTGATGACGTAATTAGCACGCATATAAAAAGAAAAGCTACAAGATATCTTTACTTTATACTTAAAATATTTTAAAATAATAATAATAAACCATATGACTCACATTCAACATTTACATCATTACCCAATATTGTTAGTGACTAGTGGACCCCAAAGCTAATCAAACTTACTGAGTAAGTTAACTGATATGCGGGTGACTGAGTGGACCATACTATGCTTTGGGGTTGGAAACTATACAACATTTTCTCTTTGCTCGGAGAGAAAGTTGGATATATAGATAAAAGTATAATTCAAATATTCAAGAAATCAAATGCAAACTTATTTACTACAAATGCTATGTCCAATTTTTGAAGTGTGCATTAAATTTAATTATTAAATATATTAATATTTTAAAAATTGACACAATTCAACCCGTGAAAATTTTGAATCGGGTAACTTTCTGACTCAATTTTTAATTTTTTCAATTTGATTTAGTTTAATAATTTTTGTTGTTAAAAACCGATGAGTTTATTAATTAGTCGGCAAATTTCTGTAAATTATTCAATTTTTATAAACTAAAATAAACTAATTAATTTTCATTTAACAATATCTTTTTTATTAAACTTTAAAATTTTAAATAAATAAAGACAATCTTTTTCAGTCATTTTTTAAATTCTCCTATTTATTCAACTTTTAATAAGTTTTTTTACGGTTTAATATCATTTAAACCTTAAACTTACTATCTTACTGGTTTAACTCTCGATCCGGTTTTGAAAACATTAGAATATATAGAATAAATATGTATATTATATTATTCAATAAAGGCAATAGTGCAATAAATATTTAATAAATTAAATTAAATTAGCATTGATAAAAATAAGTGACCTAGGATTTAGCAAAAGAAAACCTATAGGCCCCGTTTGGTTGGCAAGAAAGTAAAACGAATTTGAAATCTAATTTTTCAGAAAATAAATCTATGAAAAGTAAAGATATTCACATGTTTGAATATTTATAAGAATTATAATAGGAAAGTTAGGTGGATTCTTATTATAGTGTTTGGTATGCAACAATATTTTATGAAACGTAATTTAATTTTGACTTGTGCTTCCAATTACATCCCTACAAACTGAATAAAAATTAAAATCGTTAAATAATGTTAATTTTTAATACAAGCTATATTATTATATGTTAATTTTTTCATTTATGATATTCTAATCATAAAATACTGTTATATCATAAATATAGTACTGAAAAATACTAAAAAAGCTTCAACCACGTACAAAGATAAATCTTAAAATTCAAATCAAATATTAAAAAATTTTCTAACATTTTAAAAAAATACAAATAGTGCATTATTTCTAAAATATTTGTCATAGAGTTGAGAGAGAAGGAATAGTTGAATTGGCTGGCGTATTTTTTAGATTAAATTCCTGAGGAAAGTAATTTAAATATTAATAGGTGATGGGATTTAGAATCCAAGTAAAATGCAACTACTTTCCTTAGATTGAGAAAGTTTTCATTTTCTTAACTACTCAAAAAAGATAAACTAAACGTGATAATATAAATTTTAAGAAAAAGATTATTTTTTCAAGCAAGAATCCACGCCAACAAAAATAAAACTTTATAATTGTTTTGCATAAATCGTAAAATTCCATATTTAAAAGCTTTACTTTGAAGGGGGGAAAAAAAGAGCCTCTATGAGAAATACACAAAGGTTGAGCTAATGAATTGAATCTTGGACCCAGTGAAGCCCACGGGCCCAAAACTCTCATGATATCAATTTGTACCTTCTCTTTCAAAATTTTTGACATTTCTCGATAATTCAATATATATATAAAGTAGGGGAATGCAAACTTTTTATTACAAAAATAAATAAATAAATGTACGTTTTTGTCACGTGACATAATGATAATTGATCAGTATTGTCGTTTTCTTTGGAGGTATTTAAGTTTGAAGTAAAATAGTTATTAAGAACTAATTAATCCACGTTTAATTAAGCACGTGACGATACACAATGATTGTTCCCATGGCTTAAACTCAAAAGAAAGGCCGCCATTACTTATGGAACCATAGAATCCAAACGAGGGATGATCATAATGAAATAATATCGTCTAAATTATTATTTAA
This sequence comes from Erythroxylum coriaceum, assembly GCA_026874005.2. Taxonomy (NCBI): domain Eukaryota; kingdom Viridiplantae; phylum Streptophyta; class Magnoliopsida; order Malpighiales; family Erythroxylaceae; genus Erythroxylum; species Erythroxylum coriaceum. Next base: position 128,927 of record JANQAP020000566.1, on the reverse strand, counting down.
ACAATATTATTTTAATATAATTGATATGATTTAATAGCCAACGATCATAATAAAATTTTCTCTTTTTATATATAATTTGATTGTAATTCAAAATTTAGTTAAATTTAAATTATTATTTAAGCAATATCATTTTGATATAATTGATAACCAGAACAATTAAAATATAAAGTTTGAAGAGGTCTAATAATATGTAGCCTTACGCTACGTAATAAAATAATTGTTTCCGACCTTTGATATAATTGATATGAATTAATAATTTAGTGTCATTTTATATAATAGGGCCAAATAAGATTACCTGCAAAGATGATAATGGGCCAGACTGGACTCAAGCTTGACCATTGCCTGATCGGGCTTGGCCCAATTCGAGACTCGAGTTGTCCAAACTTGAGCCAACCCAATTTTTATTTTTAAAAAACAAAACGACTTCATTTTATAATAAAAAAATCATTTTGAATGATTGAGTCCGATTAACTCGAGCCTAAGCCTAAACCCTTTTGTCATTGTAATTTGACGTAATATAGGGTAGGATCTTATAGTCTAAATTCAAAATTCAAGAACTTGGATTAATATGTTTCAGAGTAAAGAACTCTTTTTGTCAAACTTTCTATCAAATTTGTTAACCACGAGTGCTCGTGTGATATCAAATTCACATTCACACAGCCAAAAAATACGTTAGCTAATTATATAATTTTTGTGTTTATGTTAAGTGACATCATCTCTAATGGCAATGGATCAAACCTGGTTCAAACAATCAATTTCAAAGAACTTGACATGACCGAACTCGAGCTTGACTCGTTAATTTCAAACCGGATTGAAGTGGGATCTAGATTAATTGTCATCTCTAATCATCTCCCCTTTTATGCCAGACTTACTTTTTTTTTTCAATATTAGTTACCATGTGAAATAGTATTATAGGAGAAATTATTATTTTCAAATTTAAATAATTAAATTTTCATCTATAATGAACTAAATTATAAGAATGCATGACTTATATTTACATAGTCAAATATTTGCCTCATAAAATATCTAAAAATGTTAAAATTATCTTAAAAAATAAATCAATCATATTTATTATTAAATTTTAATTTATTAAATAATTTATTTAATATACACTTAAAGAATAATCCCTACTAATTTTAACAAATATGAAAGAAAACAAATTTTAGATTTTTTATGTAAAAGTTTGTAATTTCTTACCTTATTTGAAATTTCAATCCAATTATTTTAACAAATTCTGTTGTAAAAAACTAATTAATTAATTAGTCAATTTTCTTAAATTAATAAGTAATTGTAAATTAAAATAAATCAATTAAATTTTATTTTATAATTTTTGTTTTTAATTAAATTTCAAAATTTTCGATAAGTAAGGATAGTCTCTTTCAATCATAATTCAAAATTTTCAATTTTTTTCAATTTTTAACTAATTTTTTAATAATTTAATGCTGATTAATTATTTTACATTTTAAATTTCTCGTGTTATCAGTTTATTTTTTATTAAAATTTTAAAATATTACTTTACTCCTAACATAAAGGTTAATTCAGTCACGAGTTAAACAAGTTTTTTTATTTAGATCAACTTGTTAGGAGAAAGAAAAGAGAAAAATGACAAAAAAAACAACAAAAAGTCTTATCACAAAAGATTCACAGTTTGCCTGTACTTTTCAGATTTAGCTTTTCAGAGCACTCACAGATTAACAAGTCAAAAGTTAACAAAAGAAGAGCTGCCGACCATTAAGGGCTCTACAACTGTAAAACAATACCACAAACCAAACCAAAATCTCTTTTATTGCTTTTTAACATTTTACTTTCTTCTTTAGTTTTGCACTCTTGCCATATTTCACACATAGACTCCCACAGGACTCTGCTCCATACTCGTTAAAAATCAGTTTCAATCATGAAATAGTTGTAATCTCCTTAAAATAGACTGAAATCATTAACTTCACCGACCAATTTCTGATCATGTTTAGTGTTGGTGTAATGTCTTTGATTGCTGCCTAGCTCTGCCATGGAGTATTTGAAACTCTTATAAATGAGATTGGTAACTGTAAACAGTTTCTGCTTCCCCAACTTTTATGTCTGTGTTTAGAATCGCAGCTCAAGCAAAAACCATGACAGGAACCTGAATTTGTGTCCTTATTAGTATCCCACTAGTCTACTTTTAAACCTCCACAGATGCTGCATATGAACGGGACTTTCACTGAATTCTTGTTGTTGTAAATTAAAACCCTGGCCACTTTCTTGTGAAGAAAAAGATGGGAATTGATCTTCCATTTTCGTCATGCCTAAAGTTTGGTTATACACTGAAACTGACTGGAAGGTATTTGGTGTTGGAACAACGAAAATGGTCATAAGTAGGAATGATGCATTAATCAGAGAGTGCAGTCCTACATATAGTTGAAACAAGTGTTCCTTTTTCTTTTAAGCTTAGCTCATGTTTTTCATGCCAGAAAAGGTAAAGTTTCAGTTAGCAGTAGGCGTTGAATAGTGACCACCACCTTAATCTGAACTCCAGTTATATCTGTATCTGCTGCAATTGTTGTTGTAACTTACAATTAAGGACATAGAACGTGATGATTCAACCTTTTGACGATTGTTTTTCTTTGTGTAATGAGTGAAATCCTCTAAATATAAAAATCACTTATTTCAAGTAAAATATTTAACGAATTAACGGTACAAAATTAAGTGATAATTAAGTTGGACATACAAATCCCAATTTGCGAGTTTCATGATGAACGGCTATATTGGCAATTTTTTGAAGATTTGCTCATAATGATCAGCAGACAACAATCAATATGCCCCGTACAGTCGCTGAAGTCTTACTGATCTTTCCCATACCCATTTGTAGTTCCTAAGCTTTTTCTTCTGTCAGATTCACATTTTATTATTGTTTGGCGTGTTTAATATACCTAATAAAACAAATAATTGTTGACCAATTTGGCCGACCATACTTTCAATGCGTTTAACATACCTAATAAAACAAATAATTATTGACCAATTTGGCCAACTATACCTTCAACCTCCTGCCTTTAAAAAGATAAAGAAAGGGAAAGTATTGATACGGGCAGAACAAAATTAAAAAGAGAGAGAAGTGGGTTGAGAAAAAATATTATGCATTTTTTTATGGGTCTAGTTTTTCACCTTATAATTTTTCAGTAATAAAATTCTTCTATCATAGTTCATAGTTTTTTACCTTAATTTAGGAGTTTTTCACGTAAATCTGTGTACTATTTTATCTTCAATATTTTTAATTTCATTTTAGCTGCGACCTTACTCTGTTTAAGTCCTAATTGTTCCTAACAAGTGGTATCAAAGCCAGCCTTGGGTGTGTATATATGCTTATTGTATGCTTAGTGGTTGCCACCAAGAGTGGATCCTTCACATCAAAGACACTATTTATAAAGCGATTGTGATAGAAGTAATGGAACCAAAATACGACATTGAAAAATTCAATGGGAGCAATTTCTCATTGTGGATGCTAAAGATAAAGGCAATCTTGAGGAAACATAATTATCTGGCATTCATTAGTAAACGGTCAGCTAGAGTTACAGCTGAAAAGTATAACGAGATGGATGGGAATGTTGGAGCTAATCTTCCCCTAGCTTTAGCTGATGGAGTATTACCCAACATAGAGGAAAAGAAGACTGCGAAGGAAACATGGGATCATCTCATAAAATTATACGAGGCCAAATCACTCCACAACAAAATTTTTCTGAAGAGAAAACTGTACACTTTACGTATAGCGGAATCCACTTCGGTGACAGAACGCTTAAACACTTTGAATACTCTATTTTTGCAACTCACATCATTGGGGCACACAGTAGCAATAAGTGAACATGTAGAACTTCTACTTCAAAGTTTATCAGATTCATATGATCAACTCATCATAAATTTAACAACCAATACAGACACTTTAGTCTTTGATGACAATGCAGCTACTATTTTGGAAAAAGAAAGCTGATGCAAGAGCAAGGAAGATAGGCTGGAAAGTTCGCAATAAGTGGGGACCTTGGCGGTGATGAGAGGTAGATCAATGGAACGTGGTCAAAGTGGGAGTCACAATCATAGTAGATCAAAATCCAAGAGTAAGAAGAACTATAAATTCTACAATTGTGGCAAAGAAAGGTCACTTGAAAAATGATTGCTGAAATCTAAACAAGATCATGTTCCTCAAGGAAACGTTTCAAGCACTTCAGATGATGAAAGCGTAATGGTTTGTGAATCAGCAACAACTATTGGAGAAAAGAGAAGATTTGCTGATGTTTGATCGTTTGATCCAGTAGCTACTTTTCATATAACCTCTCGAAGAGAATGGTTTCATCAATATGAATTTGTCTCTGGAGGATCTGTGTACAGTTGTAATGATCAAGTTCTTAAGATCATTAGTATTGGCACCATCAAATTAAAGTTATATGATGGTACAATTCAGACTATTGAAAAAGTGCGACATGTGGAGGGCTTGAAAAAGAATTTGTTGTCTGTAGGACAATTGGATGATCTCTGTTTCAAATTTGAGATTCAAAACAAGATCATGAAAATGATTAAAGGAGCGCTGATATTTAGGAAAGCAGAAAAGGTTGTTGCAAATCTATACATGCTGAAGCGAGTAACTTTGCAAGAAGGAGAGGCATCCGTTGTAGTGACTAGTCCAAATGACAAATCTAAAATAATGTGGCATAAAAAGCTTGAACATATGTCAGAACAAGGAATGAAGATACTTGCAGAGAAGAATCTATTTCCAGGTCTTACAAAGGTTTCACTGCCCTTCTGTGAGCATTGTATTGTAAGAAAGTAGCATCGATTGAAACTCAACACATCAAAGTTCAAAGGCAAAGAAATTCTGGAATTGATTCACTCTGATGTATAACAAGCACCAATTCATCCCTAAGAAGAGCAAATTTCTTTGTAGCATTTATAGATGATTATTCGAGGAGATGTTGGGTATTTCCTATCAAGAGAAAAGCATATGTGTTTTCAGTCTTCAAATTTCACAAAGCGTGGGTGGAAGTCGAATCTGGTAAGAAGATCATGTGTTTACAGTTAGATAATAGAGGAGAATATACTGTAAAGAATTTGATGAATTTTGCAAGCAAGATGACATCAAAAGGCAGTTCACGATGGCATACACTCCTTAACAAAATGGAGTAGCATAGTGAACGAATAGAACTTTATTGGAAAGAACAAGAGCGACGTTGAGGACTACATGCTTAGATAAAAATTTCTGGGCAGAAGCAGTCAATACCGCCTATTATATAGAAAATTAAGCTCCATTAACTACAATTGAGTTAAAGACGCTGATGGAGACGTAGAGTGGTAAACTAGTGGATTATTTCAACCTCCATATATTTGAAAGTCCTGCCTATGTGATGTTCAATGCCCAATAAACTACAAAGTTGGATCCAAAATCTAGAAGATGCATTTCCTTAGGGTATGTTGAAGGTGTGAAGAGATATCGTCTGTGGGATCCCACTGTCCAAAAGATTGTTATCAATAGGGAAGTTATCTTCATGGAAGATAAGGATCAAGAGCAAGCAGAAAATGTTGACACTATACAAGAGAATCTAGAAATTACAATAGTACAAGTGGATAGAGAAGTTGATCAAAATGATTCTTCTGAAGCTGCACCAGAGCATAAGGAGCAAGAACTAGTTGAATATGAGGTTCCAAATGCTCGTATATCAACTCACATAAAAAGAACACTGAGCTGGCACTCAGACTATATTATGGAGGGCAATATTGCATATTGTCTTTTAACTGAGGACGAGGAGCCATCAACTCTTCAAGAAGTAATGAATAATTCATATTCATCTCAGTGGATGATAGCAATGCAAGAAGAAATTGAAGCACTTCATAAGAATAAGATATGGTCACATGGGAGCAGGTGTAGTTACCGCAAGGAAGAAAGTCTATTAGCAATAAATGGGTTTACAATATCATGTGAAGTGGTAATGATCACGTGAAGTGATATCGTGCTAGATTGGTAGTAAAAGGATATGTTCAGAAAGAAGGTATTGATTTTAACGAAATATTTTCTCCTGTGATTCGACTCACTACAGTTCAAGTAGTTCTGGCAATGTGTGCTCTATTTGACTTGTATCTTGAGCAATTAAATGTGAAAACTGCATTTCTTCATGGAGATCTTGAAGAAGAAATTTATATGCTCCAACCAAAAGGTTTTGAAGAAAAAGGGAAAGAGAATTTGGTTTGTAGGTTGAACAAATCTTTGTATGGTTTAAAGCAGGCGCCAAGGTATTGGTATAAGAGATTTGATTGCTTTGTCATGAGCCTTGGATACAGCAGACTGAATGCAGACCCTTGTGGATATTTCAAGAGGTTTGAGAAAGATGATTTTATAGTCTTGTTATTGTATATAGACGACACGTTGGTAGCAGGCCCCAACAATGATTGTATCAAAGAATTGAATGCCCAATTGGCTAGGGAATTTGAAATGAAGGACGTGGGACCAACAAACAAGATATTCAAATTTATCGAGACAAAATAAATAGGAAGATTTGGCTTTCTCGGAAGAATTATTTGAAGAAGATCTTACGGCGATTTAACATGCAAGATTGTAATTCAATTTATACCTCTCTTCTTGTTAATTTCAAGTTATCTTCAAGTTTGAGTCCTAGCAATGAAGAAGAGAGAATGGAGATGTTTCTGAGTACTGTATGCATCAACAGTGGGGAGCCTAATGTTCGTTATGATTTGTCCAGATATTGCACATACAGTAGGAGTGGTTAGTCGATACATGGCGAATCGTGGTTGAAAGCACTGGAATATAGTTAAGAGGATTCTCAGATATATCAAAGGAATCTCAGATGTTGCATTATGTTATGAGGGATCAGATTTTACTGTCAGATGATATGTTGATGCTGATTAGGCAGGTGAACTTGACAAAAGTAAATCCACTACTGGATATGTTTTCACATTAGCTGGAGGGGCTGTAAACTGGGTTTCGGAACTACTGTTAGTTGTGACTACGTCAACAATAGAAGCAAAATATGTAGCAGCTATACAAACCAGTGAAGAAGCAGTGTGGTTGAAGATGTTATTGAAAGAACTTGAGTATAAACAAGAGAATATTACTCTGTATTGTGACAGTCAAAGTGCTTTGCATCTTGCAAAGAATCTAACATTTCATTCAAAGACAAAGCACATTCGAGTTCAGTATCACTTCGTTCGTGAGAAAGTAGAAGAAGGAACGGTGGACATACAAAAAATTCATAAAATAGAAAACCTAGCAGATTTTATAATAAAAGCAATCAATGTTGACAAGTTTATGTGACGTCAATCCCGTGCAACCTGATAGAGACGTAAGCAACATGAAGCGGTAAGGTAGAAAAATTGTGTGAAGATATGATTGATTCTCAATCAAATCTTCAAATGAGAGAATTGTCAAACTTAGTTGTCGTGTTAGGCATCGAAAGATAAAGCGAAACTAAAAATATTGAAGATAAAATAGATACACAGATTTTACGTGGAAACCCTTAAATCAGGTTAAAAACTATGGGTAAGGATAGAAGAATTTTACTACTGAAAAATTGGAGAATTACAAGGAGAAAAATTATAGGCAGGAGATAAACAAAGAGAAAGCATCCATACGGGCAGAAAAAAATAAAAAGAGAGAGAAGTGGGGTGAGAAAAAAATATTATGTATTTTTATATGGGTCTAATTTTTCTCCTTGTATTTCTCCAATTTTTCAGTAATAAAATTCTTCTATCCTTACGCTTGGTTTTTACCTTAATTTAGGAATTTTTCACGTAAAATTTGTGTCTATTTTATTTTAAATATTTTTAGTTTCATTTTAACTGCGACCTTATTTTGTCCAAGTCTTAATTGTTCCTAAGAATAATAAGATTGAATCACTGGCTCTGTGACATGTATCATAGATGTTATCATCTCCTGTATTATTATTCTATGCGAACTTGTCTGCTCCCAAAGAGAGACAGTTGTGTTTCTGTGCAACTGTTTTAATGAAAATAGCTTCTATATATATATATATATAGGTGGAACTTATTATTGCATGTATGTTGAAAAAATTATCAAGTGACTAATAATTTATAAATTATGTAATTTTTAACTTTTAATCAACCGTAATCATCAATTTTTTGTCAAAATTAAAATAAAATTTTAGTCGTTTTGACCGTAATTTTAACCTTCAAAAGTTAACTTCACCATTTAAACTATTCGGCTAAGACAATTTATTGAAAGGAATTGGAAATAAATATGTAATTTAATCATAGGTTTTTTATACTCATGGATACACATAAAAAGCTTAAAAAAAACAAAAGGTGTTATAAGCATAAACAAGGCAATTCATTCACGCTTCTTACAAGTGGCCAACTTGCTAGAAATTTCTAAGCACTCAATTCTCGACTTTGAATTCCATGAACATCGCTTAATTTTAGGTCATCAAGTGACAGGCAAAATACTTCATTGTACCTCGCTATCGAACCTAGTAAATCGTGCTAATCGGTAAAGAATGTTCAAAAGCTTGCATCTTTCACCAGGATTTGAACCTGAACATGTGCCTGTACCTGCATGCAATATACCTGTCAAGTAAGGGCCCTTATGAGCTATCCACGGAGAAAAGTTTCAAGCTGACAACTTTCTAATGCCATGGGAGAGACTAAGATTGTCCTGAATTTGTAGTGGGAACTTGGGAAAATCCCTCGTGCTAACAACTCATCAGTTTGCCTTTATGCAAGTTAGCGTTGAAACTTGGGAACCCAAGACTTGGATTCACACTTGTTGCTGTCTGCTTGAGCAAAAGAAAATGTTAATGCATGGATCCTGACGATCTACGTGAAATGGAAAACTAATAATGGAGCTGGTGGGGTCTGAAATTTTGATGACCATGTTACAGCTGCGATCCTGCTTTTGTGTCTGCTTATCACAACTTGGAGTCGTTCTGCTTATCTTGCATAGTTCATAATTCAAGTCTGTCCACACAAGCTTCGACTAATTTAGATTGATTACAGTTTGCTGAGACATAACTCATAAGTTTCTTTCACGCTACAGAGAATTAGACATAGAGTGGGTCTAGATTATTTTATTACGGTTCATCTGATCTGAGCTCCATGAAAAAAGTTGAAATTTTTTTCTTGTAGTTTAAAAAGTCTCTTGAATTTCAAAATTCTTGAAAAAAATCAATCTAATTTTTAATTTTTGGAAAAATATTACGTAAATTTTGGTTAAAAATATCGATAGAACATATATAATATGATCATTAGACGTAAACTAATCACATGTTGTTTACATAACGATTCAACTTAACTCTTAAAATTGAACAAAATTAATTAAATTCGACTAAAACTATTAATTTAACTCAAATTTAATTAATTTGATACAAGTTTAAGAGCTGAGTTAGGTTTAGTAACGTATGATAATCAATCGAATAAAACAGATAGAGCCTTTATAAAAAATCAATTAAATAGTTTAATCAAATTTCTACTGTAATACTAAGAATTAATTACAGTTTTTCAAGTATTGATTAATACTAAGAACTAATCCATTTGAGTTTTACATTAAAAACTTTAACTTGCCATGGACGTATTTAATACCAGTGAGCTACAGGAAACCCGAACACTGCTGAAGCTTTCTATTGTGGTATTGGTAAAATATTGCGAAGGGACTTGTTGTTTAGAAACTCCATGACCTGGTTGGATTCATGCGATCTATAAACTGCAAAGAAGAGAGAACTTTCATTTTCAGAGCAACAAAGAATGTACCACTTACGCTTAATCAGGTCGGGAAGAGAGAAAGGAGGAAGCAAATCATGCATGTTAGGTATATTGTCAAAGTTAAAGCCTGATTGGTTAGATGTTAATTAATGGAACAGAATGAAACGGAATAGAATAGAAAGGAGCGATTTATAATGTAATAGAATGTAATATAATGAAAAGTTGTTTGGGAGGAATGGAAGGATTCATAATGTAACGTGGTGAAAAATTATTTAGAAGATGGATGGAATAGAATGTAATGTATAATAAATGACTATTATATCCTTGATATTAAAATGGTTGTTGCAAGAGATTTAAAGTTATGATTTTAAAACAGAAATCGTGCTTAATTAAAAAGTCACGTACAACTGTGATAAATAATTTTTTATATATTTTTATTTTAAAATAATAAAAATTTTATTATTTTATTATTAATTGCATACAATTTATTATTAATTATATAAAAATACTATTATTAATTATTTAATACATTTTTTTCTGTTATATGTGATTTATATTTAAAAATTATTTTTTTATATTTTTATTGATATAAAAAATTATACAAACAATTAAAGAATAATTTTTATATATTTTATATTTTCATTAATAAAAATTTTATTAAAATTTTTTATTTTATTATTAATTATATACAATTTTTATCAATAATATTAAAATATTATTATTAGGGTAAAGAGAAATAATATAAAATATTATTAATTATATACAAGGGGGTTAGAATTAGAAGGAATAATTGGTATTAAGAAAAATTATTGAGGGCATATTAGGTATTATGTATTTATTAGCTTACGTTCCATCCTAAATCTCCTAAATAGGAGGTTTCTTATTTTGATGGAATGGAACGTAACATGAAACCCTTCGCTTTCATCCCATTACGTTTCATTTCATTATGAAACCCTCAACTAAATAATGGAAGTGTGTTACGTTTCATTCTGTTCTATTACTAAACTTTTAACCAAACAGACCCTTAATCAGAAAGAGTCCAGACAATCAGAAAATAAAAAATTTGAAAATCTTTTCAAATTTTATATAACTTGATAAGAAAACGAGTAATTGTTATTTCTTGTGAAGAACAATGCTCCAAATCAAAATCTGACTAGATTGATGCTCCCGAGAGGAGAAAAAAAGGACACATTGTGCATATAGTCGTATGAGGATATTGTAGGTGTGTCCTATATTCAAAAGCTAGTAAGTGTCTATGTCTATTATACTTTTAACACGAAATTGTGGAAAAAGGAGAACTCCTAAGAGGACTAATTAATTTCTCACATCCTCTTAATCGAGCACATAATCACGTGAAGCACGATAGACGACTATAGGAAGAGAATGTTGAAGCAAACACTACGACCAATGGATCATTCCAAAAACTTATAGAGTCGGCATTGTAATTATGCCTTACACATGATCGGGGATATGATCCGCAATAAAAAAATTTGGATAAAAAATTTTAGCATACTAAAATACAGATAACAATTTTCATATAAAGAGATCTTTTTCGTTTTTTTTAATCTTTTAAATATTTTCCTACGAGCCTTTTGTTTTATAATTAGCCTCATTTTTTATTACGTAAAAAAATTCTTAGTCTAATTATTTTTTTGTATGTATTTTTGTTTTTTTATATATGTACTTATCTTTTTCTTTAATTTGTGCATTTATTTACTTATTGTATCTTTTTATTAAATTTTATCATATTTTATATGTACTGTATTATGTATTGTATTAAATATTTTATATTTTATTTATATGTATTTATTTATATTTTATATTATCATTATTTTGTATTATATGTGGATCTATCGGAAACAATCTCTCATTCGGTAGTGATAAAACTGCATAATATTGGATTTCTCTATACCCTATGTTTTAACAGGACTCTTATTGAGTGTTGTTGTTGTTATAAATTTTTAGACTCTAACCAGTCCAATGAAGAAAATGGAAGTTCTAAAATACTAAATAGGAATAATTCAAGAAACTAAAAGACAAAACCTTGTTTTCATGAATGAAAGGAGCTTAGAAGATGTGATTATAGTGTCAAGTGTCCCATCCCTTTAACGAAAAGTTACTCAACAAAAGAAGTACTCATTTCAATTTAATTTAGTTAGTAATTTAACCATTTTCAATATTAAGGAAAATGCTATGAGAATTTCAGGACGCAGGTGAGTTGGTAAGAGACTTTTTTAGCTTAAGTGAGGTCAGAGGTTTAAATTCTTCTCGTGTATGTAGCCGTTTAAAATTCAGGGCCAGAACTTTGCCTCCCACATAAGACCTACCTAATTTGAGCTAAGATTAATCTAAGTATGGATAGCTTAAAAGTGTCTTCATATAGTTGAGACTCGCCTAAAACACCTCATGGGTAACCAAAAAAATGCTACGAGCCTATACTTTTAGCTTCCAAGAATAAAGTTAGCTCAACTTGCACACGTTTAACAATACATATAATAGTTACAGGGGCAAAAATAATTCGATTTAATTATAAAAATTTTAGACTGTCAAATTTTTTGGATTGATTTATCTTATTGTAAAAATTTTGGACCGTCAAATTTTTTGGTTTGATAACACTTATTGTTAAAAACCAATCAATTTATTAATTAATAGATCAAATTTTATTAACTAATAAGTTCTTATAAATCAAAATAAATCCATCAATTTTTGTTTAAAAATATTTTCCAATTAAACTTCAAAATCAGGTCAAAAAGACGTCTTTTAATCATTTCAATTTTTTTATTCAATCTTTAATCAGCTTTATGACGAAATTTTTAAATGTTAAACTTCTTATTTTATCGATTTAACTTCTAGTCCGATTTTTAAAATTTTGTTTTAAACCATTATCTTTTGGAATGTGTAACATGTGGATAAAAGTAACAATTTTTTTAAAAATTTTAATTTAAAAATAATTCAAAATTAAGCTATAAATTTATTTAATTACTTAATAAATTATAATTTAAAAATAAATGATTTAATTTTTTATAAAATAAATAACTAGTCCATATAAATCATCATCAACTATTTATTAAAATATATAAATCATCATCAATTATTTATTAAAATATAGGAAATCCACTTATTTATCCACTTATTTTTCTGTTCATTATCTTGCATAATATTATAAATAGTCCATAAATTGTATTAATTATTAAAGCAGAAAAATTCCATAAAATCACCGACCAAGCTGTAGATCGTAAATGACAGTGTGTACGATACGCTGACGCCAAACGGAAATCTACAACGGCTCACATGGAGCCGAGCCGTACCCATATATATATATATATATTATATAACACACAACAAAAAGGCAAAATATCTCCCACTATTTAAAACGGTCCACGACATAAAATCTCGAAATTCTCATTTGAACTGAATTTTGTGTTCATTTCATTTGCCGAAACACTCGTCAACTTGCACCTAACCCAAGTCAGGTTCTAACTCTCCATCTGACCCCAGTTTGTTTATTTAAAGACACTTGAAATGGTGAGTGGCCAGCTGGGTTGTGAACTGGTTTACTCTTCTTCTCCTCCTCTTCCCTCCCACACTCACATTTCTTCTGTGGATGGACAGTCCTGGACTCATTGTGTGTATAACTTAGCTTAGTTGGCTTTAGTTAGTGATCTAAAGAGGAGGGTGTTGTTAGAGAGGAAGGGTTTCTTGAATCGGTCACCTTCTCTTGTGTGTATGTGATGGGGTTTTGTGTATTGGCATAGCTTGATTAAGAAGTTTTTGGTTGTTGGGTTTTCTTGGGGTGGTTTGGTTTGTTTTCTTTTTAGATGGGTACAGAGGGGGGAGAAGAAGTGTTGAAGAAGGAGAAAGATGGGAGAGCCAAGAGAGATCAGTGGTTGTACAGTTGTATGATACAGAAACAGTATTGTACAAGCTGGTCTTGCTTTTTAAATGAGAGTTGTTCCAGCAAGTGAAGAAAGATTCAATCTTGTTTCCATAACTTATACTGCTCTGAGCTCTTAAAGAGATCCCATTAACATCACACAAAACCTCACTCGGGCCCTGATCTAGCTACAGAAGATCTGTTCTTTGTGACAGTCATGAAGAAACTTGGCAGCTCAGATTCTCTTGGAGCTTTCATGTCCATGTGCCCAACTACAGGTCATTAACCGACACCAATCATCTTCCTTTTCTTAAAATTCTTTGTCCAAAATCCAGACAACCCATCATGTGATATTCCTAAATGCCTTAGCTTTTTCATTTTTATGTTCAAACGCCAACTTGCAGTTTTCAAAGCAGTATACTTTCAGCTTTTGGATTTGTCTGGTTATATAAATTGCGCGATCCACTAAAACTCAAAAAGTGTTTTTCTTTTTTTGTTGTGTACAGACGAGACCAGTCCGAGGAACAGCAACCGTGTTTATAGCAGGGATTTCCAGTCCATGTTGGATGGTTTAGAAGAAGAAGGTTGTATAGAAGAATCCGGCCATGTAGCTGAGAAGAAAAGAAGATTAAGCGTAGATCAGGTCAAGGCCTTGGAGAAAAATTTCGAGGTTGAGAACAAGCTTGAACCAGAGAGAAAAGTGAAGCTGGCTCAAGAACTTGGGTTGCAACCAAGACAAGTCGCAGTTTGGTTCCAGAACCGCCGTGCACGTTGGAAGACCAAGCAACTGGAGAGAGATTATGGTCATCTCAAAGCAAATTATGAATCTCTTAAGGTCAACTATGATACACTCCAACATGACAATGAAGCACTTCTCAAAGAGGTATAAAGTCCAAACTTTTTATTCACTGAACAATGCGAGTTAGCTAAAGATTCTTACTTTGGAGTTTAGGGATTGTATTATTGTTCTGATCAAGTTTAAGCTTGGTTCTTTGACTCAGATAAGAGAACTGAAAGCGAAGCTTAAAGAAGATAACACAGAGAGCACTGTGTCTGTTAAAGAGGAGATAATCCTTCAAGAATCGGAGGATAAAGTCACTGAACAGCCTCCACTTATTGGCTCCGTTAGAGTTCCAGAGACTATGGACTTGAGCTACGAGAACTTCAACTCCACAACTAACAGGAATTGCAATGAAGTAATAGCTGCACCTCTTTTCCCAGATTTCAAAGACGGGTCATCGGATAGTGACTCGAGCGCGATCTTGAACGAAGACAACAGTCCGAACCAGGCCATTTCTTCACCTGGGATTCTCCAAAACCACACGCAGACGCAGGGACTCATAATGTCTCCACCCTTATCTCCATCGCTCAAGTTCTCCTCTTCTTCCTCACTGAACTGTTTCCAGTTCTCAAAACCATGTGCCCTATCCTCGTTCGTGAAGCTGGAAGAGCACAATTTCTTCAGCAGTGAAGAGGCCTGTAATTTCTTTTCCGATGAGCAAGAGCCTACACTTCCATGGTACTGCTCAGATCAATGGAACTAGCCTTAGTCTCTTCGAGGATTCAGGCCATAAAAACAAAAATAAAGCTTCAATAAGAACAGTATTTAAGTTATAGAGAGAGCTCCAAGAATTTTGTAAGTTAGTACTTATTTTGAGTATCTCTACGTAATTAAACCCATGTTTTGGTCTCCATATGTGTAAAAGGTTAGAATTGGAGAAAAAGATGGTGATGGTCCATAACATGGATCGTGAAGAAGAAGAAGAAGATGGATTGTAATGGTGAAAAATGACAGAAAAGGAAGTTGAAGGAAGCTCAAAAAAGGAAGTAGAAGATTAATAAAAGCCATAGCCAGAGAGTGAGAAACAGTTTTTACGTGGGGATTGTGTGAAAGAAAGATGACGGTAAATGCTCTCTTTGAATCGTGCGGGTAATGATTGGGTTGTAATTGGAAGACTCACTCTGTGCTGTAAAGGGTTTAAAGAAAAAAGAAAAATGGTGGACAAGCTAGTTCCTGTAATGGAGAAAAACAATCAATCCATAACCATAATGGCTTTTCTTTTCTTTATCTCTTTTATGTTTCTTCTCTTCAATCCATGCTCTCTCTTTTTTTCTTTTCTTCTCTGCTTTTAATAACAGTGTAAAATCAACCACCAACTTCTTTCCTCACGAGGGTTCAAAACATTTTCAAGTTTGAGATGAATTTTCAGTCAGCTTTCTGAAATAATTGAAGGCTTGATGTTAGTCAGAAAGAGTGATGTTTGATCGATGTGAAAGGACTCAATTTTACATTTGAGCATAAAGCTCTTTTTGTAATTATTTTAACTTACTCAAAATAATAAGCTTTTTATAATTAATAAATCTTTTTTATTTTTTATATAATTATTCATTGGTTTATTCTATAATTTCCAACACAAGGTGAAAAAGTTAAAATTAGTAAACTTTCCATTTACTAAAGAAAATACCAAAAAGGTAAGAATGCAGATGGGAAAAGGAATGTTTTAAGGCAGAAATGATTGATTTTCCCAATGCTCTCAAAAGTTGGAAGACATTAATAGTGAAATTGATGCTTTATACGAAAAGAAGTGTTTTGGTTTTGGCGCAGCCGTAATATTCTCGCCCTTTACCATGACCCATTCAATGTAAGTCATTTTCGTGTTCACATTACTAATCTCATTTTAGTCAAGAATGGATATAATAAGCACTTATTCAATTAAGGATGAGTTAAATAACTTATTGCAAATCAATAAATCATGTGAAAAATTATATTGGATTAATTATAAAAAATTTTCATTTAACCTAAATTTGTAATAATAACGTGAAATTTAAGAAATGTCACTAAAATACTTTAAATTTTAATTTTTAGCAAATCGTTAATGTGAATCATACGATGAATTGAATTAAATTAAATTAATGTTTTATGACGTAATTATTATATATTATCTATTAATCAGCTTGATCAATTCAACTGTAAAAACCTTAAGCTATTTATCTTTTCGGTTTGATTTATTTTAATAATTTTTATTATTAAAAACAGATAAATTTATTAATTTATAAGTTTTTATAAATTAAAATAAATCTATTAATTTTTATTTAATAATTATTAATTAAATTTTAAATTATTCAAATATTCTTTTCAATTATATTTAAAATTTTATTTAATTTTTAACTAATTTTATAATAATTTAATACTAATTAGCCTTTTAAATTTTTAAAACATTCCTGTTACTTCTTTTTTTTTTTTTACCAGAATGATATTATATATATTAAGTTTTATCTCTGGAATAATTAAAATTTCACATTTTCTAATGCATACGGAAACGGGTCATCATGAAAATTTAATAAGCCTGTTAGAGAATAGGCACTAATCTGCAGAAGAAGCCAAAGAGGCCATGAAAACGAGGAATGCACACGTATGCATGTGCTCCTCAAAAAACTAAATAGTCCTTCTCCTTTTTCCAAAAAGAAAAAACTTTTTTAGTTTATTCATTTCTCTGACGTCCGGATATTTTGGCGACAAGCGAAGACGGAGAGCCCTCATCTCTGGTAATCTGACATGCTTTTCGTGATTGTGCGTTCTCGTTTACACGTGTACGGCGATGGGACCCTGACTATGACTATCGATTTCTAATTAAGTGCCTTCGTTGAACTTGTGGAGGATGAAAAGACACTTTTTTCACCACAAAAATTTTTTTTAGAAAAGTAAATTTTTAACTGTAAAACAAAATAATTTTTTAATAAATATTATTTTTTTGACAGTTAAAATATAACTTTTAAGAATTTTAAATTTGGAGTTTTTCAAAAAAATTTTTTTCAGGTAGATTTTTCAGATCAATTAATGAGCCTATTTTTCATTCTTTTTATCTTTATGTTTTACACATAATTCTCACAATACTCACAAATATATCTTCACGTTTATTTTGAAATTTATATAATATTATTTGACTTTTTTTATATGTTTTAATATTTACTTTTGATATTAGTTTTACTTATGTTATAATCCATACAAAATATTTAGTTAGATATATTTTCATTAATGTTTCATATAGTGTAAAATTATATAATAATTAATATATTGTGCTTTTCATATTGTTTAATATATTTTTAAAAATATTTATATGCATAAATAATTTTTATTACAAAATAAAATATAATTAAAGTTTGAAATATTTTTTATTTTTATATTGCCAAATAGTCTATCATATGAAGCTCGTTTAAAAAAGCTCTTTTTTAAATGACAGCCAAACAGTCAATTAGTTTCTTAGAAAAGTTATTCTCAGAAAAATTTTATATATTAAACTTTATTTACTATTATTAAAAAAACAAACTCAAAAGTATTTAATCTTTCAAAAGTTTTTAATTTAGTATGGAATTTTCAAAATTTTTAATTTAATAATTAACCTTTTTAAAATTCAGACATTTAATTTAATACTAAATTAAAATGTTTGAAAAAACAGACAATTTTGAATCTGTTGTGTCAATTTTATCATATAAATTTAAAATAAAATACCAATAAAATAAAGAAATTTTAATTTATTGTAAATATAGTTCAAAATTTTGATTAAAAATATATTTCAAGGGTTCAATTCCATCAATCCTTCATTTTATACTTAATTACTCAAATTGTGCATAAATTGAATCTATAAACTAATTAATTATAATTATAATTTACAACAACAACAACACCCAGTAAAAATATCTTTGAGATATGAGTTCTGAGAAGGTTCAATAATATACAACCTTACCCTTAATTAATAGAGAATTATAATTATAGTTTAAAGGTTTAAAATAAATTTAATTTTTAATAATCTATATAAAATTGAGTAAAACAAATTAAAAATTTTAATAATTTGTATATTTTTAACCACAAGAACAATGCAGTGAAAGTTCCGCTAATACGAAAGATCTAGAGAGGTCCGATAATAAATTGTTTTATTCCTAACTAGTATTATAAAATTAGTAAATGTTCCTTTTGCTTTGTCTTTTGGATTTGGACTTGACCAGTGCACTGAATTTACAGTTTTTTGTTTTCTGATAGTGCTTTGTTGTGGGAAACAGAACAGAGAATCCAATTACTTTTGCTTCCAAACAAAATAAAAAGAAAAGGAGAAAACTGTTCATATCAAAAGGTTTTGGTCCCCTACACTTTTCTTAACGTGGTCCCCTTCATTACAGTTTCCTTTTGTTCGGGGATTGGTGGAGGCATGTGATGTGGGGCCCAGTTGATGTACCCATCAAACTACGGTCCTTCTCAACGTTGTCTCCATCATCGCATTGAAATTTGGAGGAAAGCTAAGGGAGGAAGACTAGGGAGGATTTTATAGTGTATATAGTAATGTACGACAAATCATGTACTTCCTCTACCTATTGGCGCCCCTTGATTGGTGATCAAAGGCCGTCCCTTAGATAGAGAGCTTGATGGGAAAATCCAATACCGTGTGCTTTGGTCATGTCATCCCTTTGGATTTTCTAATATGTTTTATTTAATTTTATCCGTCAAATTTACACAAATGTGTCGGTGAGATTTAATAAAATAAGGTAAGAATTAGTTAACAGAAATAAAAGATCTATTTCTAATTTCCTTTAACTGAAAACTTTACTAAGAACAATTTTTAAAATATATTGACAGATAAATTAATAATTTTTTAAAATAAAGTAATTTATGGGTTTTTAAGGAATTTCATAAATTCAATTTAAGCTTTAAAATCCAACATTTTTAATTTTATAATTTTGTGAATATTATATTTTTTAATTTAATGTCAAATTTAAAAATATTTTAATCAATAACTAATAATTTAAAATCCTAACCCCTAACAACTCAATTAACATTTTAATTATTTAATTATCTAAAAATTAATTCTGTTAGTTGAAAATGTCTAAATTTTTTGGATTTGGATTATTTCTAAAGGATTTAAATGTAAATATCAGTGAAAAAGAGAAAATTGAGCAATCCAAAAAAAGCCACGTATGCTTAGATGAGGTCTTTGTCTAGCCAAAATGGACAAAGTGGTCGCTTTCGAGTTGATGTGGACACATGTGGTTTTTCTTTTTCCATGAGGCGTGAATTGGTTGCATGAAAGTAAGCTTTTCGTCTTAAATGGGCCCAAGCTTTTAGAAAAACATGGAATTACTTTGTTGCCTCTGTTTTCTCACTGCACCTGCTACACGTTAACTTATTTTATTTTTGCCTAAAGTTTGACCCATTCTTAAATTTTGTTAAATAGTATTTTATTAATTTTTAAAAAATACTGTTAAAATAAATCTCTTCCTTTTCGAATTGGCATTTTTCCAAGCAGCTTACTTGTAGGTTGCCATGCTCAACTTTGTACACACTTTCTTTTGGCCTAAATGTTAGAGGTGTACTGATACATAAAGGTTTAGAAGTGGACGAAATGTTTTTACTGTTAGATTCGGATTAAAAGGTTTTGATGATTTTGCAAAGATTCGTTGGAACAATAAATGGGACGTTCGGAAGATTTTTCTGTAGTTAGTAACATCAGGATAGGATGAAGTGTTATGAGTATTCTTACGGTTAGAAATGTTGAGTGGCGTGAATCACTTTTAATTTATTTGAGTACTTCTCGAACTTTTTGAAGTTTTCGTTCCTTCTTAGAGAACTATGCCGACAATAATGTTGATCAATATATCCTCTCAAGTCCAAATCAAATTAGGATGTTTGATTGACTAATCGTTTATGTAGTTGTTGGAATTGAAAAGATATAACATCAATAGATAATAACCATGATTTAGGTAAATTAATGACTAACTAGTTCCATGATATTTTCATTTACTAATAAAGTTACTTGAACCAATCACACTTCCTTGATGTTTTTATATAATTATTACACCTAATTAAATCCAATTACATTAATGAATAAATAATTTATGATTTTGACTTTCATTGTATTGTTTTAAAAATTACTAATAGTGTATAGTATTGAAAGTTACAAATATTAAACATACACTCCTTAATTAAAGAAAATTTTCAGTTTTTTTATATTAATTTATTGTGTAAAATCACGATAAAACTTAATTACTTATAAACAAACAAAGGAATTTAATGCCAATAAGTTATCATAATAATTATTAACTAATTAACATGAATCACATCAAAAGATGGAAGAGGGTATGATTGTCAAAAATTAAGATTTTATATTTTGTAATTTTCTATATAATTAATTATTGTGTCTTGTCTATTTATTATAAAATGTTGTGTTATCCTATATTTTGATATATCTTATCAATTTTTTTAAAAAAGAAGAACCACAGTTATTATCATTTAGATCCGTACTGGGTAAATTTTCGAATTAATATAATAGCCTGCAAATCACATCAATTGGGTACTCTGTATTAAGCAAATCTTGTACGATAGGCTTAATTGAGAGAGTATAGGTAAAAAATTCGAATACATAACTTTTAGCTCAATGCCCCTCCACTACACCAACTCAACTTATTCACTACATAACAAAAAAGATAAGATTGATTAATTAATTAACTGGTATATATCCTGGTATTGTGATTAATTAATTAACAAACCGTATTATTGATATGCTCTGTAGCTACGAACTTGCATACCTCGGCGATATTATATATAGCTGGAGTGTCGCGTTCGAAGGTCAAGGTCATTGCATAGCCACGTACTATGTCTTCTAGAAAGTATATGGCTTGTCCTCGTCATAACTCAAAATAGTATTAACGACGGTCCTGTTAAGTTATAGTTAATATGGTATTAAAATTAATTAGACTATGGTTTATAATGTTTGGAATCCATTAAAGGCATCTTGATAGGTACAGAGCATCAGACGGATATTATTTAAATCAGAGTTTGATTGATTTTTGAAACTTTGATTACGACGTGCACCATCAAGATCAAGTGTTTAGGTTGGACCAGGTACATTTACAACTCACATTATTGTATTGGAGTTGTTAATTGAGCAGACTCTTCTTAATTAAACTTCGTTTATTTTTTCTTTATAATAAACCAAACTAAGAAGCAAAAAGCAAATTGATGTGAACTAATTTAATTTAATGTTAAGATTTTAAATTTTTTAATTTATTAACTAATTTTATAAAACTCGTAGAAATGAAATTAAAAACTGTAGTATATCTATCAAATATTACATAGATATCTATCTATTAGTCACACCAATAAAATTAATATTTTGATTTGTGTTACATAAAAATTTTGAAATATTAATTGTTAAATTAAAATTTTTAGAAAATTTAATATTAAATTAAAAAATTTAAAATGCTACAATAACAGTATTCAATGGAGGCTCAGAAGAACAGAACCTTCATTTTAATGAGGTGTTTGGAAACCAATGAATTGGATTCAATTCATTCATTTTATGTAATTGAACTCAATTCATGCGTTTGGAATGCTAAAAAAGAGATGACTTGAATTCAACCACGTAATTGAATCTCATTTTTTTATGAATTCAATTCAGATCTCAAATTATGTGAATTAAAGAGCCAATTCTTTTCAAAACATTAAAAATTCTTTTTTCAAATATACATTTCATAAATATACAAATTAATACAAAACACACACAATAGTTACAAAATATTTTTAGTTAAGGATAACATTTTTTTTATGTTCCAAATAATGTAATTAAATTCAATTATAATATTTATAGATTTATTTCAAAAGTGTAAATCAAATTTAATTTAATCTCACAAATATAATTGAATTCAATTCGTCAATGAATCTGATTCGAAAGTTTTCAAACGGCCTGTAAATGATAAAGAGGAAATTAAAAATTTTAAAATATTAGATATTTTTCAATATACTATATCTTATATTTATTTAATAAAATTTTTGAATTATTTTATATATGTAATTAATTGAAATAAATTTCTAAACGTAACTACGCACCTGTGGCTTTGAAATTAACTTTCAGAAATTCGGAAAATAATAATATAAAGACTAAAAAAACCTCATGATTCTCGTGACGAGAAGGAAAAATAATAAAAAAAGGACACGAAGGGAACAAACCAGTGTAATGCATCTCGTACCGTTCCGGCCGGTACCGGCCGGAACGTACCGTTCCGGCCTCCGGCCGGTACGGTACACATGCCATCGGTACCGGTGGCAGATTCCGGCCGGTACCGGTGGTTTTCGGATAGTACCGGCCGGTATCGGCAGTACCGGAAGGTACCGGCCGGTACCGTAAACTTTTAAAACCTGGAGGACCATTATGTAAAAATGAAAATTTTTTACCCTAAACGGCTAAACCCACCCCACCCCCCGACTGCTCTTCGTCTCTCTCAGTCTCAACTCTCAACTCTCACACTCTCACCGCCGCTCCTCTCTTCTTCTGTCTCTGTGCCGCGCCCGCCTCACCATCGTCGTCACCGTCAGCCTCACCATCGCCGTCACCGCCCGCCTCATCGTCTGAAGTCTCACCGTCTCTCAACTCTCAAGCCTCACCGTCTCACGATCTCTCAACTCTCAAGTCTCACCATCTCCGTCACCGCCCGCCTGACCGTCGCCCTCACCGCCGCCAGTGCTCTCTCTCGCCCTCGCTTCCTTCGCTCCTGTCCGCCTCCGCCAGTGCTCCTCCCTTCATCGTCGTTCCTCCACGCAGATCCGAAGAGGCCACCACG
>JANQAP020000566.1:80012-105663 GCA_026874005.2 Erythroxylum coriaceum | reverse complement strand
GGTATTGACCGGTACCGGTACAGTACCGTTCCAGACCTCAATCCGGTACCAAGTCCGGTACGGTATTCGCAACATTGGAACAAACTACAAAGGGTAGGTTAAATCGGAGGGTCATTTTTCAACAGGGGTGGCGTGGAAGAAAAGAGCAACAAAGGTTGGGATGTTGTGTTTGATAGAAAGTGGAAAATTGAAACGGACGGCGCGGTTTAGGACAAAACTGTGGGTGTGAAGGAAAGACGAAAGAGTGTTTACAGTGTCTGATCGTCAACATCATTGACCGAACACATTACCTTCATTGATGGGGACCGTTGAAGTCGTGGTGACTTTGGTGGGATATGCTTTTTCGGAACCTATATTTATCAAACACGTGTACTACCCTTAAAGGAAAACTCAGCCATAGATCAAACTTTGTTCGAACGAATATGCGATTGATTTAACATTCCCATTTCTGAATTAAAGATCTTAAGTTTGAGCCTTATGAGGAAAAAATTTATTTGGCCAGTACTTTATTTTTTACGGATTGACCCAATATGAGTGAAGATTAGTTTGAATATAAATAACTTAAAAATATCTTTTTATAATTGAGACCCTTTTAAAATACCTCGTAAGTTAAAAAAAAAGAGATAAAAAATTAGACTTTTTTAAAAAAATTACTACAATTTTAAAATTTTTAAAAATTGTCTTTTAAACTTTTCATTGAAAAACGAATAAACTTACATAATATAAAGATTACACATAGAAAAACTTTTTATTATAATTATTTTAAAATTATAATCATTTCTTTTGGAACGAAAGAACACGCATTCGCTATCTTTTAGATACGCACTGAGAAAATTTCTGCATTGACACAATAGTTTATTAATCACGCCAACTAAATACTCCACGTTAAATAAATCCTACACGAAATTTAAAACTATTTAAAGCAAAGGTTTGGTGAAACTTTAAGTGGTCGAATAAGACACTTAAATATGATACTTCATCAATGACCTAAAGCTTTGGCGAGTTTAATAGAGTTGGGTAAGATCTTCCCCCTACAAGCAATCCATGAAGTAAAAATTATCAATTTTCTAGATATTTCAGACTTTGAAATTTATTAACAATACGATGACTGCCAAAATCTATACCTTAGAAAGTATATAATTGGCACATAAATTTTAAAATATGTAGTTATTATGATTTATATTAATTAAATTACTTTTGTAGATTATCAATTAATTTTTTATTTAGCAGAATTATAACTATTATGTTTTGAATGTATATTGAATAAATTGTCTAATATAATAATTTAGAAATTATGTATTTCGAATAAAAGTAATTATTTAAATTTAAATGTATTTCTAATTTTGAATAACTATTTTATTTTACCATGGCTAAAAAGCTAATTCTAATTAATTATTTTTGTTAACGTAATATTAGCCTAATTTGTAGTGATATGATTTGATTGTAATTAGCTTAGATTTAGCCTAATTTAATGCTTGATTTCCTTATTCATGCCTACAACTCATGTATAAATAACTTATTCATGTACACTTTACAAAAACACCTCAATATCCAATGCACTTTTCTCTCCCTCTTGTCTACATTCTCAATTATTCTCCTAGCTTTTGTAACATGTTATCAGAGCTTAGGTTAAAATTTTTTTTTGGTCTCTGATCGTTCTGAATTTTTTTTTCCATTCGTTGATTTCTGTGCTTCACCACCACTGGCCAATTCAGCATCTAGTCAACTACCACCTAACCTGAAATGTTAGCTTTGACATGCCATATCAGCAATCAGCTTCCACATCAGCACTGCTCCTACCACGTCATCGTTGACCAAAACCTACCACATGTTTTACCATGTTGACCATTGACTTTTTCTTTAAGCACATCTCCTGCCTAATTTTGACTTCCTAAATCTAATTTTGCACTTTGTTTAGCCTAATTTTGCCTTGAAAATGGAAAAATTGGATATTTTCGACCAATCTCAACAATTTTGGATGGTAGCAACTATAATTTGTGGGTCCAGGGTATGAAACACTTTCTGGTTGGACGTAAACTGTGGCGTATTGTTACTTGTGACATTGTTCAACCTAAACAGAGTCCAAATGAAAGTGATACATAATTGGCTGAACGTTTTGAAGATTGGGACGTCAAAAACTATCAAATTATCACCTGGTTTTACAACACCTCCATCCCTGACATATATGTCCAGTTTGAAACTCTTGATACGCCAAAAAAGGTTTGGGATTTCTTATCAACTTATTTTATAACTTCTCGTCTTGCTCGTTATTATCAATTGTGGACTACTCTTCATTCCTTGAAGCAAGCTCCTTGCCAGTCCGTTAATGCCTTCCGAGGCCAAATTTAACCTATTTGGAATAAGATCACTCAAGCTAAGATCAGTGCAGAACATTTTCAGCTGAGTTAGGTTCTTATGGCTCTTAGTCTTGCATATGAGTCTATCCATTCCTCCTTACTGCATCACACTCCATTGCCTACTCTAAATGAAGCAACCAAAGAAATTATCTTTGAGGAGGCTCATCTTGCCCTAGACAAATACTCTCAATCTAATGTTGCTCTTGCTGTTGCTCACCCCTCATCCTAAAAGTCAGGTACTTCCCTCTGTAAAAATTGTCGATAGTCCGGACCTCATTTTTCTACCTGTCTTAAGATTAAATGTCGTTACTGTCATAAGATTGAACACATTATTAGCTGTCTTGTGCGACCACCAAAACTGAAGGAAGGTTCTTCTAATATGGAAGGAGTTGCCTCTCAGCCTGGTTCTTCATTTGTAGCTATTGTTGCTTCTGAGGGTTTCGCCATTTTTACCATCAGCGATCTTCATTCCTTACTTAAATAGGTTATGTCTACCAATTCTTCTCCCATTGCACTCTCTGTCACTCTAGGTACTTATTGGCTTTTTGATTTGCTTGTCATAACCATATGACCTCTGATTCTTCTGTCTTTTCTTCTAAAATACCTGTTTCGTCTCTTCCTTCTATTTATACAACCAATGAAACTCTCATGCATATTTCTCACACTGGTCATGCATCTAGTTCTAATCTTAGTCTCCCTGACACCTACTGTGTACCTACCTTAGCCTTTAATCTTATTTCTATTGGACAATTATATGATCTTGGGTTCGATGTTATTTTTTCTCCTTCTGGTTGTTAGGAACAAGCTCAACAGACGGGGCAGATAGGGAATAAGGTTGGAAGATTGTTTGAACTTGTATCTCTTCAGCTTCCTAAATCAATCTCAGATGTGACCACCTTCAACCCCTCTGTTTATCAGTGGCATCTTCGTTTAGGCCATGCTTCTGCTGGCAAACTTCGTCCTTCAGTTTCTCGTGGATTGTTAGGTTCAACTAAAAATGAGTCTTCTCAGTATTTTCAGTGTCAACTAGCTAAACAACCTTCTCTTTCCTTTAATAGTAGTATACCTGTTTCACATTCTCCTTTTGATCTTATTCATATTGATATTTGAAGACCTTCTCCTGTTTTATCTATGTGAGGTTATCAATATTATATGATCTTTATTGATGTTTTTTTTCGATATACCTAGATTTATTTTTTGAAACAAGATCTGAACTACCACAAATATACATCAAGTTTGCCACCATGGTCAAAACCTAGTTTTCCCATACCATTAAAAAATCTTCTGTACTCCTTACTTTCTTGGACCAACAAGGTACCATATTTCAACATTCTTATCCTGGAACATCTCAACAAAATGGTAAAGTTGAACAAAAACACCGCCACATCCTTGATTTTGTCTGTGCCTTTCTTTTGTCTGCCTCTTGTCCTGAAAAACTCTGGGTAGAAGCTGCTTTAACTGTTGTTTATACTATCAATCTCACTCCCACCTCCATCCTTGATAATTTTTCTCTTTATGAACAACTCTTCGGTAAGCCTCCTAACTACCATTTTCTTAAACCTTTTGGCTGTGATAATTTTGTTCTTCTACAACCCTATGAGCATAATAAACTAGAACCCCATGCTCGTCTCTATTGCATTCTTAGGTATGGGATAGAACATAAAGGTTATCGTTGTTGGGATTCGTTCTCTAACAAAATTTGTATTTCACGACATGTTACCATTTGGGAAGACACCCCATTTTTCTCATTGTCCAAATTTCATTCATTTCATATCAGTCCTTCTAAATTTTTTACTGACAGCTTTGTATCGTTATTTCCAAGCTCTGAAATAGATTTGTCTCTTGCATCCGACCATCCTCTGCCTCCTAATCCAGCACTTGTGGAGTCTGCTTCGCCTGTTGAAACTGTGCCAACTTTCGCTATTCTGCTTCGACAATCTTCCTGGGTAAGGAAGACCCTTTCTCATTTACAAGATTATCATTGTTTTTCTTCTATTGTCAATCTGCATAAACCTAAATCTTATCAAGAAGCTAGATCTAACCTTCATTGGTAATAAGCTATGAACGAAGAACTTGAGACTCTTAAAAAACTCATACTTGGGACCTAGTTGATCTTCCTTCATGCAAAACTGCAATTAGACGTAAATGGGTTTATAAAATCAAAACCCGTTCAGATGGTTCTATTGAGCGGTATAAGGCTTGTCTATTAGCTAAAGGCTACACCAAAGAGCATGGGATAGATTATAAAGAAATTTTTACCCCAGTTGCCTGTATCACTTATGTACGCAGTCTTTTAGCAATTGCTGTTGTCAAATGATGGAAACTTCTTCAAATGGATGTGAAAATACATTTCTTAATGAGGATTTGCAAGAGGAAGTTTATATATTGCCTCCATTTGGTTACTCTCATCCTGCACATAAGGTCTGTAAGCTACAGAAAGTCTTGTATAGGCTAAAACAAGCACCACGAGCTTGATTTACAAAGTTCAGTTCCGCCATTATCCAATTTGGCTTTCATTCCAATCCTCACAATTCCACTATGTTCATTCATCACATTGATCAAGGGATTGTTAATTTTCTTCTTTATATGGATGATATGGTCATTACTGGGGATGATACTGCTTGTATTACAGAGTTACAAGAATACCTTAGCCACCACTTCAAGATGAAGGACCTTGGTCCTCTTGGCTATTTTTTGGTATTGAAGTTTTATCTAGTTCTGATGGTTATTATCTCTCGCAATTAAAGTATGTGTTTGATCTCATATCTCGAGCTGGCATCATTGACAGTAAAACTATCTTCATTCCTTTGGAACATAATGTCAACTTGACACCATTTGATAGTATCCCGCTTGAAGATCTCACTCTGTATCGACAACTTATCGGTAGTTGTTTATCTCACTGTTACCAGACCCGATCTTGCATTTGTTGTGCATTTGGTTAGTCAATTCATAGTTTCCTCTCGATTCTCTCATTTCTTTGTTGTCCTTCGGATTCTTTGATACGTCAAAGTCACATTATTTCATGGCCTTCATTTCTTTAAATATTCTTCTCTTGTTTTGTCTGACTACTCTGATGTTGATTAGGCTGACGATCCCATTGATCGACGCTTCACCATTCGATATTGTTTTTTCTTGGGAGATTCTATTATTTCATTGTGAAGCAAGAAACAGACAATTGTTTCTCGTTTTAACACTGAGTCCGAATATCGTGCCCTTGCTGATGTCACTGCATAACCATTGTGGCTTCGTCGATTACTAGAAGACATGGGTATCACTTCATCTTTTGCTACTATTCTTCATTGTGATAATCGCAGTGTAATTCAAATTGCACATAATGATGTTTTCCATAAGTGTACCAAACATATTGAAATTGATTGTCATTTCGTACGTCATCATGTTGCACAAGGCATTATCTATCTTACATCTATCTCCTCTTCCCATCAAACAGCTGATAACTTTACCAAGACACACTTACCTAGCAGACTTTAGGATCTTGTTTCCAAACTAAAGTTAACCTCTACAGTACCACCTTGAGTTTGAGAAGGCAGGTATTAACGAAATATTAGCCTAATTTATAGCAATATGATTTTATTGTAATTAGCTTAGATTTAATGATATAATTTGATTGTAATTAACTTAGATATAGCCTAATTTGCTGCTAGATTTCCTTGTTCTTAGTTGTGACTCATATATAAATACCTTACTTATGTATACTTTACAAACATAACTCAATATGCAATACACTTCTCTCTCCCTCTTGTCTACATTTTCAATTCAGGTCTAAACAATACTCTCCTTTTAATGCCAGTCATGAACGATGCTCGCCAGCCACCGAATCTCGCATGTGCACCGCCGGTTCCTCCTGACTTTGTCCTTAGTTTAAATAGCTTTCCGTAAAGAAAAATTATTACTAAAATATGCCAACCTGAGCCTGACCCTCCACAATTGCCGATAAAAAGGACGGGCTTTGTCCGGTGTCTTTCTTGTCTCGAGAATCAGAAAATATAATTATATACGTTTAAAATACCCTGGAATATCTAGTTAGGAGCCCCAAGATCTCGTGCTTTGTCTTCAACCCTAGACAGCATCATATTTAGATTAATGGGTTAGTCTCTTTTTTCTTGGTTGAGATCCTAAACTATGGTTTGTTTATGACTATTCCGAGACAAGTACATCTCAGTGCTTCGTAACAGCCGATCCTAGGATTATTCTCTACTCCAACAGCTTCAAATTTCGATACCCTTTTCACTAAATTAAACTAAACGAACATATTGGTATTATGAAAACCAGTACGTGCTCATCATTAAGTATCTAGGTTTCTTTCTGTTCAGAAGAGACAAGGAAGACACAAACAAAGGGTACCGTCGAGCTCTGTACTACAACAATAGAGATATGTACATGCAAATTAAGAAAACAAATGGTCTTTGTTTACTCTCCCAAGAGAATAATTACATGAGTTTTAAAAGGTTTAACGTCATAGAGTGAGAGTGGGTCCCATTTTTAGGCATTCTATAAGACTCAAGATTTTCTCTTCCCAATTTCAGTGTGCCCTCTATTTCGGTGCAATCTCAATCGTCTAATTTTTGTGTGCTTTATTTATTGAATATATAGATTTTTGTGGGCTTTTCTTATATTTCTTTAAATTAAAGTGAATTAATCGAACATAAAACCCGAACTTACTTGAAATCAAATAAAAAAACCCTAAATTGAATATGTGACATTTTGGTCACAAAGGGGTAACCTTTTTAGTCGTTCTAATGCAATCGGTTGTTGCATTAGATGTTAGCTGATAGTTGATTATATCAGCTGATTTGACCAATAGATTGCATTAGCTGTTTGTTAGAGATGTTTAGTAAAATTAGTTGTATAGTATTAACTGTTTATGTGTAAAATGACTTATGAAGATGTGACTTTAAAAAACTTATAAGGGTATGAATATTATATATCCTAATATTTCGTTAAATATTCTTAGTAAAGAATAATAAATTATTTAATGAATTAATAAATTAGAGTTAAATAAAATTTTTAATCTAATCAAAATTTAATTAATTTTTGTTTATGATTTAAAATTTTTTGAATTATTAAAATAAATAACAAAAGTTAAAATGTTTAAATTAATAAAGACATGGAAAAACAAATTTTACAAATTAATTATTATTATTAATTGTTGGGTGATAAATATGAGTGGGGTTTGAGTCTGACACGAAAGAAATAACATGCCCATATAACTTCCAAAACAAATGGCTGCAATATGGTACAGAAAACGAGAATTACAGGGCACAATCGTCAGCCAAATAAATATTTAACAGTTGATAACACAAAACGTTATTCTTCCTGAACTTTTTAAAAATTAGCTGATTGAGTTCAATAAATTTATTCAATCAATTGATCACCAAATACTAAAGATAGGTGGTCAACAAAGCTAATTAACTAAATTTATTCGGTTAGCTATTTTTTAGTTGATCAGCCAACAACCAAACAAGGCGACTTCAACTTAAAATCAAATATAAGTACATAAAAATAATATAAGGTCTAGTCTAATCTAGTAAATTAATGATAAATTTCTCCACGAAAAGAAAAAAAATTAAGGTGTCAGGTTGGGTTTAATCGGGAAATAATCTCGCCGGTGGTGCGCGGCGGAGGCAGGAGGACTTCAGCGGTGGTTTTTTCTCTTTGTTACTTTTTCTGAAGTGAAATTCCTGTGCGCTGGGGCAGGCAGTACTTGTCAGAAAACGTTGCTATCTGATGTGGGCCCACGACAGATCTCATACAAACTAGGCCCAAAGAGCACGGACATATGGGCCCATTCAGAGCAATCCTTGACCGCCTTCTCCTCACAACTCCAATAAATATAAATTTTCTAATATTTTAAAATTATAATCTTATACTCAAGATTAGTTAAATCTAATTTTATCTGCTAATTTTATATGACTAATTTTATACTCAAGATTTACTAAAATAAGATTGTTTGATTGATTGGAATGCTTTTGTATTGAATGGGAAATCACAAATTAAGGAATTGATTAGTTGTACAATTCGTTAAAACATAAAATATTATGCAATTATTGGATTCTTACATTCAATTATCCTTTTTTCCCCGAATGGTAAGGTGATGGAATTTGGTTTGATGATTGGTTAATCAAAACAAACACAAACAGTTTGAAAATCTAACATTTAAACTGTCCATTTTTATAGGGATGACAATGGGCTGGTTTATATGGATCAAATCTTCTGTTCTAATTATAGTGTTTTTATTATGTTTTATTAAATCTCACATGCATATTTATGTGGATCCCACGTAAATATATAGATGAGATTTAATAGAACATGGTTGAAACAGAGGATTTGATGTAGATCTATGGGCCTAAATTCAAGTATTTTCATTGAATCGATACATGAGCCAAATCAGATTCATATCGGTCTAAGATTCAACTTTTCTAAACAAAATAATATTGTCTTGGCTGAGGTCTAGGCAATTCAAGTTTGGACTTAATTAAAAAAACTTTGTTTACACGTTTAATTTTTAAAATTATTTTAAAAAAATTAACAAGACCGGTCCATAGCCATCCCTACTTATTCATGATCGGTATTAAAAGATTAAAGATACAAAATTTTCATATTATTTAATATTTTCATAATTTATTAAATGGATACATAAACTTTTTTTGTTAATTTTATTTAAAATCTATTTAAAAGATATATTTTGAAGGTTAAATACACTGAAAATTTATATTAAAAATCTATTTAAATCTTCAGAAATTTTTTTAATTATTAATGTCACATTTACATGTGAGCCTACTAAAAATAGACTCTTTATTAAGTAGGAGTAAAACTGCGTATTATCAGACCTCCTCAGATCTCACATTGGGTGTTAATGAAGATTGATGGTGATGTTGTTAAATACACTGAAAATTTATAACTTAACCTTTTTTTCAAAATTAGATATCTTGTTTTAGAAACTATGTCTTACTATTTATGGTATTATTTAAAAATCTCATAATAATATTTGTTATATTTCGTTACTCTTTGTTTATTTTCAAAATGTTAAAATTAAGATTAAAATTCTTAAACTTTAATACAATATCATTTTAGATAAAATCAAATTTTTGATAAATTCAATCAAATCGAATCTGATTTAATCTAATAATTAAAAAATATATAATTTTAATTTCAGATTACCGACCACAAAAAAACTTTAAATCAAATTGAAACAATCCCAAATCCGACTCAACATGGCATATTATGAAACCTAACTCCCAGACATAAATGGCACTCCATTGTTTTTTGAAGGGGCAAGAAGAAGGAAATTTCATTCTCAGTGCACAGATCCCAAAAGCATCTTCTTCTTTTTACGTACATCATTCAAAAGTGTGTGTATAAAGCAACCCATTGCTTTGTTGGGGCATTGGGGCTCAGAACTTTGCTTTGGCCGTAACCGAAGCTTTTCCAACTCTCAGCTTTAGCCGCTTCTTTCTTTATACATACGATCCAGTCATATATGTGTATGTATATATATATATATATATATATTGTAAGTTACCTTTTGGTAAAAAGTTTATGAAACTTTATAAAATGTTCTTAATCTTTCAAATTATCTAATTTTTTTAATTTTTAATTTTTTTAAAGAACATTCTACTCAATTAAATTTTTTTTTAAATATGCATAATATAAGTACTTTATGTAAACTAATTAAATATCACTGATTTGCAATATTTTAAAAATTAAACTGATTTAGCTAATTTAACAGTAAAAACTTTAAATCAAATAACTTTTTGGTTCGGTTTTTAATTTTTTAATTTGATTTAATTTAATAATTTTTTTGTCAAAATTTGATTAATTTATAAATTAATCGGCTATTTTCCATAAATTAAATAGTTTTTATAAATTAAAATAGATCGATTAATGTTTATTTAATGGTTTTCTTTTTAAATTAAAATTTTAATTTTTTGACAGATAAGGACAATCTTCTTCAATCATGTTTTAACTTCTTTAACCGATTAAATCTTTTAAACCTTAAACCTCTTGTATTATCTGTTTAACTTTCAGTTTAGTTTTTAAAACACTGTCATTATGATAATTTAGCCCAACTCTTAAACCCGATTTAAATTAATTAGAATTAAATTTAATTAACAATTTAAGATAATTATAATAATTTACAATTAGTTTAATTTGGGTTTAAGAGATGG
Source organism: Erythroxylum coriaceum (assembly GCA_026874005.2). Taxonomy (NCBI): domain Eukaryota; kingdom Viridiplantae; phylum Streptophyta; class Magnoliopsida; order Malpighiales; family Erythroxylaceae; genus Erythroxylum; species Erythroxylum coriaceum. Next base: position 95,120 of record JANQAP020000566.1, on the reverse strand, counting down.
AAAGAACCGCAATTAATTGGTACATTATTCGTCCTTATTTTTTAACAAAAGTCTAAAAAAAGAGTTTTTTTAAAAAAACTGAAAATTAAAAGACATTATTTCGAGATTTTTTTAATGTTCTCACTTCCAATTTTAAAGATTCAATAACAAATGCTAAATTATTATAAATTCATTAAAAAAATTAAACTTAGATATGTATATACAAAAGGGTGTCAGGATGATAACAAAGAATAGAAATGTTAATGGACCAGGCCATTTGGTAGCTACGAGCTAACTATGGTTAACCCAAATTGGGTCACGGGATAGTCAATCCAAGCTAAAAGTAGGCTAGGTTGGGTCGGTTTTGTCATCCTTAACAAAGAAGCATATTCGTGTAGATAAAGTGAACACGAACACATTTAAATTTCTTGAACGAGGAAGAAGAAACCGATACAGAACTTGTAAGCTCTACCTGATAAAGAAACATAGCTTTTGGAGTCCTAGGTTGGGTCCAAAACACTTTCAATAGTTATCTAAACATGAGCATGAAAATCCAAAAGTGATGCAGAGAAAACATTGCAAGTTGCAAGTCATTCAAACCTATTCATTATCGCATGGTATATGGTCTAATGTTTGAAATGTGTGACAGTTGTGATGGCCCACCTACGTAAGCAAGTACAAAGATGCTTTACCTTTTCATAATGTTGATTAAAGCTATACAAAACATGTCGGTGTTGGACCAATGTTTTGTATTATTTTTAAGGATTAATGTGTACTAAATATAGCTCATGTTAATGCGTTTAATAAATAGACATTTACGTGACATTTGGTGAATATTTCACGTACGAAAAAAAACATTTTGACTTAAGTTATACAAAATTTAAAATTTTTTATTAAATTGAATTTTAAAAATTTTAATATTAAATTAAAAAATTAAAATTTAGTCATTGTTTAATTTATTATCCCAATATTTTAAATTATGCGAACTAAAATTCATTTCAAACAATCGAAACTTAAAAACTTTTTACTACTCAAATTAAATAATTAGTGGTAAGTTGTAATTTAAACTTAGTTGGACCGACTGATCCACAAGGAAGCCCAAGCCATGTCTCATGAGATCCAGCTTCATCTACATTAACGTTAAGACTAAACCATAGATCCCACCATACGTGGATTAGCTCCGAAGCCTTGGGAGTGGATATGGCTACTCGTGTCTCGTGTCGGTTAGATATCTTGTTTAAAAAAAAAAAAAATCAATCATCAACTTAAAAAAAATCGAAACACTCGTAATCGTATCTAGAGATAAGTATATGGTTTAAATCCAATCGGATTTGAAGTTAGTAGAATTAATAAATAATTAAAAAATTCATCCGATTCGATCGATTCAACCGTAAAAACTTTAAACTATTTAACTTTTCGATTCAGTTCATTTTAACAATTCTAATTATTAAAAAATTGATTAATTTATTAATTAATCGATCAATTTTCGTAAATGTATATGTTATTGTAAACTAAAATAACTTAATTAATTTTTATTTAATAATCTCTTTTTTCAATTAAACTTTAAAATTTTCAAACATATATTAACATTTTAAATTGTATTTTATTTCTAATTTATTTTATGATGATCTAATATCGGTTGAATCTTTTAAACCTTAAATTTTTTATCTTATTGATTTAATTTTTAATAAATTATAATTAATTTGAGTTAAACAAAATTTTCATTTCAAATCATACCTGGACGTAGACGTGATGGGAATTTGGACTTATATATAATAAAATTCAACAAAGTAACGCTACTTCTCAACTACCTTTCTCACTTCTCAACCGTGGTTCTTTCTTCTTTGTCTTCTCTCGTCTCAAGTTGCTGGATGACCAAGTAGTCAACTCCGTAGCAGTAATGGATGGATGAAAGAATCAGGCACACTTTGCTGTGATGGACAGTTATATTCGCTTACGTGACGGTAAAACTTCTTTCTTCAATATTCAACCATCTCTTTGTCACTTTTGCTTGCATAGCGGAGATAGGTGAAGTATACGTCAAGTTTTCGCCAATGGTAAGCACCATACATATACGTAAAATAAAAAATAAAAAAGATTAAATCGATATTAGATTTTTATAAAACAAGTTAAAAATGAGTAAAATTGAGGAGTTTAAAAAATAAATAAAAATATCCTTATTTATAAAAAATTTAAAGTTTAATTAAAAAAGAAACTGTCAAATAAAAATTAATTAGTTCACTTTTGTTTATAATAATTGATTAGTTTATAAAAATTGACTAATTGATTAATAAAACGAATGGTTTTTAATAACAAAATTTATTAAACTAAATAAAATTGAAAAATTAAAAATTAAACTACAAAATTGGTTGATTTAAAGTTTTTACTGTTAAATCGGTTGAACTATAATTTTTAAAATATTGAAATTTACTGCAGTGTAACAATTTTCAATACTTCCAGTGTCCAAAAAAAGATTCTTTATTATGCATACAGAAAATAAAGCAATGCATAAATAAGAATTTTTTTTAGGAGTGGTCGAGTTGATAGAATGGGAAGTATAAGGTGAAAAGGTCATGTGTTCAAATCTCTCTTATTTACATTCTCTTGATCGAGCCTGTTGTACAGGACTTACCTAATGTGGAATATCTTATTGGCGTGATTTGCAAGCTATTACGTCAATATGAAGATTTACCTATTACGTATCCAAAAAATAATAATTACGGATTCCTTCGTTTTTAAATAAAAAATAAAAAAGATGATACACAAGCCTTGAGTTTGATTCAAAAATTTATATTTAGAATTTGAATTATGATTGACTAATTTTTTAATAAATCTAAAAATATATTATTTTATTAAAAAAGAATGTCATTTTATTTAATATTTTTTAAATTTAAGTTAGGTCGAATCGGATAACCCGAACCTAATTCAAGTTTGTTAACTTCAGACGGAGTCAAGTTGGACGAAAATTATCATCCCTAATCACACGCTTGCTTGCTTGTTACATGAGAAGAGTGCACAAATCTAAAAGTAAGTAACGGACAAGATCTTCGTACGAAAACAAACAAATTCTTTAACATTAAAGACAAATTAACGTACCAAACATGCAGCCTTTATTCTAATCCTGTACACATGGACAAATTCGTCCTCTCTCACAGATCGACGGTTCTCGATCAACATGAATGGACGGTGATGACTGAATCCCACCATTTCGCTAATCTTGGTCGTCTGTTTAGCCAACATCCCCTCTTGACTGCAATTGTCACATACCACATTAATTGTTTCACCTAATCAATTTAATAACTCCAAGATAGAACACTAATAATTGTGTAAGAATCCTTACCTCTCTTGTAGTTGTACCCATTACCTTACGGTAACTCTGTTCTACGTGGTCTCATTCAAAACAGTATAAAATTGATATTGAATAGGTTTTGACTTTAAATTTTATGATTATTAAGAATTTACTAATTATATTTTTGTTGTATATTTTCAATTAATTTATTAAATATCTTTTAAAAAATACAGAATTTATATATTCGTTATGAATTAACGTGGATAATTAATGATGAAATTAATTTCTAACTTTTTAATTCGATTTATTTTAATAACTTTTTTTTATTAAAAACTGACCAACCTATTAAATAGCTAACCAATTTTAATAAATTAATTAGTTTTATAAACTAAAAAAATTAACTTTTATTTAATGGCCTTTTTCTTCAATTAAACTTTGATTTTCTTGATACATAAGGTTGATATCCTTTTTAAATCTTATTTGAAATTCTTCAAATTTATTTATAAGAATTTAATACCAATTAAACTTTTAAACTTCAAATTTATTTAAATGATGAGAATTATAACTTTTTTGAAATAGAACTATTAACTAAAAGTGTAAACATTAATATCTAAAAGTATAATTAGAATTGAATTTATTATGAATTGCTAATTCTTATAAATAATTTGTTTATGGTAACTTATTTAATATATATTTAAAAATATTAAAAATAGGAAAATCTAGATAGTATGCATTCAATAGAATTTATGGGATGAAGGGTCCAAGAAGAAACCCTCGTGCGGCTGACTTTTCAGTATTCATATCCCCACGTGTGGCTCGAGATAAAAAGGTTGATAATAATAAATAAATAAATAAACAGCATTTATTCTTTTTTTGCAACCCCCACGTGCACTCTTTGACGCGTAAACTAGTTCCCATGTTATGGTGGGCCCTATGTCTTCTAAGTATTTTAACTGTCCACGCACGCAATCAATGAAAACTCGGAAGACTCGTTAGTGTCACAGCGCTACGCTGCCCACATTCAACACTTTACGTCCACGTTTCGAATAATGAAAGACCGTGTTCGGCCGTGATTCGCAGTCCTTGCGTCACCCACGCTGTGGTTGTAGCTTTGCTTCCTATTTTTCAGGGGAACTTCTTGGAACTAACGTGTTTGTGTTTTTTTATATGTATATAAACGAGACAATAACGTGTAGAGACTAACATCGCAGGAAGTGTTTTTGGATTAGTTTGATAAAATCGTAGAAGAGATCAGATTAGATGGGGTGGTCGGAGACGGAGCCAGCTTGTTGGAAGCACCCAAACGATGACCAAGGACAAGGGATATGTCCGTCGTGTTTAAGGGAGAAGCTGTCGCAGCTGTACTTGATTCCACCCCTCACCAAACCTGCAATGGTCGCGCCGTCATGCTCGTCGTTGACTTCTTTCTCCTCCTCTTCATCTTCTAATCAGCAGGTATCTTCGCCACCGCCGTCGAGGCGCCGCTGGCATCAGCGGAACGCGTCGCAGACGGTGAGATGCGGAAGTTTTAAGATCGTTGGAGAGGGGTTGAAGAAGAGCAGATCGATGGCTGTTGTTGTGTCGAGAAGCGCAGAGGGAGAGGTGAAGAGTGAGAAGAAGAGAAAAGGGTTTTGGTCCAGGTTGCTTCATTTGAAGGGGAACAAGGAGAGTGCTGCTTTGGCTACCAAACAGATGTAGAACTAGAAAACAAGAAATGGTTTCTATAGATTTGGAAAAGAAAATAAGTTGTGTATAGTATAGCTATAAGTTTACCAGTTGAAATGGATTCAATTTGTTTCGTACGAGGATGTGAATCCTTACCTCAATTAGGTTGTTTTGATCGTTGCTCATGTAGATTTTGGATTTGGTTAATGTAAGTTTTATTCCTCCTTCCATACTTACACCATATTGGAAGAACATAACAGGCAGAGTTCGTGTACTTTTCAACCATGTTTTGCAATCAAACTTCCCAACTTAGCATCACAAGTTCTAATTACAATCCTAAACTTCTTACCAATTTCTTAGCATATTACACCATGATGGATCACTCAAATCACATAGAAATAAAGAGCTGAGATTGAACTTGCTTTGGAAGATAAACAATGGATGTACCAAAATAAAGAGTCAACCTAGTTAATTACTTGGCAATAACGATATGTTACAAAAGTCCGGCAGAGTCATGATCGTAAATTCACATAGAAAGAGACATGCGCCAGTTTTTTTGACAAAAGCAAAGGCTAGGAAAAATGTATTCCAACTATCACCATCATACAAGTTCAGTCCAAAGAACTTTTCAATGTTACAACTGAAGTCACTAAACTCAACTTTTACAGATTGCTAATCTTCACTTTGTAAATATGAAGCTGGCTCTTTTTGTCTTTTCTCTATGCACCATCTCGATTTTTTGGATTGCTGATGCACCTTCTACCCTACCTCCATGTCGCATAATTGGTAGGACAATTTTCTCTTTTTATATGAACAATTATTAATTGTTTTTTTTTTAATTTTTTAATAATTTATCAATTAAGTTACATAATTTGATCCTGATAAGAGTAATAAAATGATCCAATAAATAATTTAAATCAATAGATCAAAATTTAAGAAAAAAATAGATCTCAATTAGTATAGACTGGACCAATATCAGACTTGTGATAGAGATGCTCGGTATGAATGTCATATATATAAAAGTTAAGGTCTCTTACAGTTACTCATATCATTTGTAAGCATACGAATCTTCTGACCTGTTAAGAGCGCTTAAGTATTGAGAAAACTGTAGAAAGGCATTAATCACGTGTCGATGAACGGTTTCCATGAAAGTTTCGGAAGATTGGAGCTTATTTTGGTCACAAAAATTGCTTCAGAAGTCAAGATGAAATCGAAATAAGGTATTACGCATTTTCTTCATTTCCAACTACCCGATCACATAACATAGACCTTATTACCTATTCCGAATCGTTCATGAAAGGGTTAAAAACAAAAAAAATACGGAATACCTGATTTTGATTTCATCTTGACTTTCGAAACCATTTTCGTGACCAAAACGAGCTTTAATCTCTCGAGATCTTCATGGCTACCGTTCACCGACACGTAATTAACGTCTTTCTACAATTTTCTCAATACGTAAACGCTCTTGGGTAAGAAGATCCGTATACTTACGAATGATATAAGCAACTGCAGGAGACCTTAACTTTTATATATAACATTCATATCAAACTTCCCCATCACAAGCCTGATATAGATTCGGTCCACACTAATCGAGATCTATTTTCCTCCTGAACTTCTACCAATTGATTTAAATTATTTATTGGATCACTTTATTACCCTTATTTGAATCAAATAACGTAACTTAACAGATAAATTATTAAAAAGCCGAAAAATACAAGTAATAGTTATCCATATAATAAGAAAGGAGAAAATTATCTAACACGAACATCCTGCTTCGGCTGAAAATCGTCTGGTGTTATGAGCTGGGTGTTCGTCCCATACCTGTACATGTGTGTATCAGTTTCTACAACAGCCAGGCTTGACAAAATCTACATTATCTGGCTGGTCTTGGAATATGAACTCCCGTCTTAGTTCTATCTTCGTCCTCGTCATTAGGGTTTCCATGATCGATAGTGGTTGTTTCAATCTCTGGAATATCTCATCATGCGATTCAGAAGATGGATGACAGGAAGCAAGTTTAGTTCCTGGAGCTTGTCCAAGAGGAAGAAACTTTTTAGCACCTATATTTGCTTAAAAATTCTGGAAGCCGTTATTCATTGATTCCCACTTTGAGGCCCAAACCAGTGGATGAACGTCCTATTAAATTATTAGAATCTGAGTCACCACCCTTGCAGAGGCAATGTTTTTCGCTGCCGGTCTGCTATTGGCTTGTCTACTCTGTTCTCTTATGGCAGCATACTTATTGCTCGTAGCTTCTCAGCTCGAGCCATATCTTCGACCAATTTCCTCCTTGACAGGCTGTGATGGACTTCCATCAATGGTGACTAACCTGCTTGTAGCTTTCATTTCAAGGGCAGTTTTATCCTGAGAGTTGCACCTCAGAGTTAGAAAGCAAGGAATAAGAAAGGTAAAAAGGGGCACTTATTGCACAATTAATGGAACCCATAATTCAATAAAATGTCAAGCAAAATATAATCATGACAATAACTTAATGACATTATTGTCTAAAATTATGTATACGTACTCTGCTATCGGTGCCAAATGACATTATTGTCTAAAATTATGTATACGTACTCTGCTATCGGTGCCAGACTCGATATCCACTGTGTCAAAGTTTCTCGTCAGTGGAATGACACGCTCACCAACTTTTTGCCCTTGTTCTAACCATGATCGTTCTAGAACAATGTACACAAGAAAATCATATCAAGAACAACGTTGATGATAAAATAAGTTTCAGGTGTACTCTGAAAATAGTGTTTTGACAGCATAATGTCTACTAGGCAGTGAAAGGAGGAACATAGTACTAAAACACTACCTTTTTGTAGAATAATTATTCCCGAAGAATCAAAACCATCAGTATCATCAGCCTCCGTTTGAAACTTAAATCTCTTCCAGCTCCCAAAGAAACCAATTACACGGTCAAAGATATTGCTTGCTACCAATAGGGTGTATACAACCATGATAAGTGGATAGATTCTGTTGAACCCGTCTCCAAAGAAAGAGACAGCATCATCGATTTTCCCCATGTGCTGCAAGCGGTGTAGTAATGAATCCAAAAGAAAATGAAAACTGGAGACTAACTTTTCATAGGGGAAAAGAGTAAACAGGTAACTTTTACTGATAGAAATTAGTGAACTCTTCAGGAGTGAAGCGAGATAAAAAGAAAGAAAAATGAAGCTCAATTAACAGATGATGAATAGGATTAAGTGTACATGACCAAAGAGGAAAGTTGATCACGAAATGAGGTGCTAAAACAGAGTAAGAAAAGGAAAACCATCCAGAAGGACATTGGTATCCTTTCCAGCCTTACACCTAATATTCTACACTAACACTTTTAGATTACACAGAACATAACAGCTTCTGAGATTACCAAGCAAGATAAGAATTGGTCCTAAACTCAAGACAAGCGACTGAAATACAATCAGAGCATTTCCACAAGTTTAGGCACTAGGGGAACAAGATCAAGGAATGCTATTTATGACACCTGCAATGTAATGCCAACAATTTCAAGTAACAAATTCAAAATTATTCAATCACTTTCTCTTGTAATTAATGTACAGAAATAAGCTAACTGACAGGAGAATTACCTTTTCAAAAATAGTTCTCTTAGTCCCAAGATTAATAAGGTTGGAGAAAATTGTAGGAAATTGGAGAAGCATATCGAGCAACCATCCTGAATGAAATAAAATTTGACATAAATATTGTTTCAGTTCTGTAACAGGATTGGTAGAAGTTGTGGGGAAAAATACTCACAAGCATATCATAAGCAAGCTAACTGAGCTTGTCTGCCTTGGTGTTAATGAGTAAAACATCAGCATCCCAACTTTGAATAAGGAGTAGTAGGTGCAAATGCACATATACATCAAAGGAACAAAAGCTAACACCTGCAGGCCATGTTAAATAAATGTAGTAAGTAATAGCATGCCATTAAAAATAATATTCACAAGAAATAATGCAGAAATCTCAAATAACAACTAAAACCTGCAAAAAGAAAATTTACCTGCACTAACACCTCTTGTCTTCCTGCAGAATTTATAAGTATTGAGAAAAGAGACAGATCGACTACACTTGGTAGTAACGTTGCCTCTGCAAGAAGAATTGCAGCAGACATGCTAGCTAGTAAGATAGCCAAGAGCTTTTCAAGTTGTTTTCTTAGAATGCGTCGCCAGAAAAATTCTGCAAAAGGCAATCACCATTACAACCATTAGAATAGGCCAGACAACTTTTAGAATAAGCATGAGTTGCCTTCTTAGATTGCATCGGCAGAAATTTCTGCAAAAAGCGATCACCATTATAACTATCAGAATAGTCCAGACAACTTTTTAACCATTTCATAGTAACCTAAAAACCAACAAACAACAGTTAGGAAGATAATCAGAGTAACAATGCCATCACGTGTCATGACTTGGCTTAAGATTCAACCAACCAATCAGAACAAGTATATCATCTTTTGTTTCATAAGTACAAAAGGCAAGTTATTTTGTAATTTAAACAGACGAGCGAGAACTCTGAGATAAAAATGTTGAAGACAACGGAAAGAAATTGAAAGCAACTAACGCGCAAATCTTTTTCTAAAGCAAAGATTTAAAGGAGACAAATGTGTTTCCAAGATCTGGTGATTACCAGTTGTGTCCAAAAGAGATCCAAATTTTCCATTCCAAGCAGGCCTGAAGCTTGAAATATATTTCCTGACATAGTTGTAGGGTGCATGGTAAGGTTGAGAGAAAAACTTCCAACATATTAGAAAAAATCTACAACATAATTAGGAGCAAACCATCCAGTTGAACTTCCATGTTCATAACTTTTAATTGTATCTTCCAGTTCAAGGGCTTCAGAGACATATGATATATACTCACTGCAAAACAGAAAGTGCAGCAGATAAATGAATCAAATTGTGAACCCTGTAATGAACAAAATCGAGAGCCTTGTGGTAGTCTCCAGAAATGTGGCTATCATGCAAAGAAAAGAAAAGGGAAATTATTGAGGGTTGGTTGAAATATCATTCACTAATGAATCGACCATGTGACATACCACCATTAACCAAAAGTTAAAAGCAGGTCATGTGACAGTTCAATGAAGAAGGTAAAGAAAAGTGCAATACGGACTTGCAAACAACAAAAGTTGAAAGGGATAAATACACAAATGTGTCAGAAAGGACAACCAGTGGCGAGTGTTAAGCACAATAAAGGATATTACTTGGCAAGGAACAAAAGGTAACAGATAAATTGCCACAAGAACAAAGAAAACAAAATGTTCCGTATTGATCATTAAACTCAAACTAAAGAAGCATATCATAAACATTGCATCAATAAATTACATATGCAGACACTTGAAACTTCGACTTCATCTGCCGTAGTAGCTCACATCTCTGTAAAGCAAATGCACATACAAGTCCATGTACTTCTTCCTTTTCTCAAGTGAAAGAGATATATGAAAACCTGCTTCCACATCTACAAATACAGTAGTAAAAACCTATCATAGACATCCAAATCGATGAACGTCTTCAGAGTTCATGATCTAAGAAGTACTATCCCGTTGACAGCATAACAACATAGGCATAGAATAACTTAATGTTGCAAAAGAGGCATGCTGCCATTATGGATTGAAAACCGTTATGGCTAATGTGGAGACAGCCAGTATACAATGACCAGTGCAAAATATTTAACATTTGCTGATAGGAGAATACATATGTTAAGAACAAATTATAAACCCCGGAAGCTAGCATTTGGCATACCTTTTATAACATTAATACTGCTCTCTAGAACATCGCAGATTACGTCTTAATGATGCCATTGATTTTTCATCTGCATCATAGTCCATATCATTTTCTCCCAATTGGCCACCTTGTGGTTTAAATGAGGGATCTTGCCTCAACTGTGAGTTTAAAAGGAATTAAAAAGAGCATCTCACCAGTACAAGTCCCATACAGAAAGAAAGAGATAAAGGCATGGAGAAGGAGTAGGAGTGTGGTCGATACCATTTCAGTCAGCATATTGTCAATAACATCCATGTAATGCCTAAAGGGATCACGCTTGGACATCTGATTTGATGTTGCTTGAGCAATCTTTTGAAGTAAACAAACATCGAGTCACGTGTAAGTAAGCAATTTCTACTGATAGAATAACATTGCACACAGCTATAATAGGCATTTCAAACATCTGTGACTGAAGATGAGCGTCAAATTTTTTAAAAATAAAACATATTAGTGATCACTTATCCAGTAATTAAACTAGGATCCATATACCAAAATATGAATGTCCATAACTCAACTTACTTGTTTTAAGCAAGGCATAGCCTAACTTTAATGGAACTAGTGACAATTGCGAAGTACATTCAAGTGTTGAAGAAGATGACTCCACTGGGTCTTTGGACCTAACTTTACAATCCACAGACTTCTCCAACAGTTTGTCTAAAACAAGTTATGAAGCCCAAACAACGTCCAGCCCAGCTAAACCTTCTGGAAACTCCTGTCGTGTACCTGCACACAGAAAAGCAAATCAGCTACAACAGAAAATATAGCTGTTCGATCCCAGCTGTAGTAACAAACAAAATCTGTTAGAATTCTCAACCATTTGATCATAACAACATAAAATCAATGGTGTAGTGTACGCATACTGTTGTATATAAATTCATAGCTGATATCGGTAATAAAATCATCAAGTTTCCTTCTTTTCACATCAAGTACAGGACTCAAAATTTGGTGATTTGGGCTTTGGGCTTCTAGGGTACCCTTGATATCAAACTTGACAGTAGACCATGCGCCTCAATGCCTCACAAAATTTCATAATGAGATAGAACATCCAATAATTCCTTTCAGAAAGCTACAATGTGATATAATTTATTACTGAGAAGACGTAGGAATCAATAATTCCTTTTAACAGAACTATGTCTTCATAGTTACCCAGAAGACATAAGGAACTTTACAGAAAAAATTGTAGCTTCTTTGGCAAAAGGAAAAAGGAAAATTGCACGTCGATAAATGATATAGCAAGCATAACACAAATAATTGTTAGAAAAAGAGAAAACATTTCATTTTTGTGTCAAGAATGAAAAGAATCGGAGAAATAGGATCCATAAGATATATTTCAAAAGCAAGCTACACCTCAATGAAATGGACGACATCTATAAAATCTGAAAGACATATAAACTCATCAAGTAGGATGACCAATATGAATTGGACTCTACAACAGTTACACAGCAAAAATCCCAGCATAAAAGATAGATCTAATGTACTAATAAAGTTCATAATACTTACAAAAATAGCATTCGAGAGTTCTTGATGAGCCTCATCAAGTTTCAGAGCCATTTTGGCAATTTTGTGAGAAAGAACTTTTTGGCGAGTTGTCCGATCTGAATTCTTCCAACGGCTCTTTAGAATTTAACTCAAGCCAAAACCAAGAAGAAATACACCAGTTACAAGTCCAAAAGAATTTGAGCAGGCCATGGCAAAACCAAGCATTCCACTCTGCAACCAATAAAGATCGCAAGACTGAGATGTTATGGTGATCGTGCAACATTTAAGAATTATAGTATCTACAGCTCCACAAGAAAACTATTTTGATACATAGTATGAATGAATAAACTACTAACAAAGTTTCAGTGTAAACAGCAGATGGAAGGCATCCAATATACAATTTAAAAGAAAGAAGCAGGAAAATTTTAAGAATATAAAGCTTAGTTGTGACCAAATAGTAACTATAAATACAAATTTAAGAAGCCAAGGACCTTGAAGAAGCAAAATTTTAAAATGGTTTAAGATAGGGACCTTATCTTATTCAGCATTATGAGAAGAACAAGTCCAAAGACGCCAATAGATCCCACGATTAAATAAAACACTAAGTTAGCATGTATACTAGTCTTCAGTCGTTCTGTCACAGTGAAATCTTCAGCATCTTCAAAACCCTGAATAAGGGGCACCACAGCCCTGCTTAGAGATAAAATAATTAAAATGACACGAGGAATCAAGTGGATATAACCTACATAGGACAGAAACGGAAAATGTAGCATGTGCCAATTTCTTCAAGGATGGTGATCTTAACCAAGCACGATGTCAGTTTTCATAGCACATTATTTACAAACTAGGACTAAATAAGGAGATGATGCATGCACAGGAAGATAACGATTTCTAAATGTCAAATCATATACCATTGATGAATAAACATGGCTCTATCACATAACAAAGTTGATGCATTTCTGCATTCGGGCAGTGAATCAAAAACTATATGTAGATATGTATGAATATCCTTAACATGAGAAGCAAGGGGCCATTGACCACTATATATTCTCAAGAATATAAGAACAAAATAAACAAGATCACAAATGACTAGGACAAGTTAACCAGATGGAGCCTTAAACATTTCCAGTTCAAGAAATGATATAATTACCAATGTGAGTAAGAAAGTGCTCCAATACGACCAATTCCAAAAGAAAGATAGGCCTCCATTGGGAAGATCAAAATTTGCCAGCAGAAATGAGAAGAACAAGTAAAAAAACCGATTCCCATTTCCGATAAAAAATGTTTCGCCATATTGCATGCAAATAATCAGGAGTTACCGTCCAAATATCAGCAGGGACGAGCATGATAATGGAGAGATAACAGAACCAGGTGTAGCCGACGGTGAAGAGTATATAGCGAGGAACTTCCGGTCTGGCGAAGTACTTAATGGTTAAAATCACCATGCCTAGGGTTAGAGGCAGCGAGATCACATAAAACACCCACATGACTCCTCTCTCAATCTCTACAATTTCTTCTTCTTTCTAGTTCTACTATTCTCTTTTACAGTGTCCTGACCTGACGCGCGTACCGTTGTATATAGCGCGCCATGGTCGAACCCATGTCCTGGGTAGCTCGGAGTTCATGAACTCTGTTTAGTTTCTTTAAGACTTTGAAATTTTGAATTTTTTAATGTATAAATCAGTTTAATATTTTAATTTAAATGTTACCATTTGGCTTATTGAAATTTAATTAATACATTATTTAAATATATTAAAATTGAGTAATAAAAAGTCATTCACTTTAATGCAATTATTAAATTTTATCTAATTTTGTAATAAATGTTAGAATCAAATTTGTAAATTATAACTATTTAATTTTTCATAAAACTTTTAATAATAATAAATTAACATCTTTATTTAAGACTTACAATTTTTATTTTTTATGATTATATTAATTATCTGATTAAAAATAATGCAATTGTGTTTTAATAAAAAATCAAATAAATTATTGAAACATAGTATATGATGCATTAAAATCGATAATTAAATAAATCATAATATGGCTCTTGCTTATTAAAAAGCTTTTTTACAATTTAAAAATATATTTTATCTTAAATTTTTTATTTTTTTATTGATAATACTTAATTAAAGTCAACACATCTAATAAACATGTAACTTTTTCTTTATATTTTTATAAAAAGATTGTTTCCGTAATTTGAAATGTGATTTCATGATTACAAAGGAGCAATAAGTGAACCTTTGCTTCATAATATCTTACATATTTTTTTCAAATAAAATTAGCATTATGCAACAGTTTTAGACTTTTCAAATTTTTTAAATGTTAAAAATTAGGTATTTATTTTATATTATTGACAATATATCTTTTAAATTAAATTCATAATAAATATGTAATAAAAATAAACAATAATTATAGATATTTAAAAAGAAATCAGATGATAAGAGATTTAAGTTTTAGTTTAATTTAACTCAATTTTAAATTTAATTGAATTGAATTTAATAATTAATTGAAATTCGATTAAAAAATTTTTATTCAAAATTTTTATAATAAAATAAAATAATATTCATATATTATTATTTTAAATTATAATTAAAATAATATTATTTCATTCAACTGAAATTCAGCGAAAACCTCGTCTGATTGGACCAGGTATGTTCTTATACGAAAAGCTTCCTGTATTTGGATAATTTAGAACATAAAAGGTAATTAATGTGTTCCAATAAGGCAATTAATAAGTTAAGTGTCGTTTATTTCTGTTTTTCTATTATAATTTTTAATTTTTGTTTTTTACTTTTAATGTCTGTTTTTTTCAAATAAAAATAAAATTTTGTTTGATTGTATAGTTATATTTTTATTATTGATAATAATTACATATTAGATAAAACTTAAAGATAAATTAATTTTAATTAATTAAATTAATTTTAATTTCTTATATAATATT
>JANQAP020000566.1:51877-73810 GCA_026874005.2 Erythroxylum coriaceum | reverse complement strand
TTTTTCTTCAAAATAGCTTTTGCGGTGGGAAAAAGTGCTTTCCCACCCTCCAAAAGCTCAACCAAACAGGTGCTTAGATTCGGTTTTGTCAAACTTAAAATTAATTGGTCTAATTAGTGTTGATAGAATTTCAGACCAACCATGCCGCGTTGTTACAGTTCTATGAGATAATTAGGAGTTTTATCCGCTAGGAGTGTTACTCATTAGGCCCTCTGTTAGGGGCGTTGTTCATTGGACCCTCCTATTAAAGGTATTACTCACTGGGGCTCTCCATTGCAGGCGAGATGTTGCCCCCGAGTTTTTCGGAAAGAGTTTATTTCGTACTAAAAAAATGGAATTTAAGATCAAACTTGATTTTTTCAAAAACTTTCAAGTTTTAAGTTAAGTTTAAGCTTAACTATTCGGATCAACCAGACTATGAGTTTAAAATTTTACATAAAATTTCATTTCGAATACAATTATATTATTTTTAAAAATTTAAAATTTAAAAAATAATTTAATTAAACTCGGCTGAACTTTATATTAACCAAGTTTGATTAGGCTCAGGCTTGTAACATTAGACCCAATCGAGTTTCAGGTCATACTTCAAAGTAGAGTTCAAAACCCTTAATCTTTTATTCAATTCCATTTCTAGTGAAATTTGTATAATTATAGAGAAAATATTATTAAATTCTTTAATTATAGAAAGTGAGGAATAAATAAAAAGTTTATGTGAAAACAAAATTTGAAATATATTATTTTTATATTCTTTGATAACCTCTTTTTTAATGGATTTTATTTATTATAATAGGAAAACTATCGTCATTGTTTTTGAGATATGTTCTGATTTTTTAAGAATATATATGTATAATTAATTAATTAAGTATATGTATTTTGTATAATAAAACGATGAATTTGATTTAAATAACTAATAACAAATTTTAACTAAGTGCATCTAATATCCCTCAATTAAAAATACTTTTAAAAATAAATTCTTAAAAATAGTTTTTAAAATTTAAAAATATTATTTTTAACTAAATTAAATATTATATTAACTATTAATTGAGTTATTTTTAAAAAATTATAATATAACTAAATATTGTGTTTGTAAGTGAACTTTTGTATTATTTTACTTTCTAAAAAATGTTTTTATTTTTATTTATTAAATTCACAAGAAATTAGATGATGTATACTAATAAAAATATTTATCAAAATTAATAAAACCAAGATTTATAATTTTTACTTTTAAAAATCTAATTAAATTCGGAAGAGCTCCTCTTTCAATCATCATTACTTTTATTCAATATATTATTATATATCATACATAATCTACCAAAAGGATCGACATCGAAGTCAATGGTCCCGTTAAAATGTGTGGAGATCAGTGGGACCAGACCAACCATCAGTGCCCCGCATCGGATCAAATATGTCCCCATCCAACGGTCCAGAGCCAACCACCGGCATCTTAAAAACAGACAAGCTTACCTCCTCCCACAGAAAATTAAAAAAAAGAATCGGAGTCGGTCACCTCACCCGCTTTAAAACACCGGAATCACTTTACATGTCGTTCGCAGGCACTCGCACTCGCACTCGCACTCGCACTGCACGCCCACACTCACTCACGACGCGTGTCAACAACCCTCCTAATACTGGAACTCTGCGTCTCTGCCCCCTCCGTAACGCCGCCAATGTAATTCCGTGAACTCACTGAAATTAATAATTGTATTACTGTTCTCGAAATTCCCACAATTATCATTAACTTTTAGATATTAAAAAAGCACGGCGTATATGTATATATATAAACACTACGTTGATTCCGTTAATCTTCTGTTAGCTTCCATTTGCTTCCTCTATTTCTCCGATGACAACCCCCGACGAGACCACTGCTTTCCCCGGTAACTAATAGAGTCATGGCAACCGACATCGACGTCGTATCGCAGACTTTCCGTGCTCTGGTGGAGAGCGCGGACCGTAAGTTCACTCGAGTGCGAGACCTTCCGCAGTACGGACGCGCGCAAAACCACTACCTGCAGAAGGTGTTCAAGGCTTACATGAGGCTGTGGAAGTACCAGCAAGAGAACCGGTCGAAGCTGGTTGCTTCCGGTCTGAACCGGTGGGAGATAGGGGAGATCGCGAGCCGGATCGGGCAGCTCTACTTTAATCAGTACATGAGGACGAGCGAGGCCAGGTTCTTGGTGGAGGCGTACGTATTCTACGAGGCGATTTTGCACAGGAAGTACTTTGAAGGAGCCAAAGCCAAGGATCTAGGTGTGAGATTTAAGGAGTTGAGGTTTTACGCGCGCTTTTTGCTGGTTTCGCTGATTTTGAACCGGACCGACATGGTTCGAGCGCTTGCTGAGAGGTTTGGAGCTCTCGTTGATGATAGGAAGGCAAATTTCCGAGTGAGTTGTTCTTTCTTTGGTTTAATTGTTTATTCATTTATATGGCGGAGAATGTGTGTTCTATCATTTGTGGTTCCGGCTGCAATTTGTTTGTATCTTTCTTCTTGTTTTGTTGGTATTTAGAGTTCGTGTTTCAGTGTTCTTTCTCTTTTTCTGTTGTTGCTCTAATTAATTTAGCGTTGAAATAGTAACTGAGAGGGTACTAAAGCCAGCATGGTCATTGAATTGAGTACTCTGTTAATCTTTTTGGAGCTCGAATTCTTTTGTGATCTCTCGCAACTTGAAATGGGAGAGTTTATGGAATTGGTAATGGTTTATGAACTTTTGACAGTTGTTTTTCTTTTTTTCTTTTTGTGTTTCGCTTAATTAGAAGTCAGTTTGTCGTTTGCTTGTGATTGGAGCTAAAATTAGCTTCAGAGCTGAACTTCTTAGAATTGAGTGAATAATTTATGAAATTTATCAGTTTTCTAGCTGGTTTTTCCTTTTGGGACTATGTCTTTAGGCTCGTTGTTTGGAATACATGTATAGTGAACAGATTTTCTCCTTTTGGTCGTTTTAATCTGAGGAGAACGTTTATTACTTTTTGTTTCCAAGACTTGCGTTGGTTAGCTATAGAATTCTTCTGTATCTAATCTTTTGCAAACTTTTACTGGCTCAGCTGTTTTTGGTTCTCTGATAAAGAAGATATCACTGTTTGTGCGTCCTCTGTTTATAGCCATTAAATAGGTATTACAAGGTCCTTTTTAGGTAAAGTTGTAGAGATTTACACTTTTTCATCTTAAAACTATGGGCGTGGAATCATGCTTCTTTTGAGAATGTCTGTTGATGGTGGAAGGTCCAATTTGTTGGAGACTCTTGAGAACTTATTAGTTAAAAGGCTTTCCTAACCTTATTCTCTGATAATAACTCTTAAATTTACATTTCTCACATGAAAATGACCATTGGTTTTCCTTCTGCTGCATGCTGGATTAGATGTTTGTCTAGTAAGTAAGTTAAGTTAGAAAAATGTCATTTCTGTTATGAGTTTAGTGTTGTATAGAACTTCTGGTGGTACTTGCATGACCAGGGTGTTCATGTTATTTCCTGTCAGGAGATGAACTTTAAAGAATGGAAGCTGGTGGTGCAAGAAATAGTCCGTTTTATGGAAGTTGATTCTGCTTTTAAATATGCCAGGCCATTTCGTTATTGTGCCTTGTATGATTCTCATCCAGCTTCTCTTCCTTATGTGGCTCGCTTCCATGCAAAGAAAGTTCTAAAATTTCAAGATGCTGTGTTGACAAGCTATCACAGAAATGAAGTAAGTAGTTAATGGCTTACTTTTGTTTGATTGATTGATTCACTTATAATCTCTTGAAATTATCATGCTTATAGAAATATTCATTTTCACCCATTTTTCTTTACAGGTGAAATTTGCAGAACTTACGTTGGACAGTCATAGAATGCTGCAGTGTCTGGAATGGGAGCCAAGTGGATCCTTTTATCAGAAGCATACAGCAGAGTCAAGCGTCTCAAATAATCTGGTTGATCCAAAACAGAATGGCACAATAGTAGATCATTCTGGAGCTTCTGGATTAATAGATATAAATCTGGCTGCAGCTTTGACCGATCCGAGTTTACCTCCAAATCCTAGGAAAGCCATTCTTTATCGGCCTTCTGTTTCACACTTGCTAGCGGTTAGTTTTAATATTTTATGAGGTTGATTTTTGTTTATAGCTTGGTTTCTGTAGAGGGGAGGTTGGTTTCTATGGTGAATTTTCTGTTTGAATGATGGGAATGCTTGATAAATAAGCCACATATATAATATGTCATTCTGTAAAGTCATTTTCACATACAAGTAGTACCGTCATCTAATTTAGCAAATCCTCGGGATAAGTTAATACAATTTGCTCATATACATGGTAGAGTTATGTTCTTCTCCTTTAAAGTGGGTGATACTACCCACAACTAAAGTATCCCACAACCTTTTTAGTGATGTTGCTCTAAACCTTTGAATAAGTACTGGTTATATACAGCTTCCTGATAATATAGCATCTGTTGACCTAACTCTTGATCATTGAAGCCCTTGTTATGAACTTTTGGTGTCCTGTTCCTGATTAAATGATGCAATACAATAGGCTGAATTTTGATTAAATGTCGGCAGGTTCTGGCAACAATTTCAGATGAGCTTCCTCCAGAGAGCGTCATGTTATTTTATATATCAGCTTCAGGTTGTTTTAGCCTCCCTTTTGGCTGGTTTCTTAAACCAATTAGTTTATCTGGGTCTAACATCAGTGTTCTATTCAATTCAGGGAAGGGTGGATTAAGTCATGTTTCCAAATTGGAAAGCTCTGGCGGATCAAAGAAGTCTTCAAGAAATAATGCTATATCTGGTACATTAAGTGAGAAGAATGGCTTTGTTCCTGAAACCCATATGAATGGCAAGAGAGAATCAAGTGACTATTATGACAACTATTTGTGGTTAGGTCCTAAGGGAAATGGTGGTAGGTGGCTATGCCTTTTTTATGCTTTATTATTAGTCCAAACTTTTATGGATGGTTAAAAGCTTAGGAGAGTTTGTAGTTCATCTTTTGTTGCTCCCTTCCCATACTATTTCTATTAATTGATTGGTCTCCTTTCCAATATTCAGGTCCAAACGCACTCTACCCTGGAGATATAATTCCATTTACTCGAAGACCTCTTTTCTTGATTATTGATAGTGACAGCAGCCATGCATTCAAGGCAGGTTTGTCATAACTTATGCATAACTCAATTCATAGTCATGCATCATATTACGTATTATAGTTCTAGGATAGTCCCTTGTGCGTAAGGTTTTCTTTCGTGAAATTTCCAAAAATTTTATTATCAGTTCTAATAAAGTTGATTATCCTTGTGGTCGTGGATTCTTCATCAGCATGGTTCCTCAATATGATGAAACAGCAAGTTACTCAAGTAAATTCTGGGTGATTTCAGGTTTTACATGGTGCAGAAAGAGGAGAGACAGCTGCCTTACTACTCTCACCGGTTAGACCAGTGTTCAAAGCTCTACCTAGCATTGGTACGAAGCATTATGGAAGTCAGTTTACCTTTTTCTTGACCGCTCCTCTACAAGCATTCTGTCAAATGGTTGGCCTCACATTTCCTGATGATGAAACAGTAAGTTGATTCCATGGCATTTTGGGTTTTACAATGTCCACATCTGTTTGCTTTTCTAATTACTGAAGAATCCTGGCTTTAGGATCTGTATAAAAATGCCGAAGATATTCTATCCACTGCCTTTTCTGAATGGGAGGTGATACTTTCTACATCCAAAAACCTGGACCTGGTTTGGGGCCAAGTTCTATCTGATCCATTTCTTAGACGGCTTATTTTGAGGTACAACTCTTTCTAACTAATTGATGCATTTTCTCATTTTACTTTGTCTAGCATCAGATGTAGATCCATCGATCTCATTCTTACGATGCTCAACAGACAGGATTATGATGATGAAAGCGCTAACTTCTAAATTTTATCTTTCTTTCTTCATTTTCTAGGCCCTTTTGGGCTAGGATGGCACCGCGCTAATTTTTTAAAAATAAATTTTAAAATTAAAAGTGTAAAACATTTTTTTCAATTGAGTCCGGACCTGGATTGCCTAGGTTTAGGCTTACTTGAGACTTAATATTTTTAAACAAAATAATGTCGTTTTATTTAGAAAAATTGAGTTTTGGATCGGTCTGGACTTGATTTGGCCCATAAGTCTGTTTATTAAAAATACTTAAATTTAGTCCTACAATCAGTTCATTGTCATCTCTACTTTGGGCATGATGAAAATCATTTTTGTACATTTGAATCACATTAGGATTTTTCCATCTGTCATCTTATGTTTCATGTGATCTTTTATCCAGATTCATATTCTGCCAATGTGCGCTATCCATGTTCGACCTTTCAAAGGACGACGAGCGGTGTCTACCTCTTTGCCTACCCTATCTTCCAAGTTCCGTCTCTCCAAGGTCTGAAGTTGTGCAATCTGCTGTCCTCAGGCTTGCAAATCTCCTGAAAGTTGCAACACATTTTCACTTTGATCTCAAGTAATTCGTACCACAAGTCTCTGCAAAAGCTTTAGATAAAATTGCTGCTTTGCGGGGCTCAGAATCAACGGAGTAACTCGCTTTTGAAACCAAAAAGAGTTGACAATAGCAGTATTCATAGAATTGTAGTTTTAGATGGGGTTCAACCTGCTAAACACACCCGCTTCCTCAACAACTCTAATTGTGACCAATGGAATCATACAGTGGCTTCCTAGTCTGGTTTGGTTGATAATGACTTGCATATTAGCTTCTTAGTTGTCGGGTGTTTATTGGTATATAATGTTATTGGTGTTGATTTTTTCTTTTTCATAATTTGGTTACAGCAATAGATAGTCGAATGGGATTTTTTTTTCCTTCTACGTCTTATAGTAGCAATTGTTACATATTGTAATGAAGAGGTAGCTGAAAAAGAATGTCAATGAGTACTAAGGTACTATGTTCTCCCTTGCGTTCATTTTGCTACAATTTGAGTCCTCTGCAATACCTTTTACCCCTATTCTTCTTTTACATTTAATTCATCTTTGATCTTTCATGCATAGTGATTGTGGAGTGTAAAATTTTTATTAAACTTGGCATGATGAAGAGAATTCTAAAGTTTTTTTTTAGTTTGATTCCTCAAAATCAATTAATAAAGTATAAATTAGGGTTTTGAATTTGAGAAGTTCAATTGAATTCGGCTTAAATTTAATTGATTTGACTTAGAATTAGATTTTGGAAATGTTCATGTTAATTACCTAGAAAATCATAATTTTTCATTAATTTTTAAAAATAATTTTAGAGATTAAGGATAAATATATTTTGAATTTTTAATATTTAACTTTTAATTATTAAAAATTAATTAACTATTCAAAATTCTTATTAATGCTTTTAATAAAAATTTTACTTGATTAAGGTGTGAGATATATTTAAGAATATTAACAAATTTTAAATTTTAATTAAAAGTTGAAGAATTTAAATTATAAATATACTAATTGGTCGTTTCATTTAATGTCTTAAAAATATATCGAACGTTAAGCCGGTATGACAAGAAGTTTAAAATTAAAAGGTTCAATCAAAATTAAATCGTCAGTATTAGAAATGGAATAAAATTAAAGAATTTAAAATTTAATTGAAAAAATTATGTTTATTTATTGAAGAATTCGAACTTTAATTAAAAATAATTGTTAAAAAAAATTAATAGATTTATTTTGGTTTATAAAAATTATTAATTTATAAAAATACAAATTAATTAATTTTTAATAATTAAAATTATTAAAATAAATTAAAAAATTAAAAAATAAATTAAAAATTAGCTAATTTAAAATTTTTATAATAACATCAATCGGTTGAGTTCAACCGATTTTTAAATAATAAGATTCCGAAATCCGAAGCCCATCCATATTATTTCAGCCTAACCCTAATAAAACCGCAACTCTTACCAAATCTGTATGGACCTTCTCAAACGACATTAGCTTAACGACAATCACTTTAATTCTTATAATGAATCAACCAATCAGATTCCAGGATTAATCCTTCACGATCCGCAACTATCCTAAAACATATGATCTCAACCATTCATTCAGTCTGAGAAAACACAACTTCACATTGCCTTTACCGTCCGATCATCAACTGTAAAAGCACACGGATAGTACATCCTATCCGTTGGATTGCGAAATCAGTTTCTTTAAATACCGCGTGACAACTTCCTGTTCGAGAGTTTTTGTGGAGAGAGGAAGCTCGAGAGAGGGAGATAGATTCCTGAAGGTATATAGAGGTATGTTTTCCGTTTATGTGTCTTCTGTTTGGATTTTAGGTCGTTGTTTAATTAGCTAAAATATGAGTATGATTAGGGCTTTTGTGTGTTTGATTTGAATTTTTTTTTCCGAAGTTGATGAGATTTTGGGTGGTTTCTGGATGTTGGATTTGGTTGATTAAAAGTTGTTCTTGTGGTTTCTGAATGTTAACAACTTAAACTTGGTCTTCTGGGCTTCTGAGTTTGTGATACCCTTTTTGAATTTGGGCGCCTAGGGTTTATAAATTGTCGGATCGTTGTGAAGTTCTAGGGTTTGTAATTTGGAAATGATTGATGGGTTTAGATTGGTCCTAGGGTTACTGGTGATGATAGTCCTAATTAGTGATCTACGAGGTAGATTTTGTTATGACTTATTACATTTGGTGGTGGGTTCTCTGCCACTGTTCGTTAAAGTTAAGACGGGGCTGTTCGATGTGAAATATGACGTTAGAGATGAATTTTTACTGTTTAATTTGTGTCCGATTCTTACTTGACTGTTGAAAAAGTGATCTTGTTATAGGTTAAAAGGTTGAATCTTTTTGTTTATGTTTTCTTTTGTGTGCAGATGGCCCGTACCAAACAAACTGCTCGTAAGTCTACTGGAGGAAAGGCTCCAAGGAAGCAGCTCGCTACCAAGGTTAAGTGAAATTTCCATGTTAAAGTCTTCTCTGTAATGAGTTATGTTGTTTGGCTTGATTGTTAGTTGCTGATCAAGTGGTTTTATTATTTCCAGGCTGCCCGTAAGTCTGCTCCGACCACTGGTGGAGTTAAGAAGCCTCACCGTTACCGCCCTGGAACTGTGGCCCTTCGGTGAGCTAAAACTTTGTCTTCTTTCATGTCAAGTTTCTGTGATAAAACAGTTGCTTACTTGCTTTTCCCATGCGTTCTGATGTTGTGCAGTGAAATTCGTAAGTATCAGAAAAGTACTGAACTTTTGATCAGGAAGCTTCCTTTCCAGAGGCTTGTCCGTGAAATTGCGCAGGATTTCAAGGTAATAATCGCTTTTTGTGTGCCTGGTAGAAGAATTTTATGCATTGGTGATCAATGATTTGTATTTTCAAAGACTTTTACTAGAGACTCACGTGCACTTTTCTTTTTGTGCAGACCGATCTGCGTTTCCAGAGTCACGCAGTGCTTGCACTACAGGAGGCTGCAGAGGCATATCTGGTGGGTCTCTTTGAAGACACCAATCTCTGCGCCATTCATGCCAAGCGTGTCACAATCATGCCAAAGGATATCCAGTTGGCTAGGCGTATCAGGGGCGAGCGCGCTTAAGCTTGTTTGTTGTGTTATATGTTTTTTTGGGCAATATTCTGTTATTTTGTCCAGTGACGTTGTCTAGATAGATAAATAGGATGGTTCTGAGAAAGTAGTTAGGATGTGTGGATTTTCCATTGCTCTCAATGGGTCTAAACTGATTGAATATATTTGTTTCAAAATGTTTTCGTGACATCTGCTGAACACAGCTATTATTTGATCTAATCTAGTTTAGCGTATGTTGGAACTTCATGTTTGCATCTCCTTCCAAGTCTCTGGTCTTCCCTGTTTCTCTCTTCCCTGGTACAGAGCGCTGATCTGCTTGATTTGTGACAATGATTAGCTTCAATGAATCACCAATGCTTAAATAATGCACTCTCCCGTAAGCGGTGTACAACTTTTCATGGTGCAGGGGATGAATTTTGTTGCTTGTTAAAGATTAATGACAATGTAGTTTTTCGTTTTATAGATTTGGATTTGGTTCTCACCCGATATTTTGTTGAGAAATTCATCTGACGTGCTAGGTTGGTTTTTGCTTTTTATATTGACTTAAAGGGCCTACGATTGTTGAAATTAGATAAGTCGTCGTTTGATTCGCGAGGATCACACAAATTTGAGACTTGATGAGGGATAATACTTTCTATGAGACAAGACAAGAAACGTAAACCGTGTGCGGTACGCAGGGCACATAACTTGATCAATACTTAATGCCCAATCGGTAAATGACACAACACGCGAATCGATGATAATATTCAATTGACTAACATATATATAATTATATATTATTTACTTCTAACTGATTATCGTATATACAGTTATATATTATGCATCTTTTGTTGTTAATTTTAAAAATTAAAAATTAAAAATTAATGATTTAAATCAGGTAAAGCCGTGTCAGGATTCAGGAAAGCAAAACTAATATTAATTCATGTCTAAATGCCGCCTTTGAAAATCAATCTGAACCTCTGAGGCCGTTGGCTTTTGTCCGCCAACTTCGGGCATTCTCCCATAACCGAACCACGTCTCTCTCTTTGGAGCTCAAAACTTCTGTTCCTCTGTCTCTGGAAATTCACAATGAAATGTTCCTTATTTTGAAAACTCATCTCCTTACAGAATACATTGAGGAATAACACAACTGTTTCCAAATCTACGTCTTCCTCTTTTTCTTTCTGTGTTCTGTTCATGCACATTCCTGTCGTGCCTGTTTAAGATACTTATTTTATGGCAATTTCTTGTTCTATCTGTTCTTCACAAATTCAGCATTGATTGGTGATATTACACGTGCAATATCTGATATGGATCTGGGTTCTCGACGAATCATCGGAAATATCCTTGAGTTCTGTATCAAAATAACAGAGGAGGAGATCCAACAACACAAATCCATTCACAGTTCTGTGTCCATGTCGGAGTAGACTTTTGAAGATTAACCAATCATGGGTAATGATCCTCATCTCTGTTGGGCCTTTTGCTGTTTTCCATTTAATGTTTCCATGTGTGACAGGTTTTTGTGTAGGCCAAATTTGAGGTCTGGTTTGGAGAATTAACATTATGTTCTTGGACTTTATTACATGAATATACTTCCAGAGATGCAACAAAAAGCAGGGGAACCAGAAGAAGAATTGATGGACCCAATGGATAGATTGAGGTGTGCAGAAAAAGAGAGAGACAAAGCTCGTGATGAGTTGAAGGAGATGAAACAAATAGTTAATGAAGCCAACGCGAGGGTGACAGGAAGCCAGAGAAGAATTCAGGAACTGGAGATAGAACTAGAAAGAAAGAGGGAGATCGAAACAAAAATGTCTCTTTCATTTGCCTCTCAAACACGGCAGCTTGAGGAAACTATTATATCCCTTGAAGATTCAAAGATGCAAGTCTCATTTTTGCATGAGAAAGTCAAGAAATTGGAGGGTTCTTCTCCGCGAGCAGGCGATGAAGAACAGGTTTCAGTGGAAGAAGAATTGCACATGGTCAAGTCTGAACTTGAATTGACAAGAGCGAACATGGTAGGCCTAGAAGAGGCTGAGAAGCAATCTCAGTGTAAGTTCAAGAGCTTACTTGAGGAGATGAACTCGCTTAGAACTGAAATGAAACAGGCGATTAAAGCAGAAGAGAATAGCAAGAAGGCAATGGATGATTTGGCATTAGCTCTCAAGGAAGTTGCAACAGAAGCTAAACAAACAAAAGAGAAGCTTATTGCGACCGAAAAGGAGGCAGAAGAGTTGAAGGAGAAGCTGAAGGATATGGAGGACAAGACCAAGACCCTCTTGTGTCAAGCAAAAAAAGATACTGATATATACAGAAACACTGCAGAGAGATTGAGAATAGAGGCTGAGGAGTCACTTCTGGCCTGGAATGCTAAAGAAACTGGCTTCGTTGATTGTATCAAAAGAGCTGAAGATGAAAAGACCAGAGCATTGGAAGAGAACAAGAAACTCCTTGAGTCACTAACGGAAGCTGAGAACCTGGGAAAGACTGCAGAGCAAGAGAACCACAACTTGGGAGAGACCCTGAAACAGGCCCTGAATGAAGCTAGTGCTGCAAAAGAAGCTGCAGGAATTGCCTTGGCCGAAAACTCCCAACTCAAGGATGAGCTGGCAGAAAAGGATGATGCTTTAGTTTTCATCACTCGAGAGAACGAAAATTTGAGGATCAACGAGGCAAATACAGTTGAGAACATCAAAGAGTTGAAGCGTATATTCGCTGAAGTAACAGGAAAGGAATTTAAAGCAGAAGAGAAGGAAAAAGATCACAGAGAAGGTAAGAAACTGAGCAGTACTTTCACTCTCAATCTCAAGGAGCTAATAATTCCCAAGCACGAGGATCACAAACTATCTGATAAACACATCGACACCGACGAAGATGATGATTCTGACAGTTCTGAACTGTTAAGAGGATCGATACTTTATCAAGTAGACTCACCAGTTCCGCCAACTCACCATAGGAGAAGGTCATCTTCTACATTCATAGATGAAGTATTGGTACTGAATCCAGAGGACGATGATCATATTCATATAGACGATTTGGAGAACGAGAAGAACCCCAGGAAGAAGAAAGCACTGCTGCGAAGATTTGGGGACATTATCACAAGAAGACGAAGCATTCACATTCACCACCACACCCACAAGAAGGAACCATCAGTTGGCGGTGAAGGGCATAAAAAGGAGGTTGCAAAAGAGCCATCATCAAGTGGTAGTGACGGGCAGAAGAAGGATTCATCACACAGTGGAGAGCTTAACAAGAAAGAACCACTAGTAGACTAAAATTCACACCATCTTCATCTTTTCTTACAAGTAGATCATTTGATATTTGTTATTTTTCCACTTCTGATTCTATTTTTGTACATGAAATCGACACATATATTTATATATACTTTTAAACAGTGACATCTAAGCTCGTTTTCCAAATCTAACTACGATCTAAAACAACTGCAACCCCACGTTTCTGGAGAACATCAGGCGGTGTCAGACAGATTTCGACTAAAGATTTCGGCTAACTCATTATCAGCAATTAGTTATACCCAAACTAAGGCGGGTGTTTTTCTCGTGCTTATCTAACGTTTCAATATATGAGGTGGACACGTGGAGACAACTCACGTGCACGGCGTGTCTTTCTCTACACTCAATTTCACACGTTACTAGTCCTCCGCTCAAGCGTACTTCTTCTTCTACTACTACTATTAGTACTACCTGTTTCTTAGCTTTGCTTGTAAAGAAACTATAAAGAGAGAAGCCAAAGACAGCTTTTTTTAGAGACCGACCTATGTCGTCTGTGGTGAAGTTAGCTTCTCAGGAGTCGAACCAAGAGGAGAGCAACAACGAACGGTTTGTTTTGTTTCGTGGAATGGATCCGACGCTTACCAACTTTTCACTCTCTAACGACACTTTTCTTGAAGCGGCCATTTCCCTTAAGAACCAGGTGGTTGAGAGGACTTGGAAAGTTAGGGGTAGTGCAGATACGGTTATTGACCTGACAGTGTACACGGGTCTGTTGGGTACGGCTTTCACGTGCCTGAGATCATACGAGGTCACCGGCAACTACCAGGACCTGGTACTCTGTTCTGAAATCGTTGAAACGTGTGCCATCGCTGCTCGTGCCTCCTCTAGGTAACTATCTCTCTTTTTTCTCTCTGTTTTTCACTTGCTTAGTGACTCTTAGGTTTACTGAACTGGGCTTACCTCATTCCGGTGAATGGATGAGAATGGGGTGTGAAAGTTTGGATCTTTTGTTAACTTTGGTGTTTGATCCCTCTCTCTGTGATTGATAATAGATGTGGCTTTGTGTCCTTCTTCACACTTTTTCAGTGAAATATCTACCAATTTTTTGTATTCGTCACTTGGCTGCTTAAATTTGGGAAGTGGGTAGCCAATTACTAAGTTCCAACAGATGGAGAAGTTACGATTTTTCTTCTTGTCCTCGTTGCTCCAAAATTTTAGATTTGATTTTAAGTAGATGGTTTGAACCATTTGGTGACTATCACGAATTCACCATCTTAGGATATCAAAGATTGGTGTGGACCCCTTAGATCTTTTCCACGTTGAACTGTTCCAATCTTTGTTAAAAGTATATTTTTTCTTTAATTGTGGGTTTCTTTGGAGTTGTTTCAAGTTCTAGTTTTAATGTTAACTTTGTTGTGTCGTTTATTACATATGTAATGAACATAATATATGTGATATATGCAGACATGTGACATTTTTATGCGGTAGAGGGGGAATTTATGCCCTTGGAGCTGTGGCTGCCAATTGTAGAGGGGACCATTGTAGACGTGACTTCTTTTTGAGCCTCTTCCTTGAGGTAGATCCTTCAATGTCAGCTTCCATCTGCACCATCACTTTCATTCTTCATTTCAATACATAATAATACTACTACTTTAGAAAAGAATCTCTTTGTTGGTTTATGGGAATGGTTTGATGCCTTATGTCTAAGGCTTGGCTCTTGTTCTTACATAATTCATGGGTCTACCTGACAACCATGTTTGGGTTTACTTGAAACCAAACCTTGCTAATATCTGAGCAAGTTGGGTACGGACATAACTTGTTCTTCAGCAACAAGAAGTTTATGTTTCGTGAATCCAGGAAATGGAAAACGTATCTGTTCCAATCTGGGCTCATTCACATATTGTCCCCGAAATTGTAGTTTGTTTGATTTGCCATGAGCACTTGCAACTTGTTCTGATAGTAGAGCATTCGTCAAACTTACTACTTCAATTAAAAGTGTATTCATGTCTTAAATATTCATACCAAAATTTGGTGTTTGCTTCTTTTCAATTCCCCAAGGCGTAGCTGCTGAAGGGATTGCTCTTCTGTATTTCACAAGCTCGTCCGTTTTTATGTTACAAGTCAATGTTGCTGACTTGGCATCCTAAGCTTTTAACCATTAAGATATTTCCTTGGGAACTATGACACATTTGATAAGCATCTGTAGCTTTTATCGTGACAAGTATCGATTATATTTATTGAAACAGAATACGGCTTATAGACATTAAAAAATGACTTTCTATGCATCAAAGAAGAGTGCCCGTTTGCCCAAGTTCAGTGGAAGTCTGAGAAAACAATGCGTCAGAGCTTTTCAATTCCACTGATCAATTTGTTCAAGTTCTACGTTTTTCATTGCATGTAATATGTGATTATGGAAAACAGCCATTAATGTTGTGTTGATTGTCTATAGGTGGCACAAGAGAGAGCTCTCCCAGTAGGACCAGAGGAAGGTGGTTTTGGTATGTCTTATGAGCTGATGTATGGGAGAGCTGGATTTTTATGGGCTGCCTTGTTCATAAACAAACATCTTGGAAAAGGTACAATACCAGATGATCATCTTCTGCCAGTGGTTGATGCTGTTTTAGCTGGAGGAAGAGCGGGGGCTTCTGATAACACAGAATCCCCATTGATGTTCAGATGGCATGGAACAAGGTACTGGGGTGCAGCCAATGGCCTGGCAGGAATTTTGCATGTGTTACTCCACTTTCCACTTTCCAAAGAAGATGCTGATGATGTGAAGGCTACTTTGAGGTACATGATGAGTAACAGATTTTCCCATAGTGGAAACTATCCTTCAAGTCAAGGGAATCAAAGGGATAAGTTGGTTCAATGGTCTGATGGGGCAGGTGGCATGGCCATCACCTTGTGCATGGCATCAAAGGTATGTGTAGGAAACTTCTTATTGCAACTTAGTCATATCTATTTACTAATGCTTTTAGATCTCCATTCAAGCTCTTAATCTTTTAATCATACGAAACTAGTTTACAGTATTACGTTAAGATTAGTACCTTTTCCATTGCTGGAGTTACATATTTGTTCTGCATCAGGATCTTGATATGAATAAAGCATGTGAACAGTCAATCCTAATAGGTTTGTCATCCCAACATAAAAAAGGCAAGTTCTTTTCATTTTTCAGGTTTTTCCCAATGACAGGGAGTTCCGCAACGCAGCAATAGAAGCAGGGGAAGTTGTTTGGAAGAATGGTTTAGTGAAGAAGGTGGGGCTTGCAGATGGTGTTTCAGGAAATGCCTACTCTTTCCTGTCCCTTTATCGCTTGACAGGAGAGTGCATATATGAAGATAGAGCAAAGGCATTTGCAAGCTTCTTGTACCACAATGCAACTAAATTTCTGACTGTTGGGGATGAAAGTGGAGTTGAACATGCCTACTCTCTATTTCAGGGACTTGCTGGGACAACTTGTCTTTGGTTTGATGTTATTTCTCCAGCAACCTCCAGGTTCCCAGGATATGAGCTATAGGTTTTTCTGGAAATTGAGAAATAGTCCCTGGTCTGATATCTTGAGAATAATAATTTGTAACCCTGTCATGGATGTATATAGGAATCCATTGACATTAAACAAACGGTCTGCTTGGTGCCCAGTGGAGGCCCATTGACATTCCTAATATAAATATAAAATGTAACATATCTGTCAACAATATTAATATAGATAATATTCTAAAAATACGCACACTTTCTTAGAAATTTTAAAAGATTAAATTAAAGATAAAACTAAAAAAAATATTATTCTTATAAAAAGTTGAACTGTGTATAAAAAATGTATATTTATTTAAATTTAAAAATATTTTTCCTAATGTTACATTTAATAAAAGTTATATAATTCATATGAATATCAAATGTCACGTAATCTTTCAACAACATTAATACAATATTAATATAGTTAACATTTAATTAAAAAATAAAAGTTAATTATTGTTAATTTATTATTCTTATAAAAAGTTAAAAAGTTTGTAAAAACACATTTATTTAATTTTAAAAAATTCTTAACATGGCATTTATATTGTAATAGTTATTATAAATGTTTTAAAAATTAAATAGGTTCGGCCAGTTTGCAATGAAAGTTTTCAATTTCTAATATTTTATTTTGATTTAGTTAAATAATTTTTGTTGTTAAAAATTTATCAATTTATTAATTAATTAACTAATTTTTATAAACTAATCAGTTTTTATTAATAAAAATAAATCAATTAATTTTTATTTAATAGCCTTCTTTTTCAATTAAACTTTAAATTTTTTATAGATAAGAATAATCTTTTTTAATCTTTTTTAAAATTTTTAAATTTTATTCAATTTTATGATAATCTAATATTAGCTAAATATTTTAAACCTTAAATTTTTTTCTTCTCGATTTATTTTCCAGTACAATTTTGAAAATATTGGTTGATGAAAAGGATCGAAAACTAAATGGACGACAGCAATTTGTTGTACAGTTAGAAAGCAACCCAACACATCATGTGGATATATCAAGTATAGTGACTCAGTGGTACTATGAGTCTATGACCAAAACGTAGTGCAACTCCACTCCCGGAAATTGCTTTGACAACACGGCAGGACAGTACCAAATTGGCACATTAACACAAGTTGGTCTCCAAAACCAGCCTTAAATAATTCCAAACCGCAAATTAGCCTCAGTGGGTCAGGAGGTGACAAGAGACCTAAAATATGTTCAAGTATTCATCGTCCATGTCTCTATCTCATTTCTATAGATATGCATTTACACATAAATAGCAATTTCACTATTCTTATACTATGATTTTAATAAAGTATTTTCTACATTTAATAGTATACCAATAATCGTATAACTCATTTTTTTAAGTTTTAAGAAATTCGAAGTAAAACATTAAAAAAATTAAACTTTGTGACTTAATTAATAAATATGAAATTTATAATTTATTTTGTTTGTATTAATTGTTTTGATCGCTCATATTTAAGCTTAACAATGAGTTTAGGGCCTGGGTCCGAGACAACTCACCTAAGCCTGAGTTTGACTCAGCCTGATCAGAAATTTTTAAATTGAAAAAAAGTAAAAACGATGTTATTTTACTCACAAAGGTCAAGCCTTTGAGTTAGGTTAGGCTTGGGCAACCCAAAACCAAACCTAAGGCTAGGGCCGGCCTTGTTGTCATCTCTAACAATGAGTCGAGTTCGCTCAAACTTAAACTCAATCTAAAAATTATATTTTTAGGTTTGGACTCGGCTTAAAGTCCAATCAGGCCCAAGGTTTCAAACTCAAGTCTAGGCTCTATTGAGCTTGGGTAGCATGAAGCTTGATCGACCTTAAACAAATTTAATTTTTTAATCTTTAAATTTTTAAAATAATGTCATTTGATTGAAATATTCATACTTTGAGTTATGCTAACCAGATTGGGAAAAACAACCTAAACTCGCCGACTTAAAACTTGCAAAACTCATATCAGAGTCATTGAACTCACACTAAACCAAACTAAATTAGGTCAGATTGAGCCTCTACTTTTTTCTTTTATTTTTGTCCCCGTTACTTAAGTTGCAATTTGCTAAGGTTAGTTTCTTGCAATTATCATACTTCTTCTTATTTAGAGTGTAGAATTTACTTAAGTGGACATGTTTTCTTATTTTCATATTTATCACTTTTAGCATATAAAGGTACTAATTCTTGTAATAGAATGGGGGTTGGAAGTCCACAAAACAAGGGATGAACAATGAATTAAATGGTGTTGCAGAGAATTGAGAGAACTTGAGACCAAAACACAAAGTTTAAAGTGTTTTAGGCATGTTGGACACCTTCTTTAAAGTGTTATTTGCCCCCATTATACTTGCAAATCGGGTTAAAGGCAAATTACTTCTAGGATATAAAGAACACAAGAACATTCAAGTTGCAAGAGTATGAATGTTCTTCAAGAATTATGAATGCAGAGATTGTGTTGGTAGAATTATTCAAAACTTTTTAATCTTGACTAAAACTCATGTATATATGGAGTTTTCAGAACAGTCACGTCTGTTCACGACAAGTCACAACTCTTAGAAAGGAAGCAATCCTTCATAACAATCACATCTGTTTACTACAAGTCATAACTCTTGGAAAGGAAGCAATCCTTCAGAACAGTTACGTTTGTTCACGACAAGGCACAACTCTTGGAAAGAAAGCAAGCCTTCAGAACAGTCACGTCTGTTTACAACAAGTCACAACTCTTAGAAAAGAATCAACCTTTCATTTCCAAGTTTGACGTTAACTACTTATATCACAAACTAATTTTCAACAATCCCTCACTTAGTTTGTGCGATGGAAAAAAAATAACACAGACAAGAAATCATGCCTAAAGGAAGGTAGCTTTCGCCTTAAACCATCCTATAGTACAAACATATCATAAAATTCAAAGGAAACGATTGGTGGCTCATTGCTTAAACCTTCATTCACAAAGGTTCAGACATGTCGCACACATGAACCTTTTTAGCATTTAATTAATTCACATTACAATTTTAGCACTGTTGTCGGCCATGTGCTCATCCTAGTTCATGATCATATACAAAAGATTACCTTAAACTCTTGCTAGAAGCGGCACCACTTCTAATGATCAAATAGGTGAAAAGTATTATAGCTATGTTTACATAACCATAAACAAGCACTCAAGAATAATTTCATTAATTTCTTAGAATGGTTTAAACAATCTTAGTGCTCATAACCACTAAACAACTTGTTATTACCCTTCAAAACCTTATAATCTAGGAGTAGTAGTAGAAGAAGGTTGGGTTACCATTGCTAGTAATTTTTGATTTAAAGGTTTTAATCCCATTCCGAATGTCGTCGAACTAAATAAATCTCTTGCAAGAGGTTTAGTAAACCGATCCGCCAAATTATTATATGTCCTTGCATAAACAATCGAGATGACATCTCTATTTAGCATTTCTCTAATAAATGCATGTCCTAAGTTTATATGTCTAGATTTACCATTGCAAACTTTGTTCAATGATCTAGACATAGTAGACTCACTATCGCAATGTAAGGTTATCGAAAGCATGAGACGAGGCCAAAAATCTATATCCAATAACAAATCCCTTAGCCACTCAGCCTCCTTACAAGTAGAACATAGAGCTATAGATTCAGCTTTCATGGTAAAGTGGGTAATCACCGCTTGTTTCTTCGAAGCCCAAGAAACAACTCCACCACTAAGCAAGAATACCCAACCAATTGTGGGTTTTTGGTCACTAATGCTAGTAATCCAACTAGCATATGAAAATCCTTGAAGAACATTTAGAAAGCTATTATAAAAGAGTCCAAAATCTTTTGTCTTCTTAAGATATCATAACACTCTTTTAATAGCTTGCCAATGTTCTTGGCTAGGACTTTTAGTGTATCTAGCTAGTCTATACATTGAGTATGAGATATCCAGTCTAGTGTAACTCATTGTTTACATTAGACTTCCAATTCTACTAGCATATTCAAGTTGTGCAATTGGACTACCTCCATTCTCATGCAACTTAAAGTTAGGATCAAAAGGAGTACTTACCTCTTTCACATTTAAATGTTGATATTTCTTAAGGATTTCCTCAACATAATATGATTGAGAGAGTGCAAACCCCCCTATGTTTCTTAACTTTAATGCCTAATATAGTATCTACTTCACCAAGATTTTTCATCTTGAATTTAGAAGAAAGATATTTCTTAGTTTCGACCACACCTTTATATGTAGGATTAACAATGAGCATGTCATCTACATAGAGACAAATGATCACTCCGTACTCTTAATTGAATTTAAAATAAATGCACTTATCAGCATTATTATATCTAAGTCCATATGAGAATAAAACAAATTCAAATTTCTCATGTCGTTGTTTAGGTGCTTGTTTCAAGCCATATAATGACTTGGTTAGCTTATTTACTTTCTTTTCATTTCCCAGTAGCACAAAGCCTTCCGGTTGTTCCATATACACTTCTTCATCTAGATCACCATTTAATAATGTTGTCTTTACATCCATTTGGTGTACATGAAGGCTATAGATCAAAGCTAAAGCCAAAGTTATAGCCTAAAAATCGATGACTATTCAGTGAAATCTGTCCAGTGAAACCAATACAATTCATTCACATCTTACACTATCAACACTCTTACTCCAACATTTATCCTTTTTACCATAATTCCACCTTAGTCATGCCTCAATTACACATCCATTTCATGTCCAGAACTCAATGCATCAACAAATCAATACACATTCTAAATCAAGCATCAAATACTTTATAGGATAACATGCAATCAAGATTAGTATTCCCATACCTTCTTTAACACAATTTCCTCCTTCAATGAGCAAGTCACTCTAGCATTTCAAGTAGAAATTACAACTCTAATATTAAGAAGACCAAGAGGACAGCAACATATAACAATGATAGGATCTAACTTCCTTAATGAAGTAGCATGTAATTTCGTCAAGTGAAGAAGATGACCAAAAAATGCAAGCAGAAAATTCAGGAGGTGTGAGTGAGAGAGGGAGTTTCAGTGGTATGAGAATAAGTTGAAAAAGAACTCAACAAAATAGAACACCCCAGCAGAAAACTTGTCTTCTCTCCAATGCTAGGTGTCACCAAATGGTAATAACATGTTTCTTCTTACATGTTCTACACTTGTCCCAATTAGGAGCTGCCATTTGTCACTAAGAATTAGTCCCCGTATTAACTATCAATAAACTGTATTGATTTAGGTCGAATTTGACAAAGTTATCTTCATAAAAGTTGTAGATTATCCTCTTATCTTTCTAACGGTATAAAGTTTGTAATTTTTAGAAATCGAAATCAAAAGATATGACACTTACAAATTTAAGTATCACACTTAGATGTCACCAAGCAATTAACCACGTATAAACCATAAAATGTATTGATTTAGGTAGAATTTGACAAAGTTGTCTTCATAAAAGTTGTATTTATCCTTTTAGCTTTCTAACAGTATAAAGTTTGTAATTTTTTGACATCGAAATCAAAAGATATGGCACTTATAAATTGGAGTGTCACATTAGTTTGCAAACAAATATTAGATGTCACTCTAGATGTCACAATTGGTCATGCAAAAAATTCGCTTGAAGCTTGGATTTTTAAGAACTTTCAAGCCTTCTTTTCAATTAATTATCACCCAAACCTTGTGTAATGTATCCATGACATATATTCCAAGACCCGGGCCCAACATTAATACCTTAAGTCTCTAATGAAGACAATAAATTCCAATTCTTTAAGTATGATTCTTTAA
>JANQAP020000566.1:35974-51301 GCA_026874005.2 Erythroxylum coriaceum | reverse complement strand
AGCGTCTCGGTACTAGTTTACCAGTAAGGGAAGATTGGTAGCAAGAGGAAGGTCCGTTGTTACTAGAACCGGCTTAGTGAGGAGCGAGAAAATAAATCTTAGAGAACCGATGATCGAATGAAGAAACTGGAACGGCGTTATGCCCATAAGCCGAAGTCACAAGCTTTCTGAATATTTTCTATTTACATTCACGCGCATTGTTACTTATATAATTCTTTTATCATATCACTTTGAAGATCTGTTTTGCAGAATTAAATACGTAGTACCTCCCTGTGGACGACCCCGATTTTGTACTACAAGTTTACAGAAAAGGGAATTATTATTGACGGTTTCGGCAACCATCAGTTCTCTTGGTCCCAACTTTGTTCTTTTGTTGTCAGGGACTCTATAATAAGCTACACAACCCTAAACTTTCAAATTTGACAAGTTTGGCTTCCTTCCTTTCCATACTTCATATGGAGACACTTTAGTCTTTAAGGATGGAATTTGATTATGCAAATGACATGTAGCCAACAGAGCCTTACCCCATAAGTTTTTTTACAAGCCTGAACTCAAGAGCATATAATTAATTATGTCTTGTAGAGTTCTATTTTTCCTTTCAGCTAAACCATTTTACTGGGGAGTATATGGTGCCCTAGTTTAGTGTATAATATTATTTTGTTCACAAAATTTTGAGAACTCATTAAAGAAGTATTCTCCTCCTCTATCACTTCTTAAAAATTTAATCTTTTTACTTAGTTGATTTTCAACAAGAGACTTATATGTCTTAAACATATTAAATGCTTCATCCTTAGTTTTCATTAAATAAACATGCACAAATATAGAGCAATCATCAATGAAAGTAATAAAGTATTTATTACCACCTCTTGTTAAAAAATCATTAAATTCAGATATGTCTGAATGCACTAAATCAAGCTATTTGTATGTCTTTCAACTTTAGGAAAAGGAATTTTAGTTATCTTTTCTTGTATGCATGTTTCACATTTCTTATTCACTTGGCCATTATAAGAGATTAGTCCTTTTGTAGACATATAATGAATCACTTTATGACTAACATTTCCTAATCTACTATGCTATGAAGAATAAGAAGCATCAACCAAATAAAGAGAAACATCATTCACTTTCTTAAGACTAAACTTAAACATACCATTACAAGAATATCCTTTTCCTATAAAAATACCATTCTTAGACACGATTACATTGTTTGACTCAAGTACAACCTTCAAGCCCTTCTTGCTCAGGATATCCGTAGAAACAAGGTTCTTGATCACACCTGGAATATGAAGAATACTAGTGAGCACCAACTTTTTGCCAGAAGTGAATAGCAAATGCACATTTCCCTTTCCATGCACCTTCGCTTTCACACCATTGGCCATGACCACTTCATGTCGATCAAGAATTTCATAGTTCTTGAATTGGTCCTTGTTATTGCACACATGAATTACTGCATCGAAATCATACCACCAATCTTTAGAAGGAATTGATGTTACCATGTGAAGTTCCATCACAGTACTAAGAGTTAAGGTTGCTACAATTTATGCACATTCATCAACAATGTTAGCACTAGGAATATTGTTTCCTTTTTGCTTCTTGTTGGATCTGGCCTTGTAGTATCCTTTCTTTCCACAATTGTAGCAAACCCGATTCTTTTTCTTATCTTTAGCATTAGCATTTTCAGGTTTCTTCCTTTTAGAATTGTTAGATTTCTTCTCATCCACAAAATTCAGCTTTGGATCTCCTTCCACTTCTTTTCTTTGAAGAATTCTTGCACTTTCTTCAGTTCGAAGATGCTTCAAAACACTACTGATAGTTAAAATTTCAGAAGTGTGCAACAAATTCTTTTGATAATCATTCAGAGAAGAAGAAAACTTAGCAATAATTGCCCTTTCTTGTAATGATTCAGAAATTTCAATACCCAAGTCTTTAAGTTTTAAAACAATCACTTGTAAATTGTAGATTTGATCCATAAGAGAGGAACTATCAATAAATTTAAATTCAAAATATCTTTTTATAAGAACTTATCTGTGTCTTGCTTTTGAGATGCATATTCACGTTCAAACGATGCCTAAATCTCCTTTGGACTCTTTACGGTTGTAAAGAGATCATAAAGGTTGTCTAAGAGGGTTTTGAGAATGTGACCTTTGCAAAGCAATTCATTTTCTTGGTGCTTGTCTCGTTCAACCTTCCTTGTGTCTACTTCACCCTCCTTTGGAAGAGGAATTGTAGGAAGAGTGGGCTCAAGTACATATGCAATTTTCAAAGCGGTGAGGAAGAACATCATCTTTTCCTTCCAACAATTGAAGTTGGTGTCGGTTCCATCAAGGTGATCTATCTTCACAAAGCCTTGGTTCATCACTTTGAGAGCGGATTCTTAAGTGGACTCCATGATGGCAAAAAAATAACACTTTAAGATTGTAATAGAATGGAAGTCCACAAAACAAAGGATGCACAATGAATTAAATGGTGTTGTAGAGAATTGAGAGAACTTGAGATCAAATACACAACGGTTAAAGTGTTCTTGGCGTGTTGGACACTTTCCTTAAATTGTTATTTGCTCCCAATATACTTGGAAACCAATTTAAAGACAAATTACTTATAGGATACAAAAAACACAAGAACATTCAAGTTATAAGAGTATGAATATTTTTCAAGAATTATGAATGCAGAGATTGTGTTGATAGAATTGTTCAAAACTTTTTAATCTTGACTAAAACTCATGTATATATAGAGTTTTTAGAACAGTCACATCTGTTCACGACAAGTCACAACTCTTGAAAAGGAAGCGACCTTTTAGAACAGTCACGTCTGCTTACTACAATTCACAACTCTTGGAAAGGAAGCAACCTGTCAGAAAAGTCACAACTCTTAGAAAGGAAGCAACTCTTCAGAACAGTTACGTCTGTTCACGACAAGTCACAACCCTCGAAAAGGAAGCAACCTTTCAGAACAGTCACGTCTGTTCACCACAGGTCACAACTCTTGGAAAGGAAGCAACCTTTCATTTCCTAAGTTTAACTTTAACTACTTACATCACAAACTAATTTCCAACTATGCTTATTTCCATTTTATAATTAATAAAACTTATTAATAGTATAAAATAAATTTATCTTATGAACATTATTAATAGTATAAAATAAATTTATCTTATGAACTTCATTAAAAAAGATATATTAACAAAATCAAAGAGAGTTAAATAAATACTTTAAATTTACTTTAAGATATAATATATTTCATAATATTTTAGAGACAACAAAATTTACTCTAAAGTATAATTTTTTTAAAAGAGGAATAATTTATATTAAAATTTTTAATTTAGTTAAATATATGAGAATATTACCTTCATACCACGTTATATGTGAGTCTATCGAAAATAACTTTTTTTTATATAGAATAAAGTTACGTATTATTAGACCTCCCCAAATCTCGCAAATATGACATATGACAATGTTAAAAAGTTGTAATATTTTCAAATAAAAATAAAGAATAACTCCACGAATGTTTCAACTTGGTATTGATTAAGCTTTAATACTGTATATTATAGGTACCGTATCTACGGTATGTTTCATTTGGTTTCGTCCAATCAAAGGCAAAAGCCGAGGCCACTCAATCCAAGCAAGGAGTGGGGACCACCGCCCATTTTGGGTTCTCCAATACCCGCTTCTTTCCACCGTCCACGTCAGCTTGTTCTCCCAACTTATCCTCTCTCCTCGTAACATTCAATTTTTGTACCCTACTCTCGCTCGGGTATCAGTTAAGTCTACTCGCTTCTCAACGGTCAACTTCTCTCTTTCACCGGACACTGTAGTCTGATTTGAGGCTCAGATTTTCCTATTGGTTAATCTCAATTTGTCAACGCACACTCTCTGAGCGGGAGCGTGCAGACTAACGTTGGCCAAATAGTCCAAGAACAATCTCTTTTGTTCTGCTTGGATATGTAACCTCTAGTATCACTCCACGTGTAACTTCTTCACTTCTTGACGCCTCCAATAAACAAAGAAGACTTGCTTGCTTGTCGAGTGTTTAAGCTCTAATCGCATTACAGCTTTCTTCATCACCCGTGGCCGTGAGATTCTCAAACTCAGAGCAGTCAAGTGAGGTGAAGCAGAACCAGAAGCAATACCATTGAAAGGAGAAGACGAAGAAGAAGAAGGTAAAACCGTCAGGGGTGGTTCGCGAGGTTCCTGCTATGTTTTGTTAGGAGTTTTATGTGGTGTGCTCATTCTTGTTTCTTGGTTTTGAAGGCAAGATTCAGAGAGGGTACTTGAAAGATATAGCAATGGAGCGCTACGAGATACTTAAAGATATTGGGTCAGGGAACTTCGGTGTTGCTAAGCTGGCTAGAGATAAACGAAGTGGTGAGCTTTACGCTGTCAAGTATATCGACAGAGGACAGAAGGTGGTGTTTTAGCTTCAGTTTCACTGAAGTTTTCCTTTTTAGACTTTGATTTGGAGTTGCAAGTGAGAGCGTGTACTAGGTTGTCACTTATTCATATGAGTCGTCGAAATTTTCTGTAATCTTATGAGATATTCAGTCTATAAGTCATGTTTGTTGATCTGGGTTTTGGTGATTTGATCAGTTTTTAACTGGATGCTAGAAGTGTTTTAACTAAATAATTTCTGGGTCTGTTGGTTTTGCAGATTGATGAGCATGTGCAGAGGGAGATAATGAACCATCGATCATTGAAACATCCTAATATTATCCGATTCAAACAGGTACATATATGCTTAACTCAAATGTTAAGTGAAATCCTTCAGATGTTCTAAAGCTGAAAGTTGAACTCTGTTTTGGCATTACCACTTGCTATAAACAGAGCATATTTTGTATGATTAATCTGTCTTCCTCACTATTTCTGTATATATATATATGCCGATGGAATAAGGAACGTGTACAATTTTCCTGCCTTAAGTTCATAAACATTTCAATCTTGAAAGGCAAGATCGTTCCTTTCAATTTTTAAAGGGCAGATTCTGCAAGATTGAAAAGCTACAATCTTGGCAAGGAATTTTTGTTTAAGAGGTTTGTACTTTCTTTTTCACTGTTGCAGGTTTTGTTAACACCAACTCACTTAGCCATAGTCATGGAATATGCTGCAGGAGGAGAACTTTTTGAAAGAATATGTAATGCTGGTAGATTCAGTGAAGATGAAGTAAGTCCATCAGGAAAAAAGAAAATTTTTTTGAGTTCCCATCTTTTGGGATAGTTCTTAATTTTCTTTCGCTTTCCTGCTTCTGGTAAATTTTCTTGCAGGCAAGATATTTCTTCCAACAACTCATATCAGGAGTCAGCTACTGCCATTCCATGGTGAAACTTCCAAGCTGATCTTACTTAAAAATGGTTATAGTCCATTCCATTCTTTTCTTCACCTCTATAAGGTTGATTCACACTCTCCTCTGATACAGCAAATCTGTCACAGAGATCTTAAACTGGAAAACACCTTGCTCGATGGGAGCTCAGCTCCACTTCTTAAGATTTGCGACTTTGGCTATTCAAAGGCAATGAACTTAGTAATCAATATAAATTGGATTTAGATTTGAACAAAAACACTGATACCCTTTTGACATTATTGGATTCAGTCTTCGGTTTTACATTCTCAACCCAAATCTACTGTGGGAACACCAGCTTACATTGCGCCAGAAGTATTATCACGAAAAGAATATGATGGGAAGGTAATAAATTTTCTGTTAGTTAGGTAGGGTATTGTTTGGTAACCTAACTTCCAGCAACATTAATCTTTTGAATTATTGAGGATAGATTGCAGATGTTTGGTCTTGTGGGGTTACTTTATATGTGATGTTGGTCGGAGCTTATCCGTTTGAAGATCCTGATGATCCAAGGAACTTCAAGAAAGCAATTCAGGTTAGTCAGCTATTTATTGTAACGAAACTTCAGAGATTGGAGACTTCTGATGAAAATACTTAACTAATGACAGAGGATTCTCAGTGTTCACTACTCCATTCCTGACTATGTTCGAGTTTCCAAGGAATGTAAACACCTTCTGTCAAGAATTTTTGTCGCCGACCCTGAAAAGGTACACCAAGACTGTGTATAATATTCTCGATTACTTCATTGTTACTTGTTTCACTCATTTTAAAAAAATTATTAGATATATATTTTCTCTTAATTTTAATTATTTTAAATTATTTATCATATCAGAAATTAAAAATATTTAATTAAGCATTATTACATTATTCCATTAATTAACTTTTTTATTTAAATGTTAGACATTTTAAAATTAATAAGCAATTATTTTTGTCATATTTCATATAATTTCAAAACATCTTATTGAAATTTCAAAAATCTAATATTTCCATGTTTTGAGTAAAAAATAAATGAAAAAATAGATACAACTTAATATAAATGACAATTTTTAAAATATATAAATTAAAATAAAAATATCAAATGAAGCAAAATTTTAATATATTTAATCCAAAATTATTTTTTATAAAAATAAATAATATCAGAATTTTTTTTCATTTCTAAAAACCATTATAAATTTCACTGATTTTTCAAGATTATAATAATATTTCCTAATCGTTTGTTTTCTTTTCTCTTCTGCAGAGAATAACAATCCCAGAGATAAAAAACCACCCTTGGTTTACGAAGAACATGCCCGTAGAACTCATGGAAGACGAAGAAGGTAGCTTGAAAAACGACGACTTGAGTGAAGAATCATCACAAAGCATCGAAGAAATAATAGGCATAATAAAAGAGGCAAGGAAGGGTGGAGAGGGACCCAAGTCTCTTGGAGGAAGCATGGAGTTTGACGACATGGAAGATGCTGATGATCTTGACATGGATGATATAGAGTCAAGCGGTGATTTTGTTTGTGCACTATAATTTATTTTATTTTATAGATAGTGTTTGTGTTTTTTTGAAAAAAAGAGGCGATGATAAGCCGAACTCTTTCCGGTGTCTGGACTAGACAGGTAGAATCAATTCGAATGCTTGTCTTGTTTCCAAGTTGAGTGGATGCTTGTTCTGTAGTTCCTGGTCTGTGTAATGGGATCACAAAATGGCATGTATGTTTGTTGGAATATTTAGTTCTGTGAAATTTGTGAAAAGTAGATCAAAAATGTAAAAACGTTTTTTTTTTAATTTCACATGTTCTGGT
Organism: Erythroxylum coriaceum; assembly: GCA_026874005.2. Classification (NCBI taxonomy): domain Eukaryota; kingdom Viridiplantae; phylum Streptophyta; class Magnoliopsida; order Malpighiales; family Erythroxylaceae; genus Erythroxylum; species Erythroxylum coriaceum. Next base: position 44,189 of record JANQAP020000566.1, on the reverse strand, counting down.
TATTAAAATTTGCGTTAATTATATAAAAATATAAAATAGAAATTTTAAAAATATTTAATAAATAAATAATTCAAAAAATTTAAAATTCGAGTTAGTCAATAAAACGTGGATAAGCACTTGGACTGACATTAAATGTTTGTATAATTATGTCCAAGTCAACCCTCAATTGAAAAACATATCTTTTCCTGACGGAACCAGTAAACTCTCGTTACGATCTGATCATAGTCTTTTAATTTATGTTTGCACTAAGACATAATCAGTCCACTCGCTTGTTTCGGATTGGTTCTTCTTCCTAAACAACGGTAATATCATCTTATGACAAAGATCTATTGGGTTCCTTTTTCCTTGGAATTGGACAGTTCGTTAGTTTTAATGTTTGAAGCCATTCAGAGAATTACATGTTGTGCAAGCCATCCACTTCAACCACCGACTGCCATTTGCCATTCGTTTTGACATTGTACGAACAAAAACGTAAGCAAACAAACAAAAATTATTAAAAGATATAGTTAGTTTGATGCGAAGGATCCCAATTACCTTTAAAATATTAATATTTTTTATTATAAATTATTTTATTTAATTTATAAATTAGATAGTTTTAAGTTAAAAAAATAAAATAATATCATTTTAGTGACTATTCGACTAGGCGCACATCAAATGCAAATTATATAATTATTTGTAAAACTTTTTGTTTTCATCGTGCTATAGCAAATTTTAAATCACCTAAATCTGATCGGGTTGGGTTCCGGGCTTTGAGTTTCGGATTTCCTAAAAGGTTGAATTGAGTATTCTTAAACTTCTTCAAACCCCGCATTCGACTTCTAGTAACTGTTGTTTTTAAAATTTGGGCTGAGCCTAATTCTTTAAAAAGCATTTGGGCCTATGCAATCCCAATAATCGGGTCAGTCATTTCGGGCTTAAACTTTTCCACCGATCCATGTACTTATAAAGGCCATAAATAGTTTGACACGTGTTGCGTTCTTATAGGGGTTCACACATCCAAATTTTAATGGATATCACTGTAGAATTTCCACCTGGTATAAAACTCCTCTAAAATCAAAACCCTAATTTAGCTGCGAAGGGCACAACAACACCTGACGTGAGGTGGAGCAGGGCAGCGTATCTTTACTGCATAGAAGATGAAGGTATTGTTCCTTCATAGTCTTTACAATGGTTCTAAACACGAACCCTAGCTCGGTTTTTTTTTTCCTTGTTTTGTTCATTAATTTGTTGTCTCAATGTTTTTACGGCAGTTCAATATTGCGAATCCGACTACTGGGTGCCAGAAAAAGCTTGAAATAGACGATGACCAGAAACTGTAAGTGTTTCTGAATTAAATTAAATGTACTTAAATGTCATTCGAATCGATATTGATTCGGCTTTGTTCTTTTTAGCTAGTAGTTATGATTGAATTTGGGTAGAAAAACTGATTTTAAATCCTGAAGCCTGCGAAATTTGTCATTTATTTTGTTTCTGTCTCTTGAAAGAATACAAATGCAACAACTTTCTTTTAGTTGATAAAGATTTTTTTTTTAATTCGTGATTTCATGGTTGCACTATATGGCTAGGTGCAGTTATCTTTTCCTATTATTAACTTAAAAATGAATAAGAAATTTTTGCTGTCAAACATATATTCTCTAGATGTGGTTTTGACTTCTTCTCCAATGGTGTTGGTAATCTTGTTGTTGGTAGAGGGAACTGCCTCCACTTATTAATTGTTTGGAAAGTTACGAAACTGTTGTTTTGCATTTACTTCTGAATTGCAGACAAATAAATTTCGTTATTACCATTGATTTGATTTAATGGGTTATATGTTGTGCATAAAATCTCTTTAGAAAAGTACTAGTTTCTGTGAGGAAATATACAAATAGTTCAATGTTTTTTTTGCTGCACTACCATGAGCAATATATTCAATTTGAAGTTTAATTTTTTATCTTTGAGCTTCTGGAATTTCGTAAGTTCTCTTGTATCATGACAACTGACAATTTGTACTGTTTTGATGTCATTGAGTTTGTTATATAACCTTAGCTAAATAGTAACTAAGGTACTGTGGTAGTGTTGTCAATAATGCAGCTCTGCTGAGTTTATCAATGGTCATTACTATCTCTTGAATTCCTTTCATTGTTGTCAAACCTGCATATTATTATGAATATTTCTGTTTGACTATGCCCTGTGAAATATTATTTGAAACATTGCTATTTGATAATGCTTGATGAGTTAAGATATTTATACTAGAGGGAGAAACATGTTGATATAACTTTCTAGATTTTAGTGATATAGTATTTTTATTTGAATGATACATCATGCATTCTAAGTAGTTATTTTAGGCATATATAGTCACAATTTTATTGGTTACCAAGTTATTTGTAGCCTTTTGTTTGTTCTTATGGTTCAATGACATTTATTCTGAATCTTTTTTTTATGACAGCCGAGCATTCTTTGACAAGAGAATTTCTCAAGAAGTGAGTGGTGATGCATTGGGTGAGGTATGTAGTAATAGTTCTGGCTGGAATGTGCATGTTACCTAAATTCATGCTATAGGTTGTCTCTCAGACTCTCAGTCTTATACATGTCAATCTACAGGAGTTCAAAGGCTATGTATTCAAAATTATGGGAGGCTGTGACAAGCAAGGTTTTCCAATGAAGCAGGGAGTTTTGACTCCTGGTCGTGTTCGTCTTTTGCTTCATAGAGGTCTGTATAGTTGGATCATTTTGTTTCCGCATGTGGATGAATGCATTCCAAGTAAATGTGCATAGTTTCTGAACATTCCATACTAAGTTGAGTGGAATGCTTGTCTGTTCAGGTACCCCTTGCTTTCGTGGATATGGAAGGCGAAATGGAGAACGTAGAAGGAAGTCTGTTCGTGGATGCATTGTTAGCCCAGATCTCTCAGTTCTGAACTTGGTGATTGTGAAGAAAGGTGAGAATGACTTGCCAGGGCTTACAGACGTCGAGAAACCAAGAATGAGAGGTCCAAAGAGGGCATCAAAGATCAGAAAGCTATTCAACCTCTCAAAGGAGGATGATGTCCGAAAGTATGTGAATACATATCGCCGAACCTTTACTACTAAGTCTGGTAAGTAACATTGTTTATTCCTATGCTATATTTTCAAACCAGTTTTGATATTGTATGTTCGTTAATAGAAACATTAAAGTATCATTTAGATCTGACACATTTGCAACTTGATGTCTTCACAGGGAAGAAAGCTAGCAAAGCTCCCAAAATTCAAAGGCTGGTCACCCCCTTGACTTTACAAAGAAAACGCGCTAGAATAGCTGACAAGAAGAAGAGGATTGCGAAGGCCAAGGCTGAAGCAGCTGAGTATCAGAAGCTCCTTGCAACCAGGTTGAAGGAGCAGCGTGAGCGCCGCAGTGAGAGTTTGGCAAAGAAGAGGTCTAGATTATCAGCTGCGTCCAAGCCCTCTGTTGCAGCTTAAGTGGTTGGCAATTTGGTCCTATCTGCCAAACTTCTTCGATAGGCTCGGTCAATTTTGATTTCTCTTGTTTTTAGGGACAATTGAATTTTGTTACATTAGTAGCGAGATTCCAAAGTCTGCAACCTTTGTTTCCTTTCGATAATGCCGATGAATCCTTAACTATATTTGCTGTTTGTGGATTTGTTACCATTTCTTAGTTTCTAAGATCCGTCACTGCCCATAAGGAATATTTTCAATAGGAGACATATTTTCTATTAACCATGCACACGCTTTTCTGATTCTGTTCTAGTTTCTTAAGAGTTTGTGTGCACAAGTGTGTTTTAATAGTGGGATGTGATGCTAAATGGTGGCGTTTTAGGGAACTTACAGTTTCCAGATCACCGACATTGTTTTACAGGCAACTGCAGATCACAACATATAAGATTTTGAAACATGTAACTAGGTAGCAGTACAACAATGCAAGTCAAAAGCAACTCTCTTCTGCTCCATTTCATGGCGTGCAATTAGTCAGCTTCTTATGCCAAGTAAGCTAAAGTGATGTACAATTTACAAAAAATACACCACATCTTTCAAAATTGCTATTAGGGAGGAGGAGCATGAAAGATGGAACAAAGAACCACACAGATCGCAAATCCAAGTATGATCAAATCACAATGAGCTACAACACATCTTCTTTTCAGGAATCACTTGTGCAGGCCCGGGGATGACGATCTTCTTGCCAGCCAACAATGGGGCGTTTCCGTTGTTTTGATTTTCATCTGCAGCCAGGCTCTTCTTGTTCACAATATTGAAGATCTCCGTCAACACCGTCAAAAATGCATCGTCCACATTGGTCGCCTGTAATGCAGAGGTCTCCAAGAAGAATAGTCCTTCCTTCTGAGCAAACTCCTTGGCGTCCTCAGTGGAGACTGCTCGCTCATCCTCAAGATCAGTTTTGTTCCCAATCAGAATGATGACTATATTCTTGTCGGCATGGTTTCGCAACTCTTCAAGCCAGCGCGGAATGTGATCAAACGTCTGTCGTTTAGTTATGTCGTATACCAACATCGCCCCAACAGCTCCCCGGTAGTACGCACTTGTGACTGCTCTATATCTGCCATCAAATATTCAATTAACACTATCAACATCCAACCAATACAGAAAAACAAAATGAGACTTAATACAGGTTTGCAAGTTACATAACCATTTTTAGTATGCCGATCGATCTAAAGCAGCTTATGGCTACATCACTTTTCACTATCCTCATCCTGAAAGCTTACATAAAGTACTAGTAACTCTAAATTGAACGATGAGAAGAAAAGTTAACTCTCGATCAGGTTCAAATGGCACATCAAAACTAGTCAACAACCTTCAATAGAAAGTCATACACACGCACACACACACAAACAAGCATCAATTTCACCTACAAACTCTATACATGATGGCGAAAGAAGAGTACCGTTCTTGGCCGGCGGTGTCCCAGATCTGAGCCTTGACACTCTTGTGCTGTATAACCATAGTTCGAGTCTGGAACTCTACTCCGATTGTGGCCTTTGAGTCGAGACTAAACTCATTTCTGGCGAATCTAGCTAGAATCTGTGATTTTCCGACGGCCGAGTCTCCGATCAGCACCACCTTGAACACGTAGTCTATCTTCTGAGACGGATCGCCTCCTCCGCCGCTCGCCATTAACGTCTCTCTCTCTCTCTCTCTCTCTCTGAATCGAAACAGATAATCAGACAGAACAGCAAGTCTTTGTTTAGACTTTAGAAATTAGATTCGTATTGGATCAACTAAAGCTAAGGTTAATCATGTGATGGAGGGAGTCCTGATCTCGTACAACACCGTGTCTATGTTGGTGTGGTGACTGGCCACTCGATGTCCGCCACGTGAATATGATTTTTGTTTATGCTGATTTGGAAATATTTGATTGGGCGGTGTTACGTTGAATAAAGATGAGTTCAATATAATATTAAAAAGAAGATCCCGGGGCGATACAAAGCGCAGTGATATTAGCGGCGGCGAAGATGGTGGAGAAATCGCCGGATGTTTCGGGTCAATTGTCTGATTTGGTTTAACCCCGTTACATACATTTGTCGGGTCAAGTTTTCTACGGGTCAAGTTAATAACATGAGATATTTTATGAATGGTTAATTATTAAAAAAAAACTTAAATTTTTGAGAATTTTTTAATTATACTCCGAATTTTAAAAAGCAACAATAAAATGTTTATATTTTCTAAATTTTTCAATTCCAGCCCAAACTTTAAAAGTTGGTAATAAAATACTCAAATTTTCAATTTTTTTCAATTCTACCCGACATTATTTGTTGTTCTCCCGATGCCCTCAGCTCTTTGTTTTCTGCTTGTTCTTTTGACGCCCTAAACTAATTTCGTATTACAACGTACTGAACTAGTAAGTGCTTCATTTTTAGTTTGTTCTTCTGATGCTCTTAGTGTGAGGGTATTGGGACTGCATATTCTGAAAATCGAAGGGTGAGAGCATCGAGAGAACAAACTAAAAACGAAGGGAAAAACTGAAATCAAAGCGTAAGGTCATTGGGGCTGCGTAATTTGGTATAGGTCATTTTTAAACAATGGAGTCATTTTAATTATGTAATTAAACGACATTGTTTCATTAATTTTCATTTGTTATGTTAGTTCTGGCTGACATGTATTAATAATTAAGGTTTCTTAAATACATGACAAGTTACGTCATCAAACTTAACGAAACGCTAACGTCAATCTAGAATTAAAAAAAAAAGTTTGAGCATTTTATTACTACTTTTTGAAGTTCGGAAAAAGTTCAGTCTAAAATTAAAAAATTGAAAATTTAAGTATTTTATTATTATTTTTTAAAATTCGGACTATAAGAAAAAAATTGACAAAAATTTAGACTTTTTTTGCGGTAATTAACCCTTTTATGAATACAAACAAATCTACGATTGTCTGCCTAAAGGGTAAATTACAACACACATGTAATACTATTCAAATTACGTAACTTTTTAATAAATTATTTTATAGGCATGTGTTAAACAAATTATTAAAAATCAAGCATTTTAAATAAATTATTTACTGAATTAAAATTTAAAAATTATATGATAATTAATATTAATAAATTTAACATATTTTTATTAAATATGTAAAGCACTCGTATAAATTCAGATATTATGAACTCACAATTTAAAAATTATTTAGTAAAAAATTAGGATCAATTATGCACATATATATTTTCTGATTACAATAATAACTAACATTCAGCAGAAATCCCATTGAGATGATTGGAAAGATTTAGTAGTACGTAAGTTTACCCTTAATTAATAGAGAGATTGTTTTTAAATGAACCATACGAATAAATGAAAATAAAAATAAACATAGAAAAAGAAAAATAGTTAAATAAGTAAATAAAAGAATAAAAGAATAATAAATGAAAGGAAAATTGAAAAACTAAAAAAGAAATTAAAATAAAGATAAAGATAAATTGAATTAAATAAAAATAAAAATAAAAATAATAGTAGTAGTAGTATTAGTAGTAATAATACTAAATATTTGGTATGAGTTCAATTAGTACAGCTTGATTGAGCGAATTCTCTTGTAAGATCACATTGAGATGTTATTTAAACGTCAATGGAATGCAATTATGACACGAAGACACTGTTTAAACGTTAATGTAATGCAATCATCACGTGAACACATTATTTAAACGTGAAAGACAGTATTTTGCTTACGGTCAAACATGTGTGGATGTCACGAAAACGATCAAGATCGTGCAGTTGGCCTGTCGATTCTTGGAATAGATAACCTCCAACACTACATTTTATTAAAAAAAAGTAAATACTAGATTTAGATTTATTAGAAATTAGGATATATCATGCTTGAATTCTCATTATTCATTACTCATTACATCAAATCTCCTTTTTCTAGTAATTAAGTCCGTCATTTTATGGGTTGGAAAGTTGTTTCGAAGGTGACATAAAAAATGTTTAAAGTCTATTAAAATTTTTTATAATGAAAAATTTAGCAAAGATTTTTTTTTTTGAGGACACACTAAATAAAAAATTTGAGTTATTTCGTGAATTCAAAGTTAAAAGATTCTTACAGTTACTAAAAATATTATAAAAATTCAATTATATAAAAAAATATTTTTTTACAATAACAAAACTCACAACCGCCGGCCAATAATTAAAAAAATCAATCGATTATGTCCGCTTAATCGTAAAATATTGAATTGTACAACTTTTCGATTAGTTTTTTTAATTTTTTGAATATATTTATTTTAATAATTTTTGTTGTTAAAAACTAATGAATTTATTAATTAATCTGTTACTTTTTATAAATTAATAATTCCTTATAAACTAAAATTAATTAATTAATTTTCATTTAATAATTTTTTAATTAAACTTCAAATTTAGGAAAGTACAATCTCTTTCAATTATATTTCAAATTCTTTTATTTTATTTAGGTTGCGTTTGGATCTGTGGTACTGTGGGGATAAGTATTTACCTACCGCAGTTTCCAGATGTAGTTACATGTTTAGATTTACAGGCGAACAACTGGAGGTTGGAGAACAATGCGATGCCATCGCAGAAATCGATAAGTAGAAAGAGGGTTGCGGTAGAAAAGTGCTTATGCGATAGAAATTCTACTTTTTATTAATAACCTTCTGATAATTATTATTTTCCATTATACCCTCAACTAACAGAAAGCAAGCTCAATAATATTTTCTGATTTATAATTTGAATTTATATGACTAATAATATATTTTTTATGAAATATTTTATTTACTAAATTTATTTTATTTATA
>JANQAP020000565.1:382174-393195 GCA_026874005.2 Erythroxylum coriaceum | reverse complement strand
TTCTCCATGAGCATACTCCAGTGATCATAATGTCCATCCAGCTTGGGAATAGCTGGCTGTACGAAATTACTCTCAGATGTCATGTTCTATGTTAGAAAAGAAAAATAAGTGTTGCACCACTTTAGAGTGAGCCTTGTGTGAAGGCTCTGATACCAATTGTGAACAGAGAATCGTTCTTTTTACAGCAATACAATCTCAAGCAAGAAACTCTCTTGCTCTGTTTTTATTCATTAATACATTCAAGTGTTTAAATAGGTTTGAAGCAACTGCATCCAAGATTCTCTAGATCCTAAGATCTTGGGATAAAACAAACTTGAAACTGAACATAAACTGAAACATGAAGAACAAATCTAGCTAGTTCCTTAAATGCAGGAACTTATTAACGAAACTGGACCAAGTCTTTAGGAACAGCTCCAACAATAGGAACAGCTCCAACAACTCCAACGGCTAGCTGAGCACCTCCAACATTATCGATTAGTTATAATTTTTTTCTAACACACTTATTCAACAAATAAGTAATATTTATATTTACCAATATGTATGGTCTGATCGTTCAACTTTTAATTTTAATATAACAATTACTCTAAGACAAATTATTGACCCACTTATCACTATTTTTAGAAATTAATTACTATGATTAGAATTACGAATAGTTAATGGCAAATTACTATTAGTATTTTGTTTTAAAATAAAGAATTTTATATGTGTTCTTGAGAAAAAGAATTTGAACATTAAAAATATTTTTAATTAAAAATTAAAAAAAATATTAAAAATAATTAATTAAAAAGTTATTTAATAGTCTTTTTCATATTTTTCAATTCTCCATAAGAGATTGCGATACTTTTCATAAAGTTACAACGACTTTCATCCTTCCTCCTTTTCCGAATGTGGAATTCTAACCATGAAGAAGATTGACCGGCCGTTTCCATCAAATAGAGAAATTTAATAAATTTATATTAAAAGAATTTTATGTGTGAAAATAGTTAATTAAAATTAATTTAATAGTTTTTAATAAATTTATAAAAACTTGTTACTATTTCTTATATGAAATTTCATAATTTAAATTACGGTAAAAAGATTATAACTCACCTCAACTTTAAATTGTTAGTTAATCTAAAATAAGAATTTAATTAAATTTGCAAGTGCATAATTACTTAATTTTAATTATAATATATATCTATATATTTATTTATTTGTTATTATATATAGTTTTCTCCATAGTTAGCTTAACTTGTCTCGTGTCGATTCAAATATAGAATTGGAATGTCAAAGTCATCCACTTAAGTCTGTATGGAGAAGAGGCAAAAGAAATCATTTGAATAAGGAGTAAAAGACACAAACTTCCTCTTTAGTTTTAAAAATTTTAGATTTTTTTTATCTTTAAAGTTTTTGAATAACTCATTTTAATTTTAAGTTTTTTAAAAATTTTCTTTAAACTTTCAACACACACAACATGAAAATCAAACGTATACTAATCAAGTATTATTTACGTATCAATTTAGCTCAACTCTTAAATTTAATTTAAATTAATAATTTATTATAATTATCTTAAATTATTAACTTAAATCAAATTGAATCGATTAAAGTCAAGTTTAAAAATTGAGTTGAGTTATCATATTAGTGACATTTGATTAGTTTATGTCTGATATTCATTTGCTAGTTTTTTGTTATTATCTAAAATAAGTACTTTTCTGAAAAATTAAAAATTAAAAATTTAAAGATTAGGGAATTTTTAAATTTTTTAAAAACTATATATAAGATCTATGTCTTTTAACCTTTGAATATGTGTCTTCAAAATAATTTATAGTATAAACAATGTATTACAATTCACACGCATTAATTATAAGCGAAAAATTGATTATATTAATTTAATGAAAGTTCTAAATGAATCGTATTAAACAATTGTACAGTGTACCGTTTACTATTAAAAAATCATATTTTAAAATCCTCATCTCACCCCTATAATTTAGGGTTAGCAATCATATAAATAGATAATGATAAGTAAGTGAAGTGTGATTACTATCACTTTTTTAAGTTATTGTCTCATTACTATAATAAATTTAATAAAATAATATTTTATTCTTAATTCGAATTTTTTAATCAAATTCAAACAATTTTCTTAAGGGTCTATAAATAGAGTCACATGGAACAAAAGAAATCACAATGCTCTGTCAAAGCTATATGTAAAATGTTTCTTATTATAAAATTTTGTTGGCTTCTACATGAATCATTTATTCAATCTTTTAGTTTCAAATCAGCTTGATAGTACAAAGTTTTATAATTTTTAAATAACCTCAACTCAATATTCTTATAAAAAAATTATATTTAAACCAATCAATATATTTTAACTCTACCAAAAATTATTATTAAATAAAAATAATTTCATGAGTATCAAATTATGAATGATATTTTAACTCGAGATGGATTTGAGTTAATTGAGTTTTACGTTAAATTCTAGTTTTTTTTAATTTGGGCTTCGAGTTAAGCTCAAGCTTGAATTGTTGGATCTACCTCGATCTGAAGTGCAAAAATTTCAATTAAACACAATGATTTTTTGAATAAAATTATGTTGTTTTAAAATTTAAATAAAAAATTAGACCAACCTAAGCATGAACTCAGAGCCAAGCCTGACATATTGTCGGTTTGCATCAAATAATTCCTCAAAACTCTAAATTTTATCAAAATTTGAAAATTCTCTTCGTCAACTCAGGACATAACACAAATATTAAAGATTTTCGGACAACTATTGGTTGCAAGCTTTGATCCCTAACCCAATTATGTGATGTTGCTGCTGTTGGGTCCGAGTGAGAATGTTAGTTTCAGGCGGCATTAAATTTTGTGGTTCTTGTTGGGATTTAGGATCGCACAGTGTAAGCAATAAAACAACCTAATCAACAATATACTAGGATTAATTTATTTTCCTACTATCAATAAAATGGGATATTTCAAAACATCCAGTCAAGTACAATATCACAAAAACATCAATAATAAGACTGATAAAAATAACAACACAAAGGAACCAAAATTTTTAACATGAAAAATTCAACTGGAAAAAACAACAGAACTTAGTCCAATTAAAAAACTCCACTATATCAATAAATGGTACACGTTGTCATCACCAACAAGTGGATACGCATCAACACATCAGAGAAAGGTGGATAAACATCACAACATTAACAATACATCTTCCAAATACGCACTTTAAAGTCTAAGTGGGTTAGAAGGGTCTCACCAAAAGAATCTCCTACTCTCTTGATTGTCGTCTGCCTACTTTAAGAAGCACAAGGATTTTCTTGTTTTTATTGGTCAAACTACTAATGGGTACACATTGTCATCATTAACAGGTGGATACACATCAACAGTTCTGGTAGAGGGTCAGGTAGGTATCTTCTATCTTTTCCTTTATGGAAAAAGGAGGCAAAATCGTCAAAGTAAACTATTAGAACTTGGCAATCGCATTATTTGTTCTCTTTGATTTAACTTGCTATGTAGTATTTTGTAATGCTCAAGGGACCATTTTGTTACTTTTCACATTTAGAGGGACTACCTTTATTAGTCTATTATTGTTTGTTATATTGTTATGCTAAATAGGAGTGACAGACTGTAGTCATTCCCTATATATTTCTGCACCTAACTCTGGAGAAGGACATATATCGTTATCAAAAGATATTCTCAAATCTCTCTCATCTCCTTCTTCCTTTTTTCCCATCTTATAATTCTTCTTCTTTCTCTCGTCTATTCTCTATGGCCATTACAACTTGGTATCAGGGTTAGTTCCATCCTCGAAATTTGGCGCTTAAGAAGAACATCTCAACAATGGCATAGAAATATGGAATACTGGATGGACTTGGGCCATGTCCAGAGGTAATGCCAACCGGTATGCCACATTTCCAACCCTCTCAGTTATCTCGTAAGGTCCAGTATACCTTAGAGACAATTTTCCTCTCTTTGTAAACCTCATCACAACCTTCATTGGAGATACTTTAAGGAATACGAAATCTCCAACTTGAAACTCCACTTCCTTACGCTTCGGATTTGCGTAACTCTTCTGTCTACTGACAGCCGTCTCTAGCCTTTTCTTGATCAATGGGACCTTCTCTGACGTGATCTTGATTAATTCTGGGCCCTCCAACTGCCTCTCGCTTACCTCCTCCTAACACATCGATGACTTACATTTTCATCTATACTACTGTGGTAGTTATTATTGTAAGCGAACTCAATCAAAGGCATGTGTCAATCCTAACTACTGCCAAAATCTAACACTCACATCCTCAACATATCCTCTAAGGTCTGAATTGTCTTGTCAGACTGTCCATCAGTCTAAGGATGAAATGTTGTACTAAAATCCAATCTAGTGCCTAACGCCTTCTGTAATTTTTCTAAAACTGAGATGTGAACCGCGGTCTCCAGTTCGTAATTATCAATAAAGGTACTCCATGGAGGCACACTATCTGATGAATATAAACCTGAGCGAGCTTAGACACCGAATAAGTAGTCTTCACAAGTAGAAAATGTGCTGATTTCATTAGTCTATCTACAATCCCCCAGCTTGAATCACATCGAGTTCTTGTATAAGGTAGGCCAATCACGAAATCTATCGTGATCCTCTCCTATTTCCATTCAGGAATTGGCAGTGGTTGTAGCTTACCCGAGGGCTTTTGATGCTCAACTTTTATTTGTTGACACGTTAAGCATTTAGAAACATATTAAGCCACATCTTTCTTTATACCGTCCCACTAATACATATTTCTAATATTATGGTACATTTTGGTGAAACCTGGATGCATATTGTATGCAGCATAGTACGCTTCCTCTAGAATCTCCTCTTTCAAGTTTTCTATACCTGGAACACACAGTCTCCCATTCATTCTAAGGATGCCTTCTTTGCCTCAGATTTAGATCTTTCTACTGAAATATATACTTTAGACTCTTGTGATCTGTAAAAATCTCACATATCTCACCATACAGGTAATGTCGCCAAATCTTTAAAGCAAAGATTACTGTTGCCATCTTTAAATCATGCGTAGGATAATTTTGTTCGTGTTTCTTAAGTTGCCTGGAAGCATAAGCAATCACCCTATCATTTTGCATCAATACACATCCAAGACCAACTCTCAAAGCGTCACAGTACAATTGAAATCCTCCTCCTTCCATTGGTAAAGCTAATATTGGAGCTGAAGTTAAACACTCTTTCAGTTTTTGAAAACTCTCCTTGCAAGCATCGAATCAAATAAATTGGACATTCTTTTGCGTCAATCGGGTCAACAAAATTGATATCTTAGAAAAATTTTGAACAAATCTTCGATAATAACCTGCTAACCTGAGAAAACTTCGTACATCTGTTATGGTCCTGGGTTGTTCCCAATTTATTAAAATTTCTACCTTTTTCAGGTTCACTTGTATTTCACCTTGAGATATCACATGTCCTAAGAATGCAACACTCTCAAGCTAGAATTTACATTTTGAGAACTTGGCCTACAGTTGATGTTCTCGAAGTGTTTGCAATACGAATCTTAAGTGTTTGGCATGCTCTTTATCTGTCTGCGAATACACCAAAATTTTATCAATAAAAACAATAACAAACCTATTTAATAACGACTTGAATACTCTATTCATCAGATCCATGAAAGCTGCTGGAGCATTTGTAAGGCTAAAAGATATTACTAAAAACTCATAATGGCCTTACGGAGTCCTAAAGGCAATCTTAGATACATCATTCCCTCTGATCCTTAGCTAATGGTATCCTGATCTTAAATCAATCTTAAAAAAGTATTTAGCACCTTGAAGTTGGTCAAACAAATTGTCAATTCAAGATGGTGGATACTTGTTGTGGATAGTCACCTTATTTAACTGTCAATAATCAATACACAATCGGAGAGAACCTTCCTTTTTCTTCACAAAAAGGACCGTTGCACCCCATGGCAAAGCGTTAGGTCTAATAAAACCCTTATCTAGCAGATCTTGTAACTGCTTCTTTAATTCCTTTAATTCTCCAGGTGTCATTCTGTATGGTGGTATAGAAATCCGAGCGTACCAGGTGCTACGTTAATACAAAATTTAATTTCTCACTCTGGGGGTAACCCAGGTAACTCCTCAGGAAACACATCTAGAAACTTCTGAACTACCGGAATGCTTTGGAGACTGATACCCTTTACAGCTAAATCCCTGATTGAGGCCATAAATCCTTGGCACCCTTGTCTGAACATCTTGTTGGCCACTACTGCAGAACCTTCCTTCCTTCTACAATCCAAGGTAGCATAATGATGGGATAGTGACAAACTCATTTATTTATATATTTTTTCATATCATTAGGTGTCTACCCCGGTAACTCCTCAGGAAACACATCTAGAGACTTCCAAACTATTGGAATGCTTTGGAGATTGATGCCCTCTACAGCTAAATCCCTGACTGAGGCTAGAAATCCTTGGCACCCTTGCCTGAGCGTCTTGTTGGACACTACTACGGAAACTGTGTTGGAAGGGGTAGTTTTTCTATCCCCATTAAAGATAAACTCTACGTCCCCTGGAATCTTAAACATCACTTCCTTCCTTTTACAATCCAAGGTACATAATGATGGGATAACCAATCCATTCCCAATATTACATCAAAATCCCTAACTGGCAATACCATAAGATTCGCTACCAAACTTCTACCATTAATCTTCCCGAGACATGAGTAGGAGATCAAATTTAACTCTATGGCATCAATCAGAGGTGTAGATATTGACAGAGATTTATCCATCCTATTCGGTGCTATTTCTAACCTCATAGCAAAGTTGGGCGACATTAAATAATGAGTCGCTCCTGAATTTATCAAAACCATAGCTTTTATTCCACATATGAGAATGATTCTTGATACCACTACATTGGAAGCCTGTGCATCTTGAGGGGTGAGAGTGAACGCCCTAACCTAACCACGGCCTACCTATTGAGAGCTAGAGGATTGTCCCAGACTGCAGCCTCCAGATCTACCTCCTAACTATCACCCTCCAAATCCTCACCCCCACTGTCCACCAAACTGTGATCCCCTTGTGGCTGTTGAAATGGAGGTTACGCCACACTAGAAGAGGACTGTTGATATCCCATCACAGGGCAATCTCTGATCAAATGCCCATATTGGCCACATCTGTAACAAGCTCCTAGTGGTATGTGACATGGACCCAGATGCATTCTAACACACTGCTGACAAATGGAAGAAGCTGAGCCTGAACTATTGCGTCCTGAGCTCTACCCGCTACTGCTACTATCTACACCAGACGTGAATTTGAATCCTCCTAGATGTCTATGGCCAGATCTCGCCTTGCCATGATCTTGAACAACCCTCTGCCTAAAACTCCCACTCTGGCTGAACCCTGGCGAAAAGTTTGATTGATGCTGCTGTCGTTACTGAAAACTAGAGGATCCTATGGCGTGTCTCTTACTCTGCTCTCCCGTAGACAAGATACCCTGCTCCACCAGAATCATTTCTAACTGCTTGGCCACATCCACTAAGGTAGAGAACTTCTCTCAACAGCTCATAGTCATGCTGACGAAAGAGGTCCTAGCCCTAACACATACTAGTTGTTCTTCCTCATCTCATCTGAACCAATCTTTGGGACATAACGACTCAAGGCTTAAGTTCAGAAACTCTGATCTGAGCGTCTCATGAGTTGCATAGGAGAGGAAGTAGTCCATAAATCTCTCTCTAAACTACACCCAAGTGTGGAAGGATATGATCTCGGTACCAATCCTTAGCCATCCCTTGCAAAGACATCTCTACCAGACCCACTAGCTGTGTATCAGAACAATGCAGCCTCCTGCCTTGCATCTCCACCTCATTGAGGAAATCAATAGCCTCCCAAGGTCTAGTTCCGTCGAACTCTATTAGACGAAACCTTGCATATGTCTTAGATAATTGCATATCTAACCTCTCTTGTTTTGGGACTGCCACTGGGGAGTTGGTTGCTGCTGTTGCTGCTTTTGGTGTTGCCGCTACATCATCATCATCGAGTCTCGAAACATAGCATTGTTAGCTTCTATCCTTGCTAGGAATGCCTGCATATCAAACACAGGTGCCCCAAGAACTCCTTGTGACACCTCCTGTGTCTCAACAAGGATCTCTCGTGTCCGGGTCGTTCTGCGCCTACCACGCCTTCCAGTTGAAGCGGTAGGTGAAGATCTCTCATCCTGAGCTGAGGCTTCATTGTGACCCCCTTGGTCAAGTCAAGCGAGAAATCGAGCCCGTCTATTCATGCTGAAATTGAAAGCAAGAGAATGGTCCATACCACTGGTGAGAATATAAACATATTTTGTAAGTAATGACTTTAAAAAGAAGTGGATTCCTATGTGCCCACAGTGACAAACAAAAGAACATCCTAGGCCGTAAATCTGTAATCTAGGCTCTGATAAACATTACAAATTTTGCCTAATTTATAATGTAAAATAATTACCCTAATTTAATTATATTATAATTTTTGCCTTATTTTAGTTATCACATATAAATAAAATATATTTAGAGAATATTGATTTGACAAATACTTTTCCACACTTTTAATAAATTATTGTATAGTTTGATTAAAGTAATTATGTAAATTTTTTGTAAAGAAAGTATTATTAAAAGTATAAAATAAAATATAAATAATTTTATAACAATACTTTAGAAAGTTGCCGTGTTTTGGTCTGTTATAAATACAGAAGCACCCTTGTCAGTTCATCGATCATTTCATTGGTGGCAAACTACGATCACCTCTGCTACAGAACTGGATTGCAAAGGATGGATACAGTCATTTTATGTCTACTTTTCATACTAATGGCGTTTCAGCTTCCTCTTTGCTTCTCATTTCTTCCAGGAAATGAGACAGATCGATTGTCTCTGCTAGCCATTAAGGCTCAAATTGAGCATGATCCTACTGGGAGGCTCAAGTCATGGAATGAGTCCTCGCATTTTTGTCATTGGCATGGTGTTACTTGTGGACGCAAGCACCGGAGAGTCGTCGAGCTTAACTTAACCGCTTGGGAATTGGTAGGCAGGTTAGCTCCTGACATCGGGAACATGAGTTTTCTGAGGGTGATAAACCTGCAAAACAACAGTTTTAGTGATCGTATTCCTCCAGAATTGGGACTTCTGTTCAGGTTGCAGACCTTGTATATAACAAGCTCATCGGTGAAATCCCCGTGAACGTCTCACGTTGCTCTAAACTACAAGAACTAAACGTAGGTAACAACAATTTGACTGGAAAACTTCCTGTAGAACTTGGATTTTTGTCGAATCTGAGGGTACTTGTTTTCCAGGAAAACCATCTACTTGGCGAGATACCTTCTTCTTTGGCGAATATTTCATTTCTTGAAGAAATTTATGGGTACTCAAACAACTTCCAAGGAGGTATTCCAGAGAGGTTTGGACAGCTGAGAAGCCTAAACGTCTTTGCGATTGGTGTAAACAATCTGAGTGGTAGTGTTCCAACTTCCATGTACAACATCTCTTCATTAACTACTATAGACGTGGTTCTTAACCAACTTCGCGGAAGTCTTCCTCACAACCTTGGTGAAACTCTTCCAAACCTCGTATACTTGGGACTTGGTGCAAACCAATTCACAGGCCTGATTCCTCCATCACTTACCAACGCGTCCAATCTTAATTGTTTTGACATAGGAAGTAACAACTTTGCTGGAAGACTGCCTACTTTTGCAAGACAAAATCTGCGACAGTTGCTAGTTTTTGAAAACAATCTTGGTAATGGAGAAGACGATGACCTGAATTTTCTGTACTCCTTAGCAAATAATACAGTTTTAGAATTTTTGATGATAAGTGTTAACAACTTTGGAGGGATCATGCCACAAATAGTCAGCAACTTCTCGGCAGAACTCAGGTACATGGAATTTGACGGAAATCAAATAAGAGGAATCATTCCAACTGAAATCGGAAATCTCATCAGCCTGGAGTATTTGGTTTTAGGGCAAAATCATTTGACTGGCAGCATTCCAAATTCTATTGGCAAGTTAGAAAATTTGTATGTTCTGTCCCTCACACGGAATGAATTATCAGGGAGTATCCCATCCACTCTGGGGAATGTTACTTCTTTAAACAAGGTACATTTAAATAGGAACAAATTACAAGGAAGCATTCCTTCAAGTCTTGGAGATTGCCGGCATTTAGTAGAACTGTTTCTTTCTGAAAACAAACTAAGCGGTCCGATACCAAAAGTAGTGTTTGGAATTTCATCCTTAACATTATACTTAGGCTTATCGGACAATGAGTTTGAAGGTAACCTCCCCTCTGAAGTGGGTCAGTTGGAGATGCTTGGAGGTCTGGATGTTTCAAACAACAGATTATCAGGAGAAATTCCTACAAGTCTTGGGAACTGCAAAAGTTTGGAAAATCTATATATGGAAGGAAATTATTTTCATGGGAAAATCCCCGAGTCATTGAGTTCTTTGGCAGCAATTCAATATCTCAATCTCTCTCAAAACAACCTCACCGGCCTAATCCCCGAGTATTTGGGACATTTAAGACTGCTAGAGCGTTTGGATCTGTCATTTAATGATCTGGAAGGTGAAGTGCCTGTGCAAGGGGTGTTTGAAAATGCAACTGCAGTTTCACTTGCAGGGAACCAGAAGCTTTGTGGTGGAATTCCTCAACTCAATCTGTCACGATGTACCTCAGGCAAGCCGAAATCTTCCACTAAGGTGAAGTTGGCGATTGCAATTGCTTTTGGGTTTCTAGGGTTAATCTTCACAATCTCTTTTGCCATTTTCTGTTGGTTAAAAAAAAGAAAAACCTTGGCAGTTTCCAGGTCTTCAATGAATATCCCTTTCCAGCAAGTGACATATCAGGATCTACTCAAGGCAACTGCTGGCTTCTCCGAAGATAATCTAATTGGGACAGGTAGTTTCGCCACAGTTTACAAGGGAATTCTGGAACAGGATCAAACAGTGGTGGCTGTGAAAGTGCTTAACCTTCTAAACGAAGGAGCTTCCAAAAGTTTCATGGTAGAGTGTGAAGCCTTGAAGAACATCAGGCATCGAAATCTTGTCAAAGTGGTA
>JANQAP020000565.1:16372-41141 GCA_026874005.2 Erythroxylum coriaceum | reverse complement strand
AAAGAAATACATTGAGGATCTTCTTATCAAAGCAAATATGGCTTCTTCAAAGCCCTGTTCCACTCCTATCTCTACCAGTACGAAGCTTTCTCTTTATGAAGGATCTCCTGTTGATGATCCTTCTCTGTATCGTAGTCTGCTTGGGGGACTTCAATATCTTTGTCACACTCGTCCCGATATCTCCTACGCAGTCAACAAACTTAGTCAGTATCAGGCCACACCTCTCCAACCACATTGGGTTGCTCTAAAACGAATACTACGATACTTACGTGGTACGGCTGACAGGGGATTGATGTTTCGACCATCTCTGACTCCACTTCAAATTCACGCCTATAGCGACTCTGATTGAGCGAGCTCCGTCGATGATTAGAAATCCACATCTGGTGGATGTGTCTTTCTGGGGGGCAATCTTGTGTTCTGGAGCTCGAAAAAGCAACAAGTTGTTGCAAAATCGAGCATTGAAGCAGAGTATAGGGCACTCTCTCAATTGTCTTCAGAGCTTATCTGGTTGACCTCCTTTCTTCGAGAAATCGGTTTCTCACCATCACACCGGCCAACGCTGTGGTGCGACAACAATGGGGCTCGAGCCCTAGCTCAGAATCCTATCTTCCACGCGCGCACCAAGCACGTTGAGATAGATGTGCACTTCCTGAGAGAGAAAATTGCAGATGGCTCCATGGAGGTCAAGTATGTGAACTCAGTCGATCAAATTGCCGATATCTTCACTAAACCTATGTCGGCATCAAGACACGAAGAGATTTGTGTCAAACTCAACCTCTGTTTAAAACCAGAGTTGACTTTGAGTTGGAGTGTTAGAGCTAATAATTTGTTGGACCTGCAGCAACAAGCAGTATACAGAATGATACACAGCCCATGGGCTCAAAAGCAAAACAGGCCCAAGAAGAAAACAGTCTAGAATCAGCTGAGGATGTAACAAATTGTTTGTTATAACAGAAGAAAAGTTATGAGCTGTATATATGCTGAGTTGTACAATGGGACAAAAGAATTCTGTTGCAGATATTCTATATAATCATTACTGTATGCACAAACAATAATCAAGCAGTAAAACAGCAATTTTTCGTCATATTTCTTATCTATTTTTCATCCCCTAAAATCAAATACTCCAGGCTGATGAGATTTCCGATTTCAGTTGGAATGATTCCTCCTATTTGATTTTTTTGCAAATTCCATGATCGTGAGTTTTGCCGAGAAGTTGCTGACTATTGGTGGCATGATCCCTCCAAAGTTGTTGTCACTTATGATCAAAACTTCTAAAACTGTATTATTTTCTAAGGAGTACAGAAAATTCAGGTCATCGTCTTCTCCATTCCCAAGATTGTTGCCAGAAACTTGCAACGCTTTCAGATTTTGCTGTATTGCAAAAGTAGGCAGTCTTTCAGCAAATTTAGTAGTTCCTATATCAAAACAATTAAGATTGGATGCGTTGGAAAGTGAGGAGGGAATCAGGCCAGTGAATTGATTTCCACCAATTCCCAAGTATACGAGGTTTGGAAAAGTTTCACCAAGGTTGTGCGGAAGACTTCTGCGAAGTCCGTTAAGAAGCACATCTGAACTACATGGAAGTTGGAATACTACCACTCAGATTGTTTACACCAAGCGCAAAGACTTTGTCTTCTTAGCTGTCCAAACCTCTCTGGAATACCTCCTTGGAAGTTGTTCGAGTACCCATAAATGCCTTCAAGAAATGAAATATTCGCCAAAGAAGACGGTCTCTCGCCAAATGGAAGGTTTTTCTGGATAATAAGTACCCTCAGATCCGATAAAATTCCAAGTTCTGCAGGAAGTTTGCCAGTGAAATTGTTGTTAGCTACGTCTAGTTCTTGTAGGTTAGATCAACGTGAGACTTTCACAGGGATTTCACCGTTGAACTTGTTGTTTCGAAGGCGTAGCCTCTGCAACCTGAACAGAAGTCCCAATTCTGGAGGAATACGATCACTAAAACTGTTGTTTTGCAAGTTTATCACTCTCAGAAAACTCATGTTCCCGATGTCAGGAGCTAACCTGCCTGCCAATTCCCAAGCGGTTAAGTTAAGCTCGACGACTCTCTGGTGCCTGCGTCCACAAGTAACACCATGCCAATGACAGAAATGCGAGGATTCATTCCATGACTTGAGCCTCCCAAAAGGATCATGCTCAATTTGATCCTTAATGGCTAGCAGAGACAATCGATCTGTCTCATTTCTTGGAAGAAATGAGATGCAAAGAGGAAGTTGAAATGCCAGTGGTATGAAAAGTAAACACAAAGTGCCTGTATTCATATTCTTGCAGTTCTGTTGCAGAGTTGAACGTAGTTTGATACTTATCAACCCGCCGCCGCCGCCGCCACCAACGAAATGTCCATGATTCAATGTACCCATTGTGCAGATTCAAGTGGAAGACTTTTGACGTCTCAGTTCTTGACACAATCCCTGACTTGTGCTCCTTGTGGTATCTTGGGACTGTGCAGACTTAAGAGTGGACGACTTCTGACATCTGAATTCTATGCTTAAGTGGACACCTTGGGTCAACTGCAACACTTGGAAGTGCCATGGACTTTACATTTTGATTATAAGTGCAGGCACTCTCATGTTTTAAGTGTAAATTAAGGTGAGGTTTGCTGAGTGCTTCTAAATGGTCATCTTAATGATTGTTCCGGTCAAAAAGATCAATCATTTTCCTCATCAACCAAACCAGCCAAATGGTTTGAGTTATGTTTTGAACGGATTGGAGCGAAGACAATTCATGAACGAGGTTTGAAAGATGAAACTTTATTGGTTAAATTTTTTTTGCCATGGATAACTTACATCTAAAATGGAATTTAGAAGGAATTCAGTGCTAAATGCCACAAAAAAGTTATTCCTTCCACTGACAAATCTCAAGCTTAATTCATACAGAATCCTAGACAAGTCCAACTACTAGAACAATAACAGTGTACGAGGAAAACCATTTGGATTCTCAGCCTCCCTAGTAGCTATAGCTCTATAAATTCCTAGAAGAAAGGCCCTCCCAAATGGTTCTCCGAGTCGATATGACAGAACAAGTTTTGTCACAGAATATAGGTTCTCTCACACAAATTGACAATCAACTTATAGTAGTTCAAAACCAGTGAGGTGCCAATCAGCAATAATTGGCTTCATAACAAAAAGATTGGAGGATGCCACTAAATACATAGAGAAAGTTGACAATTTATATTTGTAATCCTCGGAACAATCTTACTGGCTTAAGGAGAGTAGACGTTGAGTTCCTATCCTTCTTTTTCTGAGTCTGTCTGCAATGATGAATGCCAGTTCAAGAGATTGAGAAGCATTAAGCCTCGGATCACAATGTGTGTGATAGCGAGAGCTCAAGTCATCAAAAGTGACTGTTCGAGATCCTCCGATGCACTCAGTCACATTCTGGCCCGTCATCTCTAGATGAATTCCTCCAGGATGGCTTCCTTCTTGCTCATGAACATCAAAGAATGCACGAACTTCGGCCTGGAAACCAATTCAAATTTAACTCAGAGGCCTATAAGGATGCAAGATAATTACAACTTTCAAGAGGAAACAGTTGACAGTGCTCTTTTTCTTCCTCTCAGAAGGTTTCTTGTGATAATAAACCCGGTCATAAGAGCCCACTCGTTGATATGATAATCTTGAAGCACTAAGCTAAGACCGTAAATTCAAAACTTTAGAATTTCCAATCGTCCCTAGTTCTTTCTCAGATGCACAAGATAGACAAAGCTGGCACATTCCAATGTCCGGTTGTTGGTAAAATCACAATCAAGGAATGTGTCAGGTGCTTGATATCTTGAAAATTATATTAGTAATGACCAAATTTGTTTTGCTGACTATATCATTAGTGACCTATGCTAATTTTAACCAAAAACATAGGTGCCTGATCATACCAAAATTGCATCGAAAGGACGTGTCTTGAGTCCACAGGGAGCCTTAATAGTATTTCCATGCATTGGATCACAAACCCATGTCACAATCTGCCCCGCCCTGCGGACTGCTCGGATCAAGTGGGGCAGCTTGACTCTCATGTTCTCAGCACCCATTCTGCAGATAACTGTTATCCTTCCTGGCTTCTTGTTGGGATTCAAGATTTCAATGAGCTTAACTAGCTCCTTTGGATCCATCTTTTGGCTCACCTGCAACACAAGTAGTACTTTTAGCTAAAATTTTTGCGGGTACATGACCAGATACAAAACACCGATGGATCTCGCAACAGCATTAGACATCAAAGCAACATACGTTGAGAAATTGCTCTATAGAACAAATTTCAACACAGATATGTCAGTTTCAACTACATTAAAAGTTGAATAAATTGGAATAACAACATCTAAAAGAACTTTAACCCGCAAGGATGAATGCCAACTTTTCATGTTATTTTGCCAATCAGGCATACCTAACGACTTCAGGATACAGTTCATGGTGGTAAACAGTAAACCATGTATGATTACTCATCAACAAATATTGTTTATTAGTCACCTAAGAAGTCAGTACAGAACCATTAATTAGTACCAAATAGAAGCACTTAATCATAAAAAGTTGTATTTTAAGAACCTTGATGCCAAGAGGGTTGGAAATTCCTCTAAGGAACTCAACATGGGCACCATCGAGCTGACGAGTTCGCTCTCCACACCAAAGCATGTGAGCAGAGCAATCGTAGTACTGACCAGAAGTGGAATCCAGTCTTGTAAGGGCTTGTTCATAGGGCAATAGCAAGCACTCATGTGATGTCCAAAAGTCAGTCGTTGTCATTATAGGATGTTCCACTGTAAGTCCTGCGGCAGCCATGAACCCCAAGGCCTCATCTACACGGTGAGCCAATTCTTGGTACCTAACAGATAACAGCACCAATGTTAAGCAAGCAAATCACTTATATACATCTGATGAACTTAATCCAACCGACAACTCTGTAAAAGGAAGTTTCGTACTGATTTAGATTCACAAATTTGAAAAGATCAAAGCGATACCATACCTGTCTCCCTGCTCGCTGTGCTCTGCGAAATCAAGATTCCACTGAGTAACTCTCTGCATTGCAGCATACCCTCCAGTAGCAAAGGCCCTAAGAAGGTTAAGAGTTGCAGCAGATTGGCAATAAGCTCTTATGAGCCTCTGGGGGTCAGGAATCCTTGACTTTTCATCGAAAGAATCTCCATTAACGTTGTCCCCTTTATAACTTGGCAGTTTCACTCCATCTTTCTCCTCAAAAGGATCTGATCTAGGCTTTGCAAATTGACCAGCCATCCTCCCCACCTCAAATAAACAACCAGGATTTCTCAATCATTGGAACCCTATTAATTTCTAGCAATCTTAGGCAATAAATGCACATAATTTAGAGGGGAAAAGACAGATTTAGATGAATCTGAACAAATATACTCTTAAATAAGACTTTCAAGGATTCTCAGGAGAAAAAATAAATAAAATTCAACAATCAAGTAACCCTCAGACTTGATAAAAGTCATCATTGTTTCTCCTCAACTTTAAGCTCCCCAAACTGAACTAAAAGAATCTCCAGGATCCAGGAACAGAGAATTGAAATAAACTCGAAAGCATTGCAATAAACAATCTCGAGAGATCTAACCTTAATGACAGGCATTTGACCACCAAACATAAGCACAACACTCATCTGAAGCAGAATTCTTAAAGTATCCCTTATATTATTAGCACTAAACTCCTTGAAACTCTCAGCACAATCACCACCTTGCAACAAGAACGCATTCCCCATAGCAGCCTCTGCGAGTCTCTCCTCCAAGTTTCTAGCTTCTCCGGCGAAAACAATAGGCGGGAAGGCTTCTATGGTCTTCAACACGGACTCAAGCTCATTGGCATCGGGATATTCAGGAAGCTGCAAAGCTTTCTTCGTTTTCCATCCATCCAACGTCCACTTCCCGGTTCCTGGTACCAGAACGGACTCCTTCACGGCCACCGGATTCTTCGCAGGTTCCGCCGCGTGGACGGCGGCGACTGAAGGAACCGCTCCCCGTTTCTTGGTCGTAGGTACGCGAGAGAAAGTGGGTAGTTGCTGGTGGTGGTTGTTGTTGGGTTGTTGAAAGAGCGTGTGGCTGTTGCTGTACAGAGACTTGGAGGAAAGAGTTGACATAGCCATAATTCTCAAGACTGAAACTCTCTCGCAACCCTCTTCCTTGCCTCTCCTTTTCCGAGCTTCCAAACAGGGTTTTGTCCGATTGGTTAAGACTCGAGAGAGGGGAGAGACTACGGCAATGGAGGCTCTGAGAGAGATGCGAAGAGAAAGAGAGACTTTATATAGGGGTTTACGTTAGGCAGAAATTGGAGGTTTAGTGAAGTCCCAACAGCCAAATACGGTGGTTGAGATTACAGGGGTATATTGGTAAAATTCGTTGGGTAGAGAGACAAGACACGTGAGAAACTATATAGTTTAACTGTTTAAAGTTAAGAGTCACGTGGGGACGAGGTTGGCAATAGCACGTTGCTAATCTTCACCAACCCCATGGCTCACATGCTTTATCTTCTACATATGCATTAAACAAGTTACTGAATTTATATACTACTATATAAATTAAATATTTAAAATTGTATTTTATTTCTGCATTAAATATGTATAATTTTATAAATTATATTATTCAAATAAGTTAACAATTTTAAATTAAATAATATATTTAATTTAATTAATATTAATAATTTATCATATTTCATAGAGAAAATTTTATTTAAAGTTATTTTAATAAAAAATCATCATTTGAGCTTTTATATAGCTAATTAGAGTGTGATAATCTTTAAACATTTGACGAAAACATACAATAAAATCACTTTTTTTAATTTCTAAAACTACACTCTCTTCATTTTTTAATTACTGAATTCATCTAAAAATTAAATTATTATATAAAAATTAAAAAAGTAAAAAATAATTCCTTAAAAAAATCAAATTGTAGAATACGTGAAGAGCTATGAAATGATGAGGTATACATGGGCAGATTTTAATTGTTAAAACCTATTTTCCTTCTTTTTTATAATAATGTATTAACCAGTAATTCGTATTCAATAATTAAAAAATCAAATCAGTTTAGTCAATTCAATCGTAAAAATTTTGAACAAGTTAATTTTTTAACTCGATTTTTAATTTTCTTGTTTGATTTACTTTAATAATTTTTATTATTAAAAACTATAAATTTATTAATTAATTGGTCAATTTTAATAAATTAAAATAAACTAATCAATATTTATTTAACAGTTCTATTTTAAATTAAATTTAAACATTTTTTATATATAAGGATCATATTTTCAATCATATTTAAAATTTTTAATTTTATTCAATCTGTAAATAATTTTATAATACTTTAATATCAATTAAATTTTTAAAATTTTTTTTGTCTCAATAGTTATAGTTTTCAAAACATTTTCATCATTTAAGAGACTAAAACATGCCAACATGTTCCTGACCGACACACAAATTATTGTCAGTTTTGAGCATGTCCAAAAATGCTGAACGTTAGTCCAAAAAAAGGTTTAAAACATTATAGTGGTTGTTAGTGTTTAGTTTTCAAAGTGGCAATCACCTTCCCTTGTCACCGTGAGAGGCAAATTTGGAGAAAATGTGAAGCACGTGGATTAAGTCCAATTATTGCAAAGAAACATCCAACGTATCAATGATTGCATACTCCAAGATGTGCGGATCCATGGAGAAAGGAGAGGGAGGAAACAAATGTCCTAAATTGAAGCTATTAAATTCAACCTATTCTATTAAATCTTATTTATATATTTATATAGAGTTCATATAAATATGTAGATGAGATTTAATAAAATATGATAGAAAAATTATAATCAGTATAAAATATTTGATCCCCAAATTAAATAGTAAACGATAAAATTTTAAGTGGTACAAGTAATAATTTATAATTTAATAAATTATTCAATCATAGATGTGTAATAAATTTGATGTAACTCATGATTTGTAGATATTAGCGTGTTTTAAACTTTCTTCTAATTTTAAGTGAGTTATACAAAGTTGAAGTAAGAGATATATATTTTTATGATATATATAATAATTTATAATTTAATAAATTATTTAATAGTAGATTTATAATAAATTTGATGTAATTGATGATTTGTAGATATTAATGTAGTCTAAACCTTTTTTTTTCCTAATTTCAAGTGAGTTAAATAAATCTGAAGTAAAAGATATAAACTTTTCTTTTACAAATAATAATTTATAATTTAATAAACTATTAATAAATTATTGAACTAGAGATATATAATAATTTTTGTGTATATGAAGATTAGAAGATATTAGTGTATTTTAAGTTTTTTGTAATTTTAAGTGAGTTATATAATGTTTAAATAAAAGATATAGAATTTTTTATATTTTAAAAAACTTTAGAAAATCTCATAATTTTAAAATTTTTCTAATTTTTTAAATAATTTTTTTATAAAATCTCTCTTGAATTTGTTCATAAAAAATAATAACTAAGCTAAATCAAATCAATTAATCAATTTTTTAACACGGAAATCTAACTTAATTTTTAAATCTAGATAAATTAATAATTTATTATAATTCGATTATAATAGATTATTAATTTAGATCGGATTTAAATTATGATTAATTAAAAATTAAAAATTTTTCAAAATTATTTAAACTATAAGAGGGTTTTATGTTTTTTTATTGAGATTCAAACTTTATAACTTTTGTGAATTCAATAAATTATTCTATCAATTGGACCACTCAAGAGCTAATGTTTGGTTTATTTAATGCAAGGTGTTAAAAGACACCACATGTGTTCACAACATAATGTCTTCTGGTGATTACAATATTTCAATGGGGGCAGGTGGGATTTGTGACTAAGAATGGACTCCATATAACCACATGGACTAACCAGTACATTTCATTTATTAATTCAAAGACCCGTCGTGTCTGTAACTTAGTACCTTGAGGTCCCAACCTCCCAATAATGTGTCACGCAGGGTTCCAAAATTCGTACTACCTTTATTTCTGGCAGAATCTTTTTGGTGCCCACAGGTTGCATCAGTCCGTAGATCCTGTCTTTGTGACATTAAAGTGGTCTGATGTGATTTGAGGAAATTTTGATTAATAACTTTTTAAGAGACTCAATTAATAGTAATTAGTCGTTAATTCGATAAGTGATTTATAAAAAAATACATGCCTCAAGCCGGATCCTAACTCAGCCAGCTAAGCTCGAGCTATTTTTAAAATATTTTTAACAAAAATATATAAACAATATTATTTTTTACAAAATGATATCGTTTTGTTTGTTTGTGTCAGGTCTCGGGTCTTAAGTTGAGCTATTTTGGGCAACTTAAGATAGAGTTAGACCTGAGGTCCGATCAATTTGAATATAACCTATTCACTTAAGGCAAGGTGGAGTGAGACTGGTACCAATTGTCATCTTTATTATTAGAGATAAAATTAAATTGATTTAATTTAATTAAAAGTTGACAAATTAAATTTAAAATAATTAAAATTTAAGTTGAATTAAAATTAATTTTTTACTTATCTCCGTTGTGAATCATCTCTAGTTGAATTTTTGCTTTAGAAAGCTCGATAGAATTTAAACTGTTAATCGGTAAATATAGTTGAACTAAGATTGTAAACAATTTTAGATCAATATGACTCGAGATTGTATTAGTTCAGCCCAAACTAAAACTTGAGATTTAATATTTGGGCTTAGACTCGATCTAAACTTGATCTAGCTTTAGACATGAATTGAATCTGAGTCCAATCAAATTTAGTAGACCCTAAAGTTCGACCTCTATTTAAATAATTTTTTAAATTTAAATTTAGAAAATAATATCATTTTTATTTAAAATTTTTGAAGTTTGATTTGACCGGATCGAGAATTCAATCCAAAATAAAAAAATTCAAATTAAAACTCAATCAACTTATATCAAGCCAAGCTGGGATTCCTAGGAAGATGACTTGTATGATTAGAGCAAAATTTTCTTGTGCAAACTTTTGATTGAAACATTTTCAATTATTTTCTCTAGTTGCTTACCTCAATCTCTATTTATTAATATCACTCATGGTTTGGTAAAAATTTATATCCATTCATGCCCGCAGCTCCTAATATTTTATAGGCTTTGGGTAAAGTAAAAAAAAAATCTCTATTTTTCTTCTTTTTATTATTTACGAGGATAAAAAATGAGTCCTTATAAATAACAAAAAAAGACAAAATAAAAGGTTTTTGTTCCTATTTTATTCTTCACGAGAATATGCCTCGGATAAGTGTGCCCTTCTAGGCTTCCTACCCTTGTCTTGGGCCGGGCCTAATGCGTGTTCTCTCTTTTTCCCTGTTATCAGTTGAACTAAAAAGTTTAAGATAAAGATTTTTGTAAAGCTGGATTCATGAGAGTAATTAAGCTGCATCCTGTTAATCTTTGTTTTTAAAAATGTTGTACAGTATGATGTATGTGCAAAATAACACTGGAATCATTTTTAATATAGACTTTATAATATTAAAATTATTTTCAGATTTATGTAAAGAGAAAAAATGTATTATTATTTAATAAAAATATTACGTGTGTTTAAATTTCAAAATCTTATTCACAAATAGACATTATATAATGGGAACATGATTAAAAAAAAAGGAAATGTATGGTATAAAAAAGTGAGAGAATAAAAAAAAGTCCACATTAAGTATCTAAATACAGGAGATGACAATAATCAATTTATATCACAATTTAAATTAATTATTAATTATTTTTATTTGATTTTTAATAATTTAATAATTATTAATTTTATACATGTTTAAAGTAAATCTTTGAAATGTGTTTGTAAATTACGCTATTTAGTAGTCAGGGTAGTACTTTAATTTTTCATTGTTAGAATAAATGTTTTTAAAATTAGACCGAAAGTTAAATCGGTAAGACGAGAGGTAAAAATTTAAAAGATTTAACTAGCGTTAGACCATTATAAAACAAATTAAAGGTTAAATAAAATTTAAAAATTTTAAAAATCATTCAAAAAGATTGTCCTTAATTATTAAAAAATTTAAAGTTTAATTAAAAAAGACTGTTAAATAAAAATTAATTAGTTTATTTTAGTTTACAAAAACTGATTAATTTATGAATATTGACAGATTAATTAATAAACTGATCGATTTTTAACAAAATAAATTATTAAACTAAATTAAATTGAAAAATTAAAAATTGAATCTTTTTTTTGATTGATTTAAAGTTTTTACTGTTAAATTGCAAAATCGGTTTGATTTTTAAAATATGGTTTGATTTAAAAAAAAGAAAGGAAAGAATTAAAGAAATAAATAATACCTCATTTATACACAGTAAAGCAAAGTTTGCTTCTCGAAACGACACGTAGTAGATTATTCATAAACGAAACCCTGAGGTTAAACGACGTCGACATCGAGTGTAGTTTGTGAGTTAGAGAGCCATGGAAGTGCTGAGAAAGCTCGAAGAAGTGCAGAGAATGTTGACGTTCATGGAGTCCCGTGGCTTTGTTCGCTGTGACAATCACGACTCCGATCGCTTCCTCGCCAATCTCATGCTACTCTTGGTAGTACAAACGCGTTTCTTTCTTTTGAATAAAAGTTTCCTTCATTTTGTTTTTGTATGTGATTCTTGTGATTGTACAGATACAACCGTGCGGCGACCTCGATCTGAATCGCAAGTGCGCTTTGATCGCAGAAACTGTCCCAAAAGTAATTCTCTCTGATTCCTGTTACTTTGTGCATTATATGAAATGCTTGTTAACATAACTTGTTTTGCTGTTTTAGCAGATTTCTCTGTCTTTTCTGGAGGAGGCCCATCTCTTTTTCAATGCCCAAGTTCCATTGCAAGCCCGAAACGAAGTTACAGGTATCTTTTTTCCCGTTGTTTCTCTAACCATTTCCGTTGTTGTGTTTCGTCCAAGAGCATTTAGCTTTTATCGGTTGCAGGCTTTCGACGAAGTTGCGTTGGAGGTGATGGAAATGAGAACCTTTCGATTGGTGGAAGTGGAAGTTGCGTCTTTTCCCGAGGAAATTTTGTAGATACAGCTCTTGTTGGATTGGATGCTATGCGAAGAGCGAATTCTACTCTTGAGGACTTTGTAAGTGAATGCATCTGCTTCCCAGTTTCTGTTTATTTACTTGGGGAATTCAGTGACACAAACTTGAAAGCAGTTCTAGTTGATGAAAACGAAGTGTGTGCGTGTGTGTCCTCTTTTTATCTTGTGGGTGGAATTTTCTGTATCCAACTATTTAGATGAAATGTCTCACTTTTAGCTCCCAATTTACAGTGCAGATCTTACTTTATGTTTCATGGTATGGATGAAAAGAGCCCACAAACGATATTCAAATATCTACCCGTCCTTGTGTTCACTGAAAGTTACATTTATCAGGTGACAAATGGCTGATACCTGGTCATGGGGTTTTCAAATGTTTTTGCATAATTTCCCTTATAGTCCATTTTTGCGTGCAGATGGATAGTCTGAATGAGGAGATAGTTAATATGTCAAATAATGGAGCTTCTGCTATAGAAACTGCAGATACGTTGGTAATGAGATTTTGGAGTCAATGCCACCTTGTTCTTTGTCACTGCCTTTTGAGGTTTCAAGTTGCTAATGCCATTCAATTTCTAGTGTAGGACACAAATGGTTGCTGGACTTCTAAAGTTATTGGCATGTTCAAAAGTGATCCCTTCGGGCCTCTTACAAGTCAACTTGAAAATCTTGGCCTTATGACACAGAGGTAAAATAAGTGTTGCTAACCTTCTCTTCTTGTGTAAGAGAAGGAACTTTATATCTTAACTAAGGTTCTTTTTCTTTACTCTGCAATGGGTTAAGGATAAGGGAGGAATTATGGCATGGAGAAGAGTACTGGGCTTTAGAAAGAAAGCTTTGTTCTGCTCTTAGGAATAAAGAGGAGGTAAATCATCCTTGTTTGGGATTGTTATTTCATTCTCTCGTTTCAAATTTTATGTGTTTATCATCTAGAAAGCAACACATTCACAGTGCCATTTTTGACCATAATTATCATAACTATAAAATTTTCTTAGAGATATCACTGTGTCCTACGAACATGAAATTATAGTCTAACCCTCTGCGCATTTACAAAACGACGACGTAAACTAATGATTAGGTTTTTAGCTTCACCAGTGAATCAGTTTAGAGTATTTAACCCTCCATAATGTATGTATTATATTATCGTTTCAGGTGATTACCAATTCATCTTTCCTTTTCTTATAGTTTATCTCTTCTGAATTAAATAAGATTACTATAATGCTACAACTTCTATCCAGTAGAAAGTTTTCAAGCAATTCTTTCTCTAGTGATTCTAAAGATTAGGTTAATATTAGAAAGCGGCCGAATTTGATTTTCCTTTCTCATAAGAATTAACTTGGTTTTCAGATCTCTGTGGAAGATGTTATGAAAGCTATACATCTGAAATCGTTTGATTACAGAGTACTGAATCTTCTCCTTTACAAGTTGAGAGGAGAAAAGGTAATTCCGTGTTCTGAGAGGTAACTTGAAAACATGTTGTCTGGTTATTCATCTCTACTGGTGAGATGGGAATGTGTTGTTAATTACATGTAACCTGAAAACATGTTCTCAACTCATTAATCTGAGCTGGACCACTGGTGAGATTGCTACATGATGTTATTGAATTCTTCTTGGCACTTTATTCTTCAATATCTTGCCAAATCAAGCCCATCAAAACATTGTCTATAAGGACCTCCAATTTGGTGGCGAGTTTGACCAGATGATTATTGATAATAGCTTGTCCTTTTTCCACTTCACTCAAAAGGACTCTTTTGATAGAAAAGGGCCCAATCATTTCAACTATCAAGCTTTATCATCACTCTGATATCAAGAAAATTGTAGCTTCTTGTTCGCACTTCTGGACATAGTACTAGTATATTGTCTAATTGAAGTGTTTTTTCCCTTGAAGCTGTCGTGAAGGTTAATGACTTGCATATGGAATTCCTATCCATTTCAGAGTTTCTGGTGGAAGTGGCTGATGATCTGTGAGTGCTCTCTATTATGTACTTGACGATTTTTGATGTACTGCTTTTGTTGTCATCAATTGGATGAAAGTAAATGAACTATTCCTCTTCTTCAATGAGTGACTTTTGCACAAGACAAAAAAAAAAAAAACACTTTGGCCATGTTCACATCTTCCAAAGTAACATTGGCTTACATGGACTGCTTGCCACCATGAAAGCCTCTCGGAATTTTTGAAATTTCTAAATATCTGCTTGCGAAAGAACTTGCACTATCAGTATCTCAAGTTTCTTGCATGAACTCTCGACATTCCATGTTTCCTGTTTCAAACTTCTCTTCTCGATATTGTTGTGGGGTAACTGATGCTCTAACTGACCAATTTTTGGTGCATATGCCAAGAATTACTGGTTTGACTTCTGGGCAGCTGACTCAATGATGTAGGTTTGACTATGAGGTATGCTCATCCATTTGCTTGAATTTAGGTACATCTGCCTCCCTTAATTTGTTGATGCCTTGTTGCATGAAATTTTGTGTTCTTATGCAGGATGATGTTATAGAAAATAATTTCAACACTTTGCGCATGTTTGTCAGAATATATGGTCCTTCAGCAGCTCCATCTATGCTGGTGAGTAATCCAAGCAACCGTGTCGCTGTCGTGTGGACATTTAGAAAATACATTTTCTCTTTAATTTATATGCTACTATATATATACTCTTGTAAGATTTGCAGTTTATTAGATATATCCCCTTCCTACCCTCTGCATTTGTCTTATTTTTCCTACTCCACAGAGAGAAAGACAGATTTGTATTTGTTTCAACTGGGAGATAAAAGTTAACAGGCTTTAAATCCGGGGGTGTTCCCTCTGCTTGTGGACATTATGTGACTGTATGAAAGAATGAAGGTGTTTCTGGATAATGATACTAAAGAACTAAGTATAGACGTGTGAATATTATGAACCTCAAGCAGGTTTACATTGACAGAAGTTACAGTTTCTTCCAAGTTGTTTACAAAAGATTACCAACCAATACGACTCAGTGATCACATTGCTGTTATTTGGTGGTGATACACTGATACTGGAAGGCCGATATCGGGAGACATTCAGTTTCTGTTTCTTGTATTCTGGTGTGATTTTCTAAAATAGTAAGTACATCAACTACAGATGCAATGATTTTCCAATAAACTTTTTCGTTATTTCAATTCAGGCAGCATGCATTAGTGATGCTGAAAAGAAGTATGACAACTTGCTGAAAGCCTTGGACCCTCAGCTCTCCTGCAATTACGAGAGGCGATGTGCAGAAGCCACCAAAGAAGGTAAGATACAACTGCATCCAAGTTTTGCTTGAGAGAAGTTGGTCCTTCTCATCCTTAGGCTTACCTGCATTCAACCGTGAAACCCAGGTGGAAAGGTTTCTGGACATACACTTGGAACATGGAATATACCTCCTCTGATTTTGGACGAAGAATCATATCGATCAAATATTTCGAGTTCCAATTGATGCAAATACCAAATTTTTCAAGTGATATGTGGGCCAAATTTTAAGTGTCTAGTTTTACAAGAGAGAATTCTCCATGAAGCCAATGCATGACCAGTAGGTGAGGCACTGTGAGCACACCATGACTTAGCAGCAAGGGGGAGAAAATGGTGTACCATGTCCAAATCATCACTACCTGCAATTTGGGACCTGTTTTTTTCCCCCTACCCCTTGCATAATACTAAATTCATAAAAAAGGTTACTGATTTTCATTTTCTTGTCCTTAAAATCAATAGTCGAGTACATTGAAGTCTTGAATTTGAAAAATCAATAGTCGAGTACATTGTAGTCTTGAATTTGATACCTCAATGATAGTGTATTATGTAATGCACACACGTGATCACAGGGCTCAGGCTCAGTGGTCCTGATTCCTGATTTGCAGGTTTTTCTACATGGGAAACCTGTGATGTCCTGAAGTTATTTTACCAGAAAATAAATGAAATATCTACAACACTCATCAGAGGGGTTGTAACTGAGATTTGATGAATCATTTTTGTGGAAAGAAAGAAATATATATGGAAAAGAAGGAACTTTTGACACCAAAAAGCACTAACCTTGGTACTGGGGGACCCCCATTGGAGACACTGCAGAGAAGGTGAAATGTCCATTTCGTAAGTACCATAGATGGTTTTAACAGATTTAGCATGCATCATCACCTTTGAATTCTGCCTCATATCATCACATGTGGCTTGTGGAATGATGTTGGAGACAGCCGTACCGTGTCCCTCGCTTTCTTATTTTTTCAATAACATAGTACAACTCCTCATAATTTATCTTAAATATGTATAATATTATACAAATTATGTATTTTAAATAAATTATTTAACTAATTAAGGCTATATTTGGTTGGAGTTTTACAATAAAGAAGAGGTTTTATAATGGAATGAGATGGAAGAAGAGAGTTTCATATTACATCTCATTCTATCATAAACAATAAAAATAGAAAACCTCCAATTTGATGAGCTTAGGATGAAATGTAAAATGATAAACAACTTTATACTATATTACATTATAAACTCTTTATCCAAACAAAATTTCACTGTATTACATTATGAACTCTTCCATCCCTCTCAAACAACAATTTTATAATATTATATTTATTCACATTCCATTCTATTATAAATCATTCCATTTTTTAAAATTTTTTACGTCCAACTAAACATAGTCTAAATAGTTATTCACTTCAATTTATTATAGAATTTTTTCAAATTTTTAAGTAAATTGTAATTTTCCTTATTGAAATTCAACAACAATAACACTTTTTTGGTAAGAAATTTACTTCGATGCAGGGTTTGAGAAGATTTAGAAGTACGTAGTTTTACCAGCTAGTAGAGAAATTGTTTTCATTAGACTCACAGGGAAAAAAAAGTTTTAGAAAGTGGTAAAAAAAATAGCTAGATGTATAAACAAAAACTATATAAATAAAAAATAAAGTTAAAACTAAAAATGAAAGTAAGTAAATAAGAAACAAAGAAGAAAAATAGGTGTTACAAATAAAATGACACAAATTTTCTTATTATTTATCAAAAAAATGACACAAATTTTCTTATTGAAATTCAAAATTTTAATTTTCAATTATTAAATGGGTTGCGATGATTTTTTATTAAAATTAAGTAACGAAAAATAATAATATTTAAATATTTTAACGAACACTAATGGGAGGGGTTTTATTTAATATCAAAATTACTGATAGAAAGTTTTTGATTAATAATTTTTACGTAAAAATTTAATTCAATTTAATAAATTGACATGATCTTTTATTAAAATTATGACATTTTAAATAATATTTTTTAAAATGACATAAAATAAACACATTAATAATTTTGACAGAAATTTTAATATCAAAATTACTAACAGTTAAAGTATTTTCTAATAATCTTTATGCAATTTTTTAATTTATGAAAACTCACCATTAAATTTCACGGCAACTTAAGTACAATACAAAGAGCAAAGAGTAAGGTAGGAGTAATCGAAGCCAACAAGAACCTGCCATGGCCAAGTTTGCCTTTTCTATGTTACTTGATTTGCTGCTGTGAAACAACAGATATATGAGAAACCACTGCACTCTACTCACTCACTAGGCAAGCTGTACACAGTAATTTGACAGAGTAAAGGGAGAGGGATGACAGTGACAGTGATGAGTTGCTTACTGCCCACCACTTTAAATTACTTCTTCTTCTTTCTTTCTTTCTTCTTCTTGTTCTTGTTCTGATACGTGAAAGAGAGAAAGAGACAAGAAAAGGAAAAAAGAAACATCTTTCAATATTCTGCAGGAAACAGAAAATTGATGTTAAAAGCTTTCAGGACTGACACTGTTAAGAGTGAAAACAGGGTTTCATGGCTTTTCTAATCAGTCATTTACATGTATACATCATGTCAAAACTTAGCACTTTGTTTGACTTGTCTCTCTACCAAGATCCTAAAGGTATAGGATAGAACTCTTAAGTCGGGGGGATGTTCTTCTCATGCTTGTAGAAGCATGTTTGTATCTTTCATATTAGAACTCTTAAGTCAGGGGGATGTTCTTCTCATGTTTGTAGAAGCATGTTTGTATCTTTCATATTATACAATATTGAATTTCCATATAAAATATATTAATTAGTTGAAGATGGAGCACGTTATAATTATAAGAAGTGCGAGTAAAAATAAATAATATGGCATTCATAATGAGGAATGGGGCTATGGGATGGGCGTGGCCAGGTAAAGTAAAAAGAGCACAGAGAAAACAAGATTAAAACAAGTGAAACTCAACAGAAAGGGCAAAAAGTTTACTGTCATTTGGCAGAATGTCAGAGTCAACCATCCCAATGTCTTCAGTATTTGTCTTTAACTTTTCAATCCACATTTATTATAGCTTACAAAATAATAAATAGGTTTTTATATTTTTTAAGTTGAGGGAAAATATATTTAAACAAACTAAGTTAATAAAAATATATAGAAATAATTGATGATCATCCAAAGTTACTTCACTAATCACTAAGGACCTATTTTGTTGGATGTTAATTAATGAAATATAGTGAAATGTAACGAAACAAAATGGAACGGTTTATAATGGAATGGAATGTAACACAGTGAAAAGTTGTTTGGGAGGGATGGAAGGATTCATAATGTAATGTAATGAACCCTTATTTGAAAGATTGATTAAATGAAATGTAATGTATAATAAATGACTATTATACTCCTGATATTAAAATGGTTGTTGCAAGAGGTTTAACGTTATGATTTTAAAATAGAAATCATATTCAATTCAAAAGTCACGGTTGTGACTTGTTTTTTTTATATTTTCTATTTTAAAATAATAAAAATTTTAATAAAAGTTTTATTATTTTATTATTAATTATATACTTAATTGTTTAATAAATTTTATTCTATTATATGTGATTTATATTTAAAAATTATTTATTATTTATTTTTATTTTTATAGAAATATATATAAACAATTAAAGAATAATTTTTTTATATTTTATATTTTCATTAATAAAGATTTTATTAAAATTTTTATTTTTATTAATAATATAAAATATTATTGACGGTGATAAGCTTATGGACCGTAATAAATGAGTTGAGAAAAAGGGAGTTAGGGTTAGAAGAAATAATTGGTATTAAAAAATTTATTGAAGGTATATTAGGTAGTATATATTTATTAGTTTAGGTTCCATCCTAAACCCTCCAAATTGGAAGTTTCTTATTTTCACTGATTAGGATAGAATGGAACATAACATGAAACCCTTCACTTCCATCTTATCTCATTCTATTCCATTATAAAACTTTCAACTAAATAATAGAAGTGTATTACGTTCCATCTCATTCTATTACTAGTCCCTCAACTAAACAGGACCTAAATCCCTTACTTTTGAGTATATATGTCATTTGAACAAAATTATGAGATGAAATGGAAACATAATTAATAAATTCTTAGGATAGTTTTCTAAATTTTATTCACATAAAAATTATTAAAAGGATTTTTAAATAATTAAATTAATTATATTCAAATTTAAAAAGATAAAATCAACTAATTTAAGTAAAATTATTTTAATTAATAATTTTTATCATGTTGAATCTAAGGTAATTTGAATCGAACCGAAAACATATCGAAGGAGTCCATTATTGTCATTAAATTTGTATTTTAAAAATTAATACTTATGAAATGTTCTATTAAAGTAGTTAACTTGCATAATTGGTAATTATTTTTTAAAATATAAAAATCAATTGGTCTGATTGGTTCAATCGTAAAAATCTTGAATCGTTAAATTTTTCTTTTCAATTTTTAAACTTTCTAGTTCAGTTTACTTTAATAACTTTTGTTGATAAAAATTGATCAGTTGATCTATCTTTGTAAATCAATAAGTTCTTATAAAACAAAATAAATTAATTAATTTCATTCAATAATATATATTTTAATTAAACCTCAAATTCTTTAACCATAAAAAACAATCTCTTTCAATAATATTTCAAATTCTTTAATTTTATTTAATTTTTAGCCAGTTTTATCTAATATCAATCATATTTCAAATTAAAAAATTATTTTTTTGTTTTTAAAATTTTTTTTGAATAGAAAAAGAGTAAGAGAATCTATGACTGAACACAATTATGAAGCAATCGCATTCAAAGTCTCTCCATATTCTCAGATCTGAAAACTGAAAACGGAGAAAAAGCAAGACTGCCTTCCTCCCGTCTTCCTTCCCATTAATACTTCTATTTAACTCACTGCCTCCTTTTTGTTTTTTTAATAATATATTAATAAATTATGTCACCTCTTCGAGCCTTTCGGTTTCTTCACATCCATGATCTATCAATGCTCAGTCGGATATAAGTTCTTTGTATCGATTATTATATTTCTACAATATTTTATTAAATTTTTTTCGCACATTTATATAAATCTTATATATATATATATATATATATAAGATTTAATAAAATAAAATTAGAACAGAATAATTAGAATAAAGAATTTGACGTACCTCAGCCAAGCCTCTGCCCTTCAACTAAAAAATCCTAAATTGTCAGATTAAAAAAATACTAATTAATGAAAATTCTTCTATTAAAATAAACTTATTTGATACTTATCATTAACGTAATTTACTAAATTTTAATTATTTTTAAGTATTATGTGTCTAACAGATAGTAATGACATAATTTAATAAAAATAATTAAATCTTAATTTTTTGTAATTTTAAAACATTAATATTTTAGTAAAAGAGATGAAAATATAGAAGAGATTGATGTCTTTTAATTAAAAAAAGCAAAAGAATTAATTGTTATTAGAGAATTTTTTAAAATTTTTTAATCTTTCTTTATATTAAAATGAAGAAAATTAAAAAATTAATTATAAATGCATAAATATATTTCTCTCTTCGATAGTTAATTAGAGAAATAACAAATAAAATAATATCCAACTTTTTACAATTTTTTCAAATTAGTGTTAAATTTTTTAAGTTAATGATGATTATCCTTTTAAAATGAATATAAATTAGGTTAAAGAGTTATTTTATTGATGCGGTATATTATTTATTAGTTATATCATAAAAAATAACATGTTAATTTGAGTTATAAGAATTTTGAAAAATTAATTAATAAATTAAAATTTTTTATATTAAAATAATTTTTAAAAATTAAACACTTTTAAATATCTTATTTACATTACTATTTTGAGGTGATTATCATATAATTGCACTTAATCATATAATTATTTTTATCAGCAAAAAAAATATTAAAGAAAATGCAAGTACCTAAAAATAATTATTTTTTGTTTTTCGATGCTTAATTATAGTTAAAAAAACCTATAAAACAATAAGAAAGAAGTAGCGTCCCAATGTGTCCTTCCTCTGGTAATGTGGATGCTCCCAATTTGCTTCCCTTCCGTCGTCTTGTTCTTTTCACTTCTCTGCCACCTTATGTACTCTCTCTTTCTCTCTTCTCTTTCTACTGTCCCTAAAACCACCCACCACCCACCTTCACCATCACCCTCCTCTCTTATTACCATATGTATGCCTGTCAAAACTCACTATCCATAACCAAAAACCTTGCTCTCTCCTTGCTGCTTAGTCCCACCTCATCAGCTGATATGGTTGCTTGCTTTGCTTGTTCATGACTTCATGGTGACACGAAAGGTCTTGTTTCGTTGCCATAATGAGTTCCCATTATTGCAGAGTAGTTATTGCAGTGATTTTAGTATACCATCTTCTCTCCTCATCGGTCTGTTGCTTTATTGATCAACACCAACTCCCTCCAACTATTTCTCCTCGAGTAAGTTGTATTTACTCCATATCCAACTCTCTCTAAGCTTCAGGTGTCTTTCTCTTCGATGCTTCACATCAACTGGGTTGTCTTGTC
This sequence comes from Erythroxylum coriaceum, assembly GCA_026874005.2. Classification (NCBI taxonomy): domain Eukaryota; kingdom Viridiplantae; phylum Streptophyta; class Magnoliopsida; order Malpighiales; family Erythroxylaceae; genus Erythroxylum; species Erythroxylum coriaceum. The sequence goes on along the minus strand of JANQAP020000565.1, from coordinate 19,356 downwards.
ACTCAGTTTTTTCCTTTATTTTTTGCGTGTGTTGCTTGTGTGTGTAGGGGCTCTTGTTTGAAGAAAAAACCAGGTTAGGTTCGACGCCACCGAGTTGCCATAACAAATGCAACGGTTGTCACCCATGCATGGCGGTTCAGGTACCGACTATGCCGAGTCACAACCGAGTTGATCCAAGTTTAACTCAGAAAACAGTGGCTGAGCACAGTGAACCATCATACAATACAGTAGCAGGCCGCAGGTACTCGAATTACAAGCCTCTAGGTTGGAAATGTCGATGTGGTGACCATTTCTACAACCCGTAAACGACAAATACTTGATGCTTCATCAATGGTGAGGTGACGCCATGGATCAGAGTTTTCTCTTCTCATTTCCACTAGAAACTCCTCTTACTGAAAAGGGTATTATCCTGCGATTCTTTTACAGCTATGTTTGTGTGTGTAGTGCGTCAGCAGAAATTGTACACATCGAATTCGAAATTTTTAACTTTACACAATGTACAGAGATGGTTGCAACGAGACATATCTGATTATATATTATTGTCCTCCTTCTAGGCTTTATAAACCTCACAAGTCCTCTCTTCCCTGCCCATCACTGGCTCCGTGCATGAAGTCCTCTGTTTTTCAACTTCTCTGTTTCATTTATTCGACTCGATTTGATTTGATTCTCTTGTCTACTTTCCCTTATCTTCTCGGGATCTGCTTGGCCCATCAACCATCACCATTCTTTCCTGCGACGTACCAAATTGACCAAAATGTCTAGGCATCGTTTTTGGTTGTCGATTAACAGCTTTCTACTGCTGTGACTTTGCCTGAAAAGTCCTAGTAACTTGTTTATCGGACTTTAAATTAGACATGCAATTACAAATGATGTGTGCATCGATCGAACTAAACTTAGAACAACCCTTTTTTTGTTTCCTTTTAATATACCAGTTTTGACAAATTTTCTGAAAAACAGAGCAGAGCAAAATTTAACAGTTCTGTTCTCTGTTATTGCAGTACTGAATTTGTTTATTTATGAATGCATCTTTATCTGACCATGTTTCAGTGAGGCAACCGCAGATGGTTCGTTGAGATTCTAAATGTATTTAGAGGTTTGCTAAGTATAGGACAAATTGAAACTATAGTTCAGTTGGCATTTATTTATACAAGTAGCTGGCAACTATAGATAGTCATTGAGTTACTGTTAATGATGCAGTCCCTGCCTCTAAAGCCTACCTTAGGCTGTTTCTGCTCTGCCTAGCCCATTCCATTTCCTCTATAGTTTGACCAAACCTGACTAGATCAGTGGACAATGTTTGCATCTAACAAAGTTTAGGTTATATGTTCTAAAAAAATTATATAGAGTTAATTAGTGGGCTTAATTAATTAATGTTAATATATTTACATGTGTAAGCATGACAATGGATCCGATTAAATTTCGACTCAATCTAATATTTTTTGTTTAATTGAATTCAATGCAATCGTATTTCGAGTCAAAATAATGTCATTAAGAAAATAACATCGTGTTGATGTTAATTCTTCAACTATTAAATAAGATATATCATCTTGATATGATATACTTCAAACCAAAGAAATGGATCTCGTACCGTAACGGTCGGTACAAAATAAGGGTACATAGTATCAGGTTTAAATATTGGTTGGTATCGAAAATTTTGAAAAATTTAAGGACTAAAATGTAAAATTTTAAATTTTTTTTAAATTTACCCTTCCTGGCTCTTTCTCTCCCCACCCCCATTTTTTAAAGCTTTTTTAATTTTTTATTTAGTTAAATTTTTATTGTGATTTTTAAAATAAAATAAATATTTTATTACTAATAATAATTATACATTAAATAAAAATTAAAAGTAAATTATTTTATATAAATTTATTTTAATCTTTTATATAATATTTATTAATAAAGTATCAATACAAATATTTTATTTTTTAAAATAAATAACTTAAAAATTATTATTTATAAACTTATATTTATTTTATATATTTTAATTATTAAATCAAATTTTATTTGAAATATATATTTTAAAAATATTTTAAAATTTAATTATGTTTATTAATAATTTTTAAATTAATTTTATAAATTAAATTAAGATAATTATAATTTTAGTAATGATTAAATTTAATTAATTTTTTTATATATAATATATTTAATTGATAGTAAATTAAATAATATATGTTTTTGTTTCATATTTCAATTCTACTTGGTTGTTTCCTTATCACGAACTCTTATTGTAAATTATAATAATTTGAGAGTTAAGGATATTTATTATTCTTTTTATTAGATATTTTGATGTAATTATTATTTATTATATAATGAAAATCGAAATTGTAATATTTTAAATATTTTATATTGTTCTTAATTTTATATTTGTATGATAATGATTATCTTTTTCATATAAATTATGGTTATTATTTATATGTGAAAATTATTGTTATTTTATATTAACTGTGATTATTATTTATTATTTTAATTTTTGGAGACAGGATTAAAATTTTAGGACTATTTTGCAATTTTTTAAAAAATTCAAGGACTATTTTATAGATTTAAAAAATTACCTGAAACGGTATCCGATATTGACTGGTACAAGTACAGTATCGTACCAGAACCCAATCTGATACCAAGTCTAGCACATTATTCATAACATTGCTTCAAACTGTTTAAATCAAATTATATTAAATAAGTCATTTTTTTTACTTTAAATTTGACTTAAAATTTAAATTTTGAGCGTAAAATCTTAAATGAAGGACTGGCAATGGATCGATTCATTTGTCCAAACTCATGCAACGTTTAATTGAGCATGAGCTTATATAAATTAGGCTCAAATTTAATTTAAAAAATATTTTATAATTTTAATTTTGAAAAAATATTTTTAAAAAATTGACAGAACTAATTCATCCGGCTTAAATGAACTCAAATCTTCTGTGCCACCAACACTGTACCAACTCTGTGTCACTCCATCCTAACCATCCATTTATGTGGGGTCCCAC
>JANQAP020000564.1:259922-276459 GCA_026874005.2 Erythroxylum coriaceum | reverse complement strand
TTTTTTTACTTATAAATTTGATTAAAAAATATTAAAAGTTTAATCTAATTTTGAATAAAATAAAATAAAATAAATTTAATTTTAATTAAACAAATTATTTTGAATTAAATCAACTTCTAAAATTTAAATTTAAAGTATTAAAAAATTATATATAATTAAAATTATGTTACAATTATTATTTAATTTAATATTATACTAAATTATTTCATATTCATAACTATTCATAATTATATTTCAAATTTACTCATAATTATCTATTCATAATTTTTATTTCAAATTTACTCATTTTATATTTTGATAAGTAATTAAGAATAAAATTTTAATTTAATAATTTAAATATTAATTCATTAATTTTATTTTACTAATTCATTTAGTAAAATAATAAATATTTTTAAATTGAATAAATTTTCCTTAAATTAATCATATAACATCCTAATTTTTTCGACTTTTAAAATTACACATGTCAACAACTTTTTTATTACCATTTTGCTATATTAATTAATATTTAGTTTGATAATAAATATAAAATTTTTAATTTAAAACAAAGAAAAATTAAATGATAGTGCTTTAAAAAGAGAATTTAATTTAGCTATATTCAATTCAATCTTTTAAAAATTTCTTAAAACAAAAGAAGTTATGAGCGTTTAAGCCAAAATCAATAGTGGGACAAAAGGACGAGATTGCACTAATTGATTACTTGAGTGACTTAATTGGCAATATCAATAAATATATCTATCTATCTATAATCTATTCCAAAACTTTCTTTGCTTGTGCAAAAGCAGAAGCAAACCCTCTTCTTCTTCTTACTCAAAAATTCCCCATTTCACAAACAAATCAAAGGCCTGAACAGAGAGTGAAGCCATTTGATGCAGTTTGTGGGGAATTGAATAGAGAAGAAGATAAGAGGAAGAAGGAATAAAGAAATAGATTTGAGCGAGGAGCAGTGAATGTGGTGATGGGTGCGGCTGGCTCCAAACTTGAGAAAGCTCTAGGCGATCAATTCCCTGAAGGAGAGCGCTACTTTGGCCTCGAGAACTTTGGCAACACTTGTTACTGCAACAGTGTCTTGCAGGTTTTTCTTTTCCTCCTCTCTTCTTTTTCTATCTATTCTCTGTAATTTCCAAATTCTCAAACTTTTTTTTTCAACTTGGTTGATTTAGTGTTTTCTATTCACTTCTACGGTTGATTTTATGCTTAATCAAACGGGTTAGGTCTGAATTTTCTGTTCTGCTTCTAATTCGGAAGTTTCTTAAGTGGTCTTACCGTGGAATCCGGTTAAATTTCTGACTTCTAAGCTTATGGTGTGTAGAGCTTCTGTGCTTGTGAATGATCATTGTCGAAAGGATTGGTTGCTCACTGGCTCACCGATGTGCATTTGAGAACTTGTTTTCAAATTACGTTGTAATCTTTTTGCCCAGAATGTGTTCTCTATTGACCTTTTAATTCTTTTACTGTGTTAGGGTTTGGTGAGAGGAGTCTTTATATGTTATTATTAGTTGTTGCCAATGATAAGAATCGTGTCCTTTGGTTATTTGGAGATTCTCTCCTGCGACATTTTCTGATCCTCTGAATCTTTGTTCACCATGCAGGCACTTTATTTTTGTGTGCCATTTCGTGAACAGTTACTAGACTATTATGCAACTAACAAAAATATTGCGGATGTTGAAGAGAACCTCTTGACATGCTTGGCAGATCTATTTACACAGGTGACAATTCTGAAGGGTTGTCTTTTGATCTTACTTTCATTTTTCTATGATGAATTGTTATGGGGCTAATTCTGGTTGTTTCGTCATGGTTGTCAATTGCATTCCATCTATTTCTCTCATTTTCTAACTATCACTGTTGTTGCAGTTTTTGATATTACCGTGTGTTTGCACATATTCATATTTGTTTTCTATGTTCAAATGTGATTGTCTCCTTTTGCAGTTATAATAGAATGTATCATTCACAATAATTAAATATGACCATTTTTGCAAAATGGGAAAGAGGCTGAGTGCATTCCCATTTTTTACATCTTTTCAGTTCCAAAAATTTCTCAACACCTCTTATTTTTTCTTAAATGCAATAGAACTAATTGTTTCATTTGACATGCTTTATTGAGGTGCATGATATTACTAACATTTTCTCCAGCAACTCTCTTTTTGATCGAATGGAATGTGGTTATCCCCGGATATATTGTTTCATGCTCTCTTTTTTATTGTTTGACATAGCTTAATGACAGTAACAATATTTATTGATCTTATCTACTGTTCATGAAAAAGTTTCTTTTATTGGGTCATTCCACCTGATTCACAAAATTGTTCAGAATGGTTTTGATCAAAAAAATAAATGAAGCTGTCTGGATTGTTTGATCTTTTCTATTTTCTGATTCGTTATCATTGGCAGTTCAAGGCAATAACTTTAATATCATGCTATTACACTTAGCCAATGATTGAATAAAGAAGTTGAGAGCAATAACTTTAATATCATGCAATTACACTTGGTCAACTATTGGATAAAGAAGTTCACATGTCGTGCATCATAATTCTTTGTTGAGTTACAGAAAGGAGAAGTAAGTAAATGTTATCTTTTGAAAAATATATTTACTATTTTTTCATTACTCAAGCTATGGTGCCGTAATAACTTTTGGTTTTTTAATTTTATAGATAAGTTTGCAGAAAAAGAAAACAGGTGTCATTGCACCAAAGCGTTTTGTACAGAGATTGAAGAAACAAAATGAAATTTTCCGTAGTTATATGCACCAGGTATTTGCTTATGCTTTAATTGATTAAATGATTCCTCAGATTGATTTTGGCAGTTGAATGCACACTTTTATCACTACCTCAGTAAAACCTGCTCAACTCAGTAAAACCTTCTTGAGCAACAAATGTCCATATATGTCATGTAGGATGCTCATGAATTTTTGAACTTCTTGCTGAATGAACTTGTTGACACATTGGAGAAAGAAGCAAAAGCTGAGAAAAGTGACCCAGAAGCTTCATTGCCACCCAAAAAGGCTGTAAATGGGCTAAAAAATGCACAGGCAAATGGTGCCACAAAAGAGCCTTTAGTTACCTGGGTACACAAAAATTTTCAGGTGAGTGCTTTAAAATACATATATGCTAGTTCAATATTTTTTCTGCTTCTATTAAATTGATGGGTTGTATACTGAATTCATAAGCATTAGCAGCGTATGAATTCCTTGCGTATCTGTTGTTGGATGTTCTCTTATTTCTCCCATGCTCATACTTTTTTTTTAATCTGATTGATCTCATACTTGTTTGAATCAGGGAATACTTACCAATGAGACAAGGTGTTTGCAGTGTGAAACTGTGACAGCAAGAGATGAAACTTTTTTTGACTTAAGTCTTGATATTGAACAGAACAGCTCAATAACAAGCTGTTTAAAAAATTTTAGTTCCACAGAGACTTTGAATGCAGAAGATAAATTTTTCTGTGACAAGTGCTGCAGGTGTGTAGTTTTTGCACGCACTCTTGTTATAACTGGTAGTTCTGGGGGTTCTGCTGTGTGCTCTTTGATCAAAGGACACTGTTCTGGTTGGAACCTAAGCAGCTAATCAATGTTTTGTTTCCATGAATAGAGCAATCAACTCTTAGCTGGCATCATACTCATTTTGCTATTCACGATAGTTCCCATTTTGTAATAGTGTTTGAATTATTTTACTGTTTCATTATTTCCACTAATTACAGCAACATTTTACTGTCAATGTGTTGGACGGTTATTGATGTTGTTTTAGGTATTAAGCTTTTGGTCTTTTTCTACATTCAGTTTGCAAGAAGCCCAGAAAAGGATGAAGATAAAGAAACCTCCTCACATCTTGGTAATCCATCTAAAGAGGTTCAAATACATTGAGCAGCTAGGCCGGTATAAGAAGCTGTCTTACAGAGTTGTCTTCCCACTAGAGCTGAAACTGAGCAACACACTGGAAGATGCCGATATTGAGTACTCATTATTTGCAGTAGTTGTCCATGTTGGTAGTGGGCCAAATCATGGGCACTATGTGAGCCTTGTGAAAAGCCATAATCACTGGTTATTTTTCGACGATGAAAATGTGGAAATGATTGATGAGTCTGTCATTCAGACGTTTTTTGGGTCAGCACAGGAGTTTTCTAGTAACACAGACCACGGTTATATATTGTTCTATGAGAGCCTTGGTGCCAGTAACAAGAGCTGAGAGGGGGAAGCTTTGGTTTTTTCAAGTAGTTGTTTTAAGCATTTAGAGTGGACACAGCTTTTATTGTCTTCTGTGATTGTTTCTTCTTTCCCCTTGTCCTTCAACCAGTGGAAAGAGCTGTCCGATCTCCATGTTTCAGATGGCAATCTCTGGGTTGCAAAAAATGTATACTTGGTTGTTTCCATGTACAGTAGATGGCACAAGCACACCGCCACCCTTTTGCTTCTTTTCAGAATAAAAGGTAGAAATAGCTATTTAAATGGTTTGAGAACTTCACCACTGCAAATGCAGCATGGCTGGAATTACTTAGTTTTATCATCATATTAGTAAATTAAGTGGTACATGTTTGTAGTAGACCAAACTAATAGTGAAATTTGTTTGTGAATGTTAATTCAATACAATGCACTGTTATTACTTGTATTCTTGGTAGTTTCAGTCCAAATAACTCTCTGCAGATAGTCTACTTAGATAGCTACCTATAACTTCTACTGTGTAGGAATATGAAATTATGTTTCCAGGGAGTACTGAAAAGTCATCGCACAGTAGTTTGGCAAGCAGCTCAAGGTGTAGGAGAGAATATTAGGGTTCCCATGTTGGCTTGAGATTTGTTTGATTAGAGGTAGAGGGTGAGAACCAGATATAAGAAAGAACTATCCAGGTCTAGACTTGAATTCTGTACCCAGGTTTTTATCAGAAGTGGGCGATAGTTGTATAGGGACTAGTTTATTGTTGTTTGCTACAGGTTACTCTTTAAGATTCACTTTGGTAAGCTTCAAGATTTCAATTCAGGAGATTACAAAATGAATAGTAGCAGGAACTTGAGCTTTCAGGATTGATCTACTTTTCTAGATTTCAAGCACAGAGGATGGAATATCCTGACAGGTTCTGGAGAAACCACATCTCATGGTGGAAAGGAAAAGGTACGTTTCTCACTTTCTGTCAAGACATTCTTCCACCAAGACGCATATATGCGAATTCCCCTTCATATCTTCAATTCATTTCAAGTCTATCCTTTGCTATTCTCCAACGAATTGTCACATTCTTCCACTCATACACTTGTATGTATCAAACTAATCAAAGTAAAGTCTTGCAAGTTGAAGGGGTTGATTAGAGTTGCCATTTTTATTTTTTTCTTATTACTCATAAATTGATTTTTATGTTTTTAAATAACTTTGTTTTTAATATTTTTATATTATTAAAAATAAATTTTGTTAAAAGAAAATATACTTAAATAAGTATTTTTAATGGACATAATATGAATAAAAAGAAGTGTTTGTTTTATATTATATATATATGATTTAAAAAGATAAATATTATTTTTTAAAGTTATTTTTATTGAAAAATAATAGATAAAAAATATACGTGAAGTGACAAATAATTTTGAGGAAACTAACCTTTTGGAATGATATTTGAATTTCAATCAAATAAAGTAACCAAAAATTAAAAAAAAACAATTATACCAAACACCACGTGTGTAATTGGCTTTTCACAATCCTTGTAAATTCCAAACGAATCAGTTTCGATACCTGACGTTGACATGCTCGATCAGACCAAAGACCGACCACAAGACGCCGAAAACCTCCGCACCGCAAAGTGTACACAGCCAAATCCAACCCAATGAAAGCTACGTGAATTCCGGTTGCAGGCGGCGTAATACTACCAAACTACGCCGCTTCCTCCGCCTCATTTCCCATATTCCGATCTCTGTCACTTTGCTATCTCCAACAACAACAGCACCAACTTGGACATCATCGAGATACTATTCTATCTCCCTTCCTCTTCAAGCCTCTCGCTTTCGTCATAACTTGACAAAGAAACAAACTTAACCGTCCCATTTTATAGATTTTAGTCTTTCTCTTTTTGTGTCACGAACTTGGTTTCTCTTCAATTACATCATCTCATTTGTTTGTCCAATTCAATGTACGGGCTGTTTGACTCCAAATCTGATACCTACGATCAACCGCTCTTCATCGGGGGTCTTTTTCTCGACTGCTACCAACCTACTTGTCCTTCTGTTGTCTCTTTGATTTCTTCAAAGAATACTTGTTCTGTGTTGAGGTTTGATGGCCGTCGACGGCGGCGAAGATGTGTCGGACATAACGTTGGGGTGTTTTTGTCAGTCAGTCTGTCAGGTCAACAAGGGTATGTTGGTGAATCGCGAGATAGGTTGGACCAAAACGGCGATGAGAAAAATCTAGAGGAGGAAAATGCGGCGGTTCTCAGAGTGGCGGGTGTAGAGAAAGTAGCAAAGAAAGTTAAAGTGCGGGGATCAGCTGCTTTGAACACCACCAAGCATCTTTGGGCTGGTGTGGTAGCTGCAATGGTCTCAAGGTTTTTGTTTTATGAATTCCCATCACAAGTATTCGATCAAGATGTTCACTTTTGTAACTTTTGCGAACTGTTTGTGTTGGTCATAGGACTTTCATAGCGCCTTTGGAAAGGATGAAGCTGGAGTACATTGTGAGAGGTGAGCAGAAGAGTCTTTTTGAGCTGATCAGGAGAATAGCAACCACTGAAGGAGTGAGAGGTTTCTGGAAAGGGAATGTTGTCAATATTCTTCGAACTGCTCCATTCAAATCTATCAATTTCTATGCTTATGATAATTACAGGAGTCAGTTGTTGAAGTGGTCTGGGAATGAGGAAACCACGAACTTTGAGAGGTTTGTTGCTGGTGCTGCTGCTGGAATCACTGCGACCTTGCTTTGCTTGCCAATGGACACGGTAAACTGCAACTTTAGACTTTGACCCGGTCATAGTCATTATGTGTTTCAATAGACTTGATTTTCTTGCTTGAGATTGCCGATAGTCTTGTCTTGTGGAGTGAACATGTATCTTTTTCCAAATTTTTTAATCTACGAATCTGTGCCTAAGATTGATATGAAGTTCATTAGAAAGGATGGGAACATCATGGACTGGGTGGTATTTGGAGAGTTTCTTCTCTTTAACTTGGTGCAATTAGAAATGCACATGATGCACCACTTAACTGATACTGCCCATCTTCTGATATAAAAGCACGCTCTCCGTCAGACAGAGTTCATCTTTTATTTTCTCTAGGTTTTATTTATGACACTTTCACGCTAATTCTATTTTGTTAGTTCACTTGAAGAAATTTCAGTGTAGTCAACTTTCTGAAACTAATTTTGAAGAATTTCTGTGCTAAGGTTGTGTTTTCTAGTGTTTGATACTTGGTAGATGATGTCTTTTCTTCACCTTAGATTTCATTTCAGAAAATGAGATTCATTTGTCTTAGTTTTGCATAGTATCAATCCAACAAAAATCCAAGATTTCCAGGGAAGGAAGCCTGCAAAAATCCTAGTTGTCCCGCTATGTCAGTTGCTTTTGGAAGTGGCTGCCATAATGTGTTTCCATGTGACATATATGTTCATTTTAAGCGTGTTGATAACTGAAATCTCATCAATTAATTGTTACTGGCTATGAGCTAAGAATTCAACCTCTCTCTCTATATGTGTCAAATGGATCCATTGACCCTCATGATTGACTCATTGAATATATAAAAGAATCTTAGCTTAGGACCTTCAGTTTCCAACCTGCATCAGCTTTGCTTCTGCCAATTGATGGTGGTTGGTCTATTATGAAGGATGCATTGTCATGTTGTTGACTGTATGAGAACAATTTTTCATAAAGCTGACTTCAACATGATTACTTATTCCATTAAGCATTGTGTGATTTGTCAAACTTCATGTTTTGTAGGTAAGAACAAAAATAGTGGCTCCTGGTGGGGAAGCATTAGGTGGTGTGATCGGTACTTTCCGTTACATGATCCAGAATGAAGGCTTTTTTTCTCTTTATAAGGGTTTGCTTCCCTCAATAGTGAGCATGGCACCTTCAGGTGCTGTTTACTATGGTGTCTATGATATGTTAAAATCAGCTTACCTGCATTCACCAGAAGGAAGGAAGAGAATTCAAAATCTGAAAGAAGAGGGTGAGAAACTAAATGCACTGGAGCAACTGGAGTTGGGTCCCATGAGAACATTGCTTTATGGGGCAATTGCTGGCTGTTGCTCTGAAGCTACCACTTATCCATTTGAGGTTGTTAGGAGACATCTTCAAATGCAAGTTGGGGCAACAAAGATGAGTGCATTGGCGACTTGTGCCAAGATAGTTGAACAAGGAGGTGTTCCTGCTCTATATGCAGGATTAGTACCTAGCTTATTGCAGGTATGATACATATACTCTTTTCAGGGACTTTTCCTTTTGATATCTTCAGAGATTCTTTTTGAAAGATTGGAAGTAATCAGATGTTCTGGTGGGTCATTGTCGATAGCATTGACAGTATTTTCTGCTAGGTGGTTGACAATTTTTCTGCTGCTGTGTTCAATAACCTAAAAAAACAAGAAACCCTTGACCTGTTTATACTTTTGGGTATCAGTTTTCTAAGTTTCTTGGATGTTCCAACAAGTGGATTTTATGATCCTGCAGGTTTTACCATCAGCTGCTATAAGCTACTTCGTATATGAGTTCATGAAGATCGTGCTCAAAGTCGAATCGAGTTAAACACATTCAATCTGCATAAAGGAACCACTGGATTATTTGTTTTAGGAGGAGAAGTTAATAATTCTGCCGTTGGTGCTATCTGTGTTCTACTGCACCTGTGTTGTTCCTGATTTTTTTTAAGCAAGAAGTGAAAGTAAAAGATAAGCTATATAGATGAGACGAGGCATTCGGGCCTGTTTGCTCGTCAGATGCGTTTGAGGGTTTTTTTCCATATGGACGTTAAGAAACCTGACTGAGGAGGCTTAAAGTTATAACTTTTGGGCCATGAACTTCTAGTTAATACTGTAACATAAATCCTGAACGTAATTCCTGATAGATTTCATATCAGAACCAAAGAACCTGTGTGCTTGAAAATCTCTGTTAAAAGAGAGAACAGAAAAGATCCGGTCAAGTCACGAGAAGAACAGGCACTTGGACATACATGGCCCGTGACTTGAGTCTGATCTTTCATAACGACAACTCTAGACCTTGTCCTCCTCTGCTTTTGCTCTGTTCTGTTCTGTTTCTTTTTTCTGGTTCAATGTTACAGGAAGTCTTGGGAAATTATCATCAATGTGGGACCAAGTTCCTGACAAATACTACTTACATGTCAAGTCATCTTCATTGCCAACCTGCAAGATTCTGTCCCTCCTCTGTTACCCTTTTTGACCCTTTCTATAAAAAAAAGTTCACATCTTTATTTATCACTATATTTTATTTTATATATATCCTCTGTTTTCTTTAATTTTTCGAACGCATATAATATAATTTCAAGCTTTTTCGTGAAAAGATGTAGGCTTTATTAAATGCGATTTCAATATCAAGAAAAAAGTTTCTGGTACTGTTGTGATGAGCAAATCTAGAGCATTGAAAGATTAAAGTGGAAGTCAGGAGGGGTCCTTTTTTGAGGATGGGATGCCCTCGTATTTATCTATTTAAATAAATCTACGTAAATTATATATTCTAAAATGATATAAAGTAATAATTTATATTTAATTATCATTTTATAAATTTTCAGTGTATTTTCAAAATTAATAATTAATATAGTTTATTTAAATTAATAAAATTAATTATTTTATTTTTATTAGATGATATATGTATATATGATTAATATGCGCAATGAGGTCAAAAAATGAAGAAAAGAACAGTGAGCAGTAATAGGAAGTGAGAGGGAAGCTTTTGTCGTCTAAGGATGATGTCCCAATCAGGAGCTTCTCTGTCTCAGCTCAGCACAGGTTAAAAATGCTACCGTCGTCCATCGTCCATGTAACGTTCGTATCCAACCCTCACACCCACTGTTTAACTCTTTCTGTGTCGCACTCGTTTTCTCTCTTGAGTTGCTATGTGTAAAGAATTTTTTATTATCTGCAAGTTTTAGTAACTGGGTGGTCGCCATTTTTGTTGTACAACTTAAAGCTTAGCTTCCAGTTTCATCTCTGTAATGGCTGCCCCTAGCCCCTGCGATGAGGTTAGATATGTTTGGGTTTTCTTAGACAACTTTCTAAGCATCTCCACCTTATTTTTCATGAAAGTTTACAAATTTTAGCTACATTGGTAGCAAATATTTTGATTTTGAAGTCCAGCTTACCCGATATCCAACTTCTGATCGTCTGAATTTTGGTTCCTGGTCAGCATTTATAACCCAAGTTCCAATCTTTTTTAAGATTTCCTTCTCCATTTTCTCTGGAAGCAAAGACACCTTTGTGTTTTATGTCGTGGAATTGAAAGCTTAGCTCGTATCCAATGTAGTGAGGATGGAGATTGAAATTTCTTTTTTATTCTTGGACTTTTTGGATTGTTTTCAGTTGCTGAAGCAGCCGAGTTTTGGTGAGGAAAGAGGGCATTGCTCTTTAGGTAAAATTATAATCATTTCAGTTATGTAGTTAAATTTCCATGTTAGTGTCAATGGTGGTGTGGTTAATAGGATGTTCTTCTGTTGAAATATCAGAGGTTGTGCCACTACTCCTTGAGAAGACTCCCCTTTCAGTTGAAGAAAATTGCCCCTTTCTCAGTCATATTGTAAGCTTATTTTGCTGCTCTGATCCATTTCTTCAAGTTTGAGTTTGGTGTTAGGATCCGTTCCATTTTTTCAATGTTTGACAAATATCTTATGCATACCTTGCCCTGTATTTTATATTCTATGCATTCTGGATTCCTAAACAGTAATTGTTTAATTTTCTTAGTCTTTAGATAAGATTTTTCATTTGTGTGCTTTTGAACTTTTCATCATTGATACAGGATCAAGATGCCTATAGTATTTCGTTATTAGCAGGTGGAGGGAATAATGGTCGACAATGTGCATCGCAGCTAGCCGTCTTCGGCTTTGTTGAACTTCCTCTTCCACCAAAAACCCAGATTTGCATAGATCCTCGGTCGAATTGCCAGAACTTCGTTAATTTGCAAATGGAAAATACAGAGGCATATTCACCATGCGTTGTTGATATAGAATTAGACTTAGAAAGTAGTGGAAAGAATAAATTAGATGATGAAACAGCTGGAAGTATCAAAAGTGGGGGTCTACTAACGGTAAGAGCCTCTGGTAGTTTACAATAATGAACAATAACAACATATTACTGTGTATTAAAGACTGGATTTAAGTTGCAAACGAACATCAGTGCAGCCTGAAAGTGTTTAAATGTGTTATCGAGTCGTCACTAGCTTGGCCTTGATGACATAATCTTCATATATATCTGTTTGCTATGCTTCAATTTGTTGGTTAAACTGCAGGGGATGCTGATCAGACAGGCAAGCCAAAAAATATTCTACAGTTTTATGCAGCTTTTTACAAATCAGAGCTCCACGTTGATGAAGTTGATTTCGAGAGGTATGAGGGCTTATCCTGTTGCCTTACTGGGGCTTGGTAATTTATCCGGCCATTTTCATGTTGAGATAGGGGGGATTTTGCTGGTGTTTCCCATGTAAAGCATTACTTCACGTTTATTGCATCTTTGTTTCACTATCTGCTCACAGACTTTGAAAACTCGTGCATATGCTGGTAATATGCTCTGTTCCTTTTGCTGAAGGCAATAATGTTTAGTTCACAAAATTGTAGTGTTTCCTCTGATTTCAATTAAATTTCCTGTTTCAAGCTTACTGTTAAATTCCCACAAAATATGCTTGCAATTCTGTTTTGTGATTTTGATTGTTTCCATTTGACAGATAAGTCATTTACAGAGAGAATTCAGGATACACCTAATAACAGACTCAGAAGATATAAGCGAACAGCATCATTTGATTCAAGAAAAATTGTTCTACTATTCTCAATTTTGTAAGTTTTGGATTCACTAGCAAAATGAAAAACTGAAACTTTTCTTTTTCTTGTTGATGTTTTTCAGTTCCACAGCATTGCTTTATTTTCATGAAGGCTTTGTATGCTTAGCATATCTCTTGCTGTTAACTTGCATTTGTTGTTATGACTTATGATGACTAACCTCATAGTGCAGTAGGATCAGTGATGGAGTTGCCAACTATTTTGCATTTTGAGAGGCCGAAAATACCCACAAAATAAGCTTCATGCACATTTTAGGGTGGATTTCTTTAACTGTGAAATCACTTGAAGATTACTCGTGAAAGTTGGATCAGTCAAAATCTGTAGATTGAATGCTAAGGCAATCTTTCACATATCGACAGGAATTTTGAGCTATAACAAATGTTTTACTGAAGAGCATGTGATGATAATCGGATTAACCCTTAACGATTTTGCTTCATTTAATTCTTACCACAAATAAGAAGTCGGAAGTTCATCAGAGCACTTTGAGATACAAGGACAATGATACTAACCCATTCATCAGTTCATGGTGCTTAGGAGCAGAACTAAAAAGCAATTATACATTATAGAACATGTCTTTCTTTTCTACCATTTGCCAGGCCTTCTTTATAACCACGTCTGCTGTGTTTCTTAATTTGATGCAGCTCAAGCCTGGGGACGTTGATATTGATATATCTGACATTAAGAGTGAGGCAGTCGGTCGAGGTATTTGTTAATGTCTAACGGTTTTCTCATAGTAGTTTTCAGTTTCATGCTTCAAGTTGTTTATCTGAAGTTTTCTCTATGAAACTTGCTGCTGAAGATCCAGGACAAGTGTAAGCATGTGCTCTGTACATAAGTAATAACTATGCTCCAGTTCTGTTTAAGCTATAACTAGCAACCAAGAGGGCGCCAACAATTTCAAGTTTGGTCGAGTTTCTGATCTTCTATTAGAAGCATAAAACGATTTACCAAATGGCACCATGATCCAAACTTTATGAGTTTTCAGAAAATAAGAGATCATTATCTCTGTTGCATTGTTAAATTATGCAGAGCTACTGGAATGGTGGTTTCTACACATACCAAGCCAGCTATGAATATTATGAATTCACCTGCAATATTTGCCCGACCTTGGTCTGGTATATCAACGAATTCTTTCACTACAAAGCAATGATCTTGAAAAATCAGTTGATAATGTATAAATAGTGGTTATAGAAAAGAAAAAAATTGGATAGTAATGAACAGGAAAAGCAATTGGAGAGTAATGAACAAGAACAGCCTAATTGTCAAATTGTCAAATTTTACGGTAAATAAAGATGACGGCCTTATGCCCCCCAAAGGACTTTGAAGGCTATAGATATTGAACGAATCTGCAGCTGAGTAGTTCATGTCAAAATCATCATCAGCTGTGTGTGATAATGTTTATATGGTGTGAAAGGGTACCGAATGTTTTCTCTGTCCGCTCTAAAATAAGCTCCTCTAACATGCACAACCCCCTCCTTGTTGATCCGTCTGGGATGAACTGACTGTAGCCTTCAGGTTGACATCCACCATGTCTTCTTGTTTTGTTGAAGAAAGTGTTTCCATCCCTGGCAATGCAGCAGCAATCTTGCGAAATAGAGGCTGAAGTTTCCATTAAAATAAAAGACAAATGTGTCAATATCTAAAGCACCGAGACTAGGAGAAAATGAGCAAAGTGAGCAAGGAATCAATCAGCTCAAACTTTGTTAACACTAGGTGAATGGTCTCTCACCTTAATATTAAATCCTGCTTTGGCACTGGTTTCAATGAACATAACTCCAAACTCACGAGCCTTGCTATCCCCTTCCTCTATTGAAACTTGCCTGTTTGGTCACGAAGGTTCCATAATGGGAACCAGCTTAAAATAACTATAGGTATGATACGAGTTGGGCTTAAAAAGCAACAAATAATTGTAAATATGTACGGCTAGCGAAATTTACAAAGAAAATCGAGAATAGCACTGGAAGAAGCATACTCGTAGAATTTAAGGATAGATAGCCATTCAGGTCTCATTCATTCAAAACAGTTGATAAATGCAAAGTAAAAGTAAACATCATGTCTTTTTAAGCAACTACTCAATCTAAATACACCTACGATTGCCATTTTCCAGTAAGGTTCCTTCTGCTATCTGCCTATGTACAAATTCCACTTTCAAGCAAACTTATATGCATGAAGTAGCAAGTTTTTGTGATTGCTCCTCTGACTTTCAACTCTTACATCATAGAACTAAGTCCAAAATCTCTTCGCCACAAGCAGCCATCAACAACACCAAAAATGCCCTATGTTATATCCAACTACAATTTCCAGAAAAACTAATATGGACTACAGACCCAAGAGAAAAGATAAACCAGCCATTACAGTCAGAATATTTCACCTTTTGTCAACTAAATCAGTTTTGTTGCCCACAAGAACTATAATAACATCACTCCCTCGTTCTGTTCGTACTTCCTCAATCCACTTGGCAGTGTTCAAAAACGATTGCCTATCTGCATAATAATGAGTGGATAATGTATTTAGTATCGTATAACCTCAAATGTATGGAATAATTTCAAACGTTGCGCAAATTGAACGACTGCCTGTGGAACATAAAAGCAGAAAAAAGAAGAACCAAGAAACTAAAGAAAATCTGCTTCAGAATGCAAGGGAAACATCTGTAAATGTAGATGCATTTTGTGGGAATATGCCCAAGTATACACGTGTCCGAATTCATGCAAGAAGAGTGAAATCTCAAATATATTGCTTTTTACTTCTTTCAATCATTTGTACCTTAACTAGTAATGAAACCATGTCCATCTGCAAAATATCCCATTTTATCATTTCCTATTAGTTGAAACAGTTCAAGTAAAGCAACTCACTTGCTACATCATAGCCAATTACAGCAACAGATGAATCCCGGATATAGCTGGGTATAAGACTTCTAAATCTTTCTTGTCCAGCAGTATCCCTACAGAATTAAATAAACAAATTTGAAAAAATAGATTCACAGGAACAAAATGGATGAACACAACAAAATCCTCAGAAATTAGCAAATAAAAGAGTTTACGATGGAATTAGGCACAAAATATTTAACAAACGTTATCAACTGCAAGCAAAAGAAAACAACATAATTACAGACACCAGCCAACTATATCCTTATTCCAAGAACAGGACTTCATAAACAAAAGAAGAGGAAACTTTTGACAATAGCATTAACAACGAGAAATTGAGGTCTAAAAGGGAAAAAAGGAAGCAAAAATTGGAACTGATTTTTCATTGATTCAAAAACCCGCATCCTCGTGCTCTCAGGAGACAATCTTGTGTTCTAGAACCTAAAATCATCTCAGACTAATCTGCTTCAATGTTCCTCCTCTACTTTAATGCTGACTCTTGATCCTAATATGAAACTACGAAAAGCACTACGCAAACTCTTTCCAACTCCTTTGTGGGATTAATAGCTCTTGAGAAAGGTATAAGAAGATAACCTATAATATTTCACAAGATTCTTGCATTGTTGATCAACCGATGCTATCAAATTTCAAGCTTTTTAAAAGCATTTTAAACAACTGTAGCAAAAAATCACCATAACAAGATAACAGAAACCACCACACGTATCAAAACCCGAGAAGAGTATGAATAGGCTACCAAAGCTGCAAACGAACAGTGCGATCTTCGAGGTACATTGTTTTGGACAGAAAATCAATTCCAATAGTAGCCTGCAATGCACGACAAACACAGAACACCACTAAAACAACAAAGTCTCGTAACTCAAAGATCCAAGCTACAAAATTAAACATCAGCTTCTTCTCTCAAACAGATCGACAAACAAAATCTAAACGTAAACAACTCCCCTGCTTTCAATAATTCACGTCACCAAACAGATCCAAACAACCAAATCCATATCCAACTACTCTCAAATCTTCCAAACCCCATTTCATCTAAACAACAAAATTCATTTTAAGAAAATATGATCAAGAGAATTGATACCTGATAAGTGGTGTCGAACTTATCGTACATGAATCGAGTGATGATGCTGGTCTTACCCACCGACTGATCGCCGAGGAACACCAGCTTGTACTTGGCCAGAGGAGACACTGTCGCCATTTTTCCTTTTTTTTTTTGGAGAATCAGAATGATCGAATTGAAACAAACTAACCAAAAAAAAAAGAAAAAAAAGATGGTTTCAGTTTTAACGCATGGCAGTTACGTAACAGTTGTGAGGAGGCGCGAGTTAGTTAAAAGTTTATTTTTCCTCTTTCGCCACTCATTTCATGTCTTAAAAGAGCAGGCACACGATAATATTATTTTAACATCATTTCAGTTTAACAAAATCAAAATTTATGACTTAAATTCATCTTAAAATAAACTTTATTTGTTATTTAATTTTGAAATTTTAATTTTAAAATTAAAAAATAAAATCAAAATTTATGACTTAAATTCATCTTAAGATAAAATTTATTTGTTAATACGAGAACATAAATATTCAAGTTTAAATCTAACCATGGGAATGTTGAGGGATATGACTCATAGACAGCTCTGGATTGTTCCTTATCCATGTCTAACTCGATTCTCTTGAGTTTTCTCGAACTTTTTAAAGTTCTCTTTTTTTCTTTGAGAACTTTGA
>JANQAP020000564.1:239778-257557 GCA_026874005.2 Erythroxylum coriaceum | reverse complement strand
ATTGATTTGATAGCAATGTAACCCCCTTTCATCAATAATTCCAAAGAAGAAAGCAATGTTCAGGCTAGCAAAAAGCAGCTTTAAGGTTGGAGCCACACAAGTACAATACTAATGTTAGGCCAGGCAACAAATACGTGGCTCAAAATTGACAATTCAGAACCAAAACATTCTCACCTCTGACTCTCAGAACCTGTGTGATGTGTATCTATATCCCAATTTCTCTTCTGAGCACTCTCCTTCTCTTCAGATTTGTTACAATGACAGGAACGATATGCGCAGCTCACCAGCTTACTTAACAGTAACCTTATTCTAACCACAAACTCCATTGTTTGCATTTATTGAAACCAAACCCCCCTATCCAATAATCTCTTTATCATGTTATTATGCCAACCAAATCCTACCATCGGTAACATCTACATAGCTCAAGTTCAGCCGCCATGAAAAACCTTTTTGCAGGTCGAATGGAAAGCCCGGGAAGTGATTCTGATGGAATGGACAGAGTTCATGAAAGAAGCATCATTGTTCCCACCGACGCCATGGCTTTAGCTGATAGCTTTGAGAAGAAAGAACAATCATGGTACTGCTGCTTAGATCAATCATATTTTTAGCAAGTAAACCAGTAATACTATTGCATCGGTAGTAGTTTGTTAGTTGGCAGATGCAGTAAGTATTTATTCCTGGAGTAAGATAAATACCTGAGCCTGTATTACCTTATGCAGCAGCTCTCTCTTACTCATGCTCCCTCCCTCCCCTGATGGGATCATGCAGGTCCGTCAGTTCCCAGGTCCCAACAGATCTATCTATTCAAGTTCAAGACGTCACTTTTACAGTCCACAAGGTAATTCACTTGTAGGAGGAAAGACATAGCTTCACAAGGCACAATCTGCCCTTCTCTTTCGTGTTTGCATGACATAGATTGATAGAGAACTGAATTTGCTCACTAGATAACTGGTGCAATCAGTCGAAGAAGATATCACTTCGCTGCATCTAAAACAATGATATTTGAGCAGATAAGGTGCATTTTTCCTTTTGCTACAATGGAAATCATACAGGTATAATGTGTCCCAGATACAAAATAAAAACAAATAGTATATGTCTATAGGTACATGAAGATGGAACATTTTAAAGACTATAGCCCATTCTGCTTCCACAAAATCCCTCTTCTATTTCTAATGTCCCAGCACCCCTGTCCATAATCTCTTCTCCGTCGAGGAAGAGATACACATTCACCACAAAAAACAAGATTATACAAAGAATGATGAGAAAAGTAAAGAATGATGAGAACATATGTTTCTTCCCAGAAAAGTATAGCACACAAGCTTACAATTTCACAACTCTGTATCATATGAAAGCCTAGAACCAAATTGGGTAGTTTTAGCCTTCCAGGAAACCTAGATTCATACATGTTAAGGAAAAGAATATGAAAAGGGAAAACTACAAAGTTTAGCATATTCAGCCATGCGGAAACCTTGTCATCAAACTACTTTCCTCATCTCCAGATGGAAATAAATTATTCCTTCTATCTTTGAAAACAACAGTGTCTATTATGTTACATGCGACAAAACATAAGCAAGACATCATAGCCAGCAGTTCTAAAGAAGGCAACTTGAATATCCTATTCTACAGCATATCAAACCTAAGGAAACTGATTTAGGTTGATAAAATCGTCTTCTTTATTTTAACAGTTTTGAAGCACAAATCAGTGTATAGATTAAGTTTCTCTGGATAAACCCTAACATATATATACTAACTCATTCATCTTTGCTCCAACAGTATCCCTTGGTATCCAAATGCGGCTATATAGGGCGTCTGGAACTTCAGCCGTCAATTTCAAATTTTGGCTATGAACTCAAATTCGAAAACTTCCCAGGTGGATCAGAAACATTTGAAATCATTCTAAAATTCTGTTATGGCCTTCCTTTGGATTTAAACCCCACCAACATAGCGCCACTACGATGTGCCTCTGAATTCTTAGAGATGAGTGAAGAATTTGAAGATGGAAATCTTATCTCGAAGACAGAAGCATATCTTTCATTCATAATCCTATCTTCCTGGAAAGATACTATCAATGTTCTTAAATCTTGCGAAAATTTATCACCATGGGCTGAAAATCTACAAATTTTTAGAAGATGCTGTGATTTGATTGCATGGAAGGCTTCTAGACAGAACGCTTCAACTGGAGATGCAGTTAATGAAGAAGGGTGGTGGTATGAAGATGTGGCTACACTTCACATTGATCACTACATGAGAATAATAACTGCAATTAGGGCAAAGGGGGTGAAACCAGAGATTGTAGGCAAAAGTATAATGCATTATGCTGTGAGATGGTTGCCAGGTTTGGATCTGGAATTGGAAGGACTAAGAAGTTATGGGTACGGAAAAACTGAGTTACATTTCAGTATTTTGCGTGGGAGGAAGGAAGATGAGGGTATTGGACATAGAAAGGAGCAAAAGAACATTATTGAAAGCCTAGTAAGCATACTTCCTCCTCAACATGATTCTGTCCCATGTAAGTTCCTACTGAAGATGTTAAAGATGGCCATGGTTTATTGTGCATCTCCAGCTTTGATTTCAGAGCTTGAGAAAAGAGCAGGGATAACTTTGGAACGTGCCAACGTTAATGATCTCTTACTTCCGAATTACAAAAGCGAGGATCAAGTGAAAAAAACAAAGTGAGTGTTCCACCCTCTCGTTCTTGCTTGATCTATGACAGAACACTATAGCATGGAGAGGTAACATACATATTTAGCTCTTACCATTAAATAATTACTAATTGTCAATGACATGTGGTACAGACCAGCTGAAAAATGCACAATGCATAACATTGATGCGGTACAAAGAATTATAGAATACTACCTGATGCATCAACAAGAGCAACAACAAATGCAACCAATATCGGGGAAGTCATTTGTCGCCAAGCTATTGGATAATTACCTAGCTGAGATTGCAAGAGACCCAAATCTTTCTGTTACCAAATTTCAAGTTTTGGCAGAATCTTTGCCAGAAAATGCTCGAATGTGTGATGATGGTCTTTACAGAGCTATTGACACATACCTCCAGGTTTGCCTTCATTAATGTATAAACTTCTATTATGCAGGATAATGAAGTCTAAAATCCCTAAAATTGGTTCAGACTCATCCATTACTCTCTGAGCATGAACGGAAAAGGCTGTGCAAAATTATGAACTGTGAGAGATTATCGCTGGATGCATGCATGCATGCAGCGAAAAATGAAAGGCTGCCTGTAAGAACTGTGATTCAGGTAAAATTTCTCAGAAGTTTAAAATAACAAATGCTTGTCAAGATCCATGAATATACTCTAAACAGAGTTTAAAGAATATACCTATTTTGAAATGTCTTAGAGACTACTGAAAAGCTTACCGAAAAAATTCCACTTGCCACTGATTACAAATTGCTGGGAACCTACAGCGTATAAGATTCTTGAATGTTTATGTAAATGGCAAACCTCACCTCCATAATGTAGGCATAACAACCCATGTGATTTGTGCAGATATCTTGCAGATGAAAATCTTCATGAAAAATTTGGCACATAATCTGCTTATATGCTTCATATTATTTAGTCGAAGGCGGATATGCAGGTTTTGTTTGCAGAGCAAGTGAAAATGAGAACATCCATGCAAGGGAAAGAGCAAATAGCAAGTGGAAACAGCTCGGAACAAGAGTCAAATCAATCAGTGACAAAAACAGAAATAACGGTCCTTAAGGAAGAACTAGAAATAATGGTCCTTAAGGAAGAACTTGAGACTGTAAAGGCGAAGATGGCAGAGTTGCAGAGAGACTACACCGAGCTGCGACATGAATATGACAAGGTAAACAACAAGAAAAAGAGCATATCAGGATGGAGTATCAATTGGAAAAAGATCAGGAGATCATCTCTTATCCATAAAAAAGGAGATATAGAAGAAACTGAAGCAGAACAGAGACAATGCATTCCACTAGACTGCAATAGAAGCTCTGGGAGAAGGTTATCCTTATCATAATCGTTCTAAGCATGAGACTGACATATGCTAAATCCAGCCGAGGGAAGACTTGAATAATAAGCCAATCCTCTAGATTCTACTACTGCATGGCTTTCTTAATGCTTCCAGAAAAGTTTCTGATGAGCTTTTTGCTCATCAGTTAAGACACGTAGCATCCAAGCATCTATCCACCTGCACGTCTTTCATACTGTTGGAGGTATTATGCTTATAGTCTGCCACAAACTTACATATTAGAGGCATACAAGTATCCTAATGGTGTATGAACTTACATATTAGAGGCATACAAGTATCCTAATGGTGTATGTACATACATATTAGAGGCATGCAAGTTTCCTAATGGTGTATGTACAATATTAGCAATTGCAGAATCACAGAAATGGAAGTGTTAATTCTTCATAACAAGCAGATGATTAGCGAAACAACCTAAACAAGGTAAATGAAATTCCCCAAGCAAGGACACTGCTTGTCCATTTGCAGAACTTAGTAACAAAAGTCTACTTCTTTAACATTATAAGAGGGCACGAAATTGATTAAATGACATTAAAGGATGTTAAAAGAAAATGGTAAAAGCCATTCAAAACCCTAATCTCACAACATGATACTCACTCGTTTCTCATGAATCAAAACAAAAACCCTAACTCCAGAATTACCTTCCAGTCCTCATGCTACTCCAAGGAAACTTAGTCTTCTCAGCCGCCACGTCACCACTGCGGCCGGCCCTACAGCTTGGCTTGCCAGCCCTCTCCTCCTTAACTTCGTCAAGCCCAAGCCTCCTCTTCCCATCGCCACCGTCTTCTTCAACAAAGCTAGATTTTTTCTGCTTATTCATCCTTTCCTTCTCATCAGCTAAGGCCTTGAGAGGGAAGATAAGAGGAGAAACGGAAAGAGGTCTACCAAGAGTCACGTACGCCTTCTTATAGTCGGGCTTAACGATGAGCAGACCGCCACGCTTCCTCTTCCTGCCCTCCATATTGAGTGTACGGACCTTGTCGACGTCGAAGCCGTGGAGTGACTGGAGGACTCGCTTGATTTCGATCTTGGAAGCAGATGGAACTGTTTTCAAGGAGATTTTTTTGCTGTTCGTGAAGGTTGTGGGTGCGAGCCTGAGAGGAGCTTTAACGGAAGGTTCGCGAAGTGCACCACCCTTCTTCCTAATCTGCCCGCCATTTTCACGCTCTCTGGCTTCTAGTGGTGCAAGTGAAAGTGTGCGTCTTGGTTAGTTCGGTGGTTATGCGAATATTGTTGTAACGGCACCGGCCAGGCCGAACCGGGTCAGGGGATTCTGCGGACGAGCTCAAGCTCCGACTCGGAATCAAAATTGAAAATTACAGTGTTAGTATAAGTATTTAAATATTTAAAATTTAAAGCAAAATTATTTTCAATAATTATATTAAAACGGCTTAGTAATTAACCCGACCATGTTCCAAATAGTCGAGCGTTAACCTATCACACAATACACAATCATAAGCTAACGGTGATGGCCATGAAAATGCTCCGTTAAATATGCAATCTTAATAGAAGAAATAAGGTTATAAATGTAATGATAAAAAATAAATTAAAAACATGAAAATGCTCCGTTAAATATGCAATTTTAATAAAAAAAATTAGGTTATAAATGTAATGATAAAAAATAAATTAAAGATGACTAATATTAAAACTTGGTAATTCAGGCATATTAAAAGGGAGACATCTTAATACTCTAGTAAGAAGATGCGAGAATATTGTATTTAAAAATTGTAAAAAATAAAAAAGAAGACTTAAGAATAATTGGAAGAAGCGATCAATAATGATTTAACTGTGTTGGAATCTACCGAAGACGTGCCCCTTAATAAAAATTGTTACATATTATAATATAAGCAAAGGATCTCATATAAAGAGATAATCTTTTAAATAATTTATTTCAAGTATTATATCTTATCTCTTAAAAAAAAAAAGTATTATACCTTTTATTTAGTTTAAACTTTTAATAAGTAGTAATTTACTCTTAGTTATTTAATCTAAACATTTTCTTACTTAGCCTAAACAGTAACTTGTTTGTTTTATTTATTTACTTATTTATTTTTTATTTACTTATCTAATTTTTTATTTTTATTCATTTCCTTGTTATATATTTATTATATACTATTGATTTTATTACTTGTTTTTATATTTCTATTTGTACATATTTATTTATTTTGTTACCATCTTTTATGTTTATTTTTTATTATTACTTTGTATTATTATTATTATTTTTATTTTTATTTTTATTTTTATTTTTTTATTATTATTATTATCTTATATTTATATATAAGTTATGTATTTATTTAGTATATATATTCAGATATTGTCATTGTTGTTAACGAAAATACCAATTATGATGGATGCTTCTTGTCCATTCTCGAAGAAATTTTTAGAATATATCTCGAAAATTGAAAGATATGATTATAAGGTATACACCTGGCAAAATTTTGTTTGAACCGATAATTCGATCATGTTCGATTTAGAAAAAATCAGATATAAATTAGAATTTTTTTGACTGAATTTAAACCTAGTTGACCGATTTTTGTCCGAATTAAAATCAAGTCTAAATTCGGGTTGACCTAATTGGACAAAATATCTGAATTTTTAAAATTGATCAACACTGAATATTTAAAACCGATTAAAATTGTCCGATCCAATTAACATTTTTAGATTTGGTGTACTGTTTGTGTCTTTTTGACTTCTTGCTATAATTTTGTTGGAGACTTTGAATTTGGTAGTTATATATATATTTTTTAGAATTTGGTTGTAGACTTACCATTTGTTTGGTGTGAATTTCAACTAGACAACCATAATTTAACTTTCTTTTCTATAGTTTTTTTATTGGTTTTACAGAGAAAAAGAGATGGGAAGAAGATGGTGCAATTTAATGGTCCTTTGTTATTAGTTAAAATCGGACAAATCGATTCCAAACCGGGTTAAGTGTTTTCCAATCTGATTCGATTCTAGGTTAGCTTTGTAAAAAAAATTTAGTTTCAAACCAGTTTAAAGTCATGAAATTTTTTCCTTTATTTAAATTGTCCGAAACCGATTTGATTTGAAACTGATTTTTTACCGCCCTAACAATTTATAAGAAACCATTTTGTAAAAAGTTTATTTCCTTCATCAATCTAAATATATTTTTTATTCTAAATAAAAATGGAAAAAGCTACGTTGAAATTTGGATTGGGGAAGAAAATTAAGATACTAAATGGGAATGTAAAAGACTTTTGTCAAGTGCGGCCATGTAGTTGAATCTTTCGAAATCACATCATGAATCTGACTGATGTGATCCCTTACAAAAACCCTAATGCTGGATTCAGAATATAAATTAACAATCAAAGAAATTAAAGGGTGTGGAATCTTTTTGGTCAGAATGAATAAACGGCTGTGATTGAAAAAGCTTACCATATAAGCACAATACGCAGACGCAAGCAGACACACCCGTTGCATTTCCATCCTATTCAGCAGCCTCCAACCGTGTCTTTCTCTTACACACTAAGACAGAGAGACACGGAATAGCCAGCCGCCGGTCAGGTTCGAGCGGGTTCAGACATGTGTGGGATTCTCGCAGTGTTTGGTTGCATAGACAACTCTCAGGCCAAACGGTCTCGTGTCATTGAATTATCTCGCAGGTTGCTTCTTGAATCTCTGTTTCATTCCTCCGTTTGTTTTGGTTGTTTATGGAGGTTTGTGTTAATTGTTTGTGATTAAGTGTAGGTTGAGGCATAGAGGGCCTGACTGGAGTGGGTTGCATTGTCATGAAGACTGTTATCTTGCTCATCAACGTTTGGCTATCATGGACCCTGCCTCCGGGGATCAACCTCTCTACAATGAAGAGAAGACTGTTGTTGTCACGGTAACTAACTGTTTAGGATTACTAAGGTTTGTGTTTTGGACTGAATTCTTGTGTTTTGATGTTGGGGTTTTGATTTTCAGGTTAATGGGGAAATATATAACCACAAGGAATTGAGGAAGAAGCTGAAGTCTCATGAGTTCCGAACTGGAAGTGACTGTGAAGTGATTGCCCATCTTGTAAGTTTTGGATTCCCAATCTTGATTTAACACAGGTTGTATGTAGAAAGTTTTCATCTTTATGATTGTTACACGACTTCCCCACTTGTGTTGTCAGTATGAAGAATATGGAGAAAACTTTGTGGACATGTTGGATGGCATGTTCTCCTTTGTCCTTCTTGATACTCGTGACAAAAGTTTCATTGCAGCCCGTGATGCTATCGGCATTACCCCACTTTACATGGGCTGGGGACTTGATGGTATGATACCTTATATTGCACATTTACTTGCAAGTTTCTTTTCTTGATACTCTTAGGATGGATTGCAAGAGTTATTTTTTGAATTATGAGTAAAGAACCTGAATCTTTAATGTGTGAGAAGTTTCTATAAGTGGAGCAGTTGCCTTCTTTATTGTCTCTTTGCAAATTTGCTAAGTGATATGGGAATGCTGAAATACCTGCTGTAAGAAGTATGCTGCCAAAAGATGCAAAATCTAAGAAGGGAGATCAATGTATTGTAGCTTATTGGATATGCTGCAGCTAAATCATGGCATAATTTGTGTTACACTTGTTGCTGCCCCTTCTGTCCTCCATGTGCCAAAAGTGGGCTTTGAGTTTATCTTGCAACTATAAACTTTGATGTTGCTTGATGGTTCCGTCTATTAATATAGTTAACAGCATCTATCTTCACTAGTTTCTTAATTTGGTAAACACATGATTTATGGCATGAAACTATATGAATCTCGTAGTTTTCACGTGTCACTTAATTTCCTTTGATTATAAGAATGGTAGTCCTAATCAAATGACACACAATTAACTTTTCAGGATCGATATGGTTTGCTTCAGAAATGAAAGCTTTGAGTGATGATTGTGAACAATTTATCTCCTTCCCTCCTGGTCATTTATATTCAAGCAAGCGAGGTAGGCAGTTGTTAGTTTGTGAATGTTGGATTTGTATTTAATTTATAGCAATTGATTATCAGATCATGTATTTTCTCCATTCCTAGTTCTGTTTTAAATTTTTTTATTACACTTGCTATTTGATAGCCATATTAGGTGTCAATAACAGTCTTTCTTGTTTCGTCCACGGCTGAATTTACTTTGTCTCTAATATTTTGGATTCATTCTTTTAAAGACATCACAGATTGAAGTCATTAGTTCACTCAGAAACTATTATATCTAGTGCTG
Source organism: Erythroxylum coriaceum (assembly GCA_026874005.2). Taxonomy (NCBI): domain Eukaryota; kingdom Viridiplantae; phylum Streptophyta; class Magnoliopsida; order Malpighiales; family Erythroxylaceae; genus Erythroxylum; species Erythroxylum coriaceum. Next base: position 248,359 of record JANQAP020000564.1, on the reverse strand, counting down.
CTCCAATAAATGTCCATGTTTTTAAACAATTGCTCATTTCTCCATCCTTATTAGAAAAGTTACCGAGTGGACAATTTTAGTTGGGGGTAAGTCTAACAAAAACAGTGATATTTTGGATGACTAGGAAATAACTGGTGTCCTTTTATTCTTCTTCAGCAGCCGTCTCACAAATTTGAATGCTTATCTCTTTGTTGCCTCCTGTATTTGTTTTTTCTTCTTGTAGGTGAGCTTAGAAGGTGGTATAACCCACCATGGTATTCAGAGCAAATACCTTCAACTCCATATGATCCTCTAGTTCTACGGGAAGCTTTTGAAAAGGCATGTCTTTTACTCTGCTTATATGGTTGTTGAAGTGATCATCTAGTTTTAAGTCTTTACCGCTTGTATTTCATGTATTTGTAGCTCACTGTGGATTCTAATTGGAAAGTGTATGTGGATTCTAATTGGAAAGTGTATAGATGCATAGGTGTTATTGAACTCCACTTCGTTCAAATGTGTTCTAGAAAACAAATTTTCAGTACAATGCTATGGGTAATTGATTGTGTGGGTTATTATTCTATTCAAAAGTTGACCTTTTAATTTCTGTTCTGTTACAAAGTATGGCTTGTTTGTATTAATTCCTTCTTTTACATTGTGAAGTTTTGAGCAGAACTGCACAGTGGGAGGGACTTTTATAGTCAAGGCATTTCTGTGTTTTTATGTATAGTTCGTGTGGGTGTAAAGTATATTTATCTTTTTGCAGTTTAATTAGTTATAGTGGTCAAGTTATATGCAACTCTACATGTTCTAACTTTGTTCAATTGTTCCTTATGCTGCTTCTATCAGGCTGTGATCAAAAGACTTATGACAGATGTACCATTTGGTGTGCTTCTTTCTGGAGGACTGGATTCATCACTTGTTGCTGCTGTGGCTTCTCGCCGCTTGAATGAGTTGGAAGCTGCTCGTCAATGGGGTTCAAAATTGCATACCTTCTGCATTGGTTTGAAGGTATTGTCCTTATACTAGAAGATACTTAACTGCCTGCATTTCCCATTATTAGCCGGACAGATTTGGGCTAAATATGCTGCGTTATTTTACCAAAGTTGACATGTGAAAGGACTTAGAGACTGTTAGGGACTTCACTGATTTTTGTAATTTCTTTATATGGAGGGTACTGATGGATGTACTTATGTTTTAGCTCTGAAGATATGCATCCCATACCTCATAATTTGTAGCCTTTGCTTCTGTTGATTAACCTTATCATGAGGCCATTTACAAAACATTAGTGCCTGACTTAAGGCTTCCACTCTGTGGTGCAAATAAAATAGGAATTTCTTTGTCCATTGATGAGATGAATGGTTTTTTATGCTTGCTAGTTCTTTTTTTGTGCCTAGAGATGATTTTGTAAATAGTTTGTTGAGCATGCTAAACTGTGTTGACAAAGGTTGTTCTCTAAGAACTGATGTCATCCAAGAAGGGCCTATAAGTGCCTACTTCTACATTACAGCATTTGTTTCTATGTGCTCTTCCAATAGCCAATCAATATACTAGCTTTAGTTGATATTATTTTTAATGGTATTTCCAACAATAATTTTTAGAATTGACACTAATCCAAAAAGTCACAGGATCCTGAATGTCCTTGTGATGCAGTGGTATTTGTTTTTCATTTCCTTTATCGTCTGTTTATGAGTGCCTGTCTGAATTCTTTTTTTTGCTCATTCATGGGTTTTACTTTTCTACAAATCAGGGTTCGCCAGACCTAAGATCTGCACGAGAGGTAGCAGATTATCTCCAAACTCGTCACCATGAGTTTCACTTTACCGTTCAGGTAATGGCTAGTTTTAAATGGAAGAGAATGAAAAAAAAAATCAACCTAGTGCATGTGTAAGGCCCAATATCTGAGGTGCATGTCTTCATGCTTACTCATACACTAATGTGTTTTATTGCTGTATCAGGAGGGGTTAGATGCCATTGAGGAAGTCATTTACCATATTGAAACTTATGATGTGACCACTATTAGAGCTAGCACCCCTATGTTTCTTATGTCACGAAAAATCAAATCTTTAGGAGTGAAAATGGTTATTTCTGGGGAAGGCTCAGATGAAATTTTTGGAGGTTACCTGTATTTTCACAAGGCACCCAACAAAAAAGAGTTTCATGAAGAGACCTGTCGAAAGGTATGATTTTTGCATTTTTTTTGGGTTTGACAATGCCCTGGTGATCCAGGCTGTTTTGCTATACCCAATGCTCTTATTTGCGCAACTTTGTTTTCTGATAAAACAGATTAAAGCTCTCCATCTGTATGACTGCTTGAGGGCCAATAAATCCACTTCAGCATGGGGTGTTGAGGCTCGTGTCCCCTTTTTGGATAAAGAATTCATCAACATTGCAATGAGCATAGATCCTGAGTGGAAAATGGTATACACTATTCTCCAAGCTTATTATCAACGAGCAAGAAAAACCTTTTCAGGGTCACTCTGAATTTGTCTTTTTCCAACATAAAAGGCTATCTATCTGTCAATCCATGCCTTAGAACTAATCTTATAGAGCAGTAAAAACAAACCTTGGCTTATGAATTATAAAGGATTGACCTCTGCAAATTTGGCATGTTTTCATTCTCTAATTCACTGGTTAAGTAATTTCCCATGGATGGTATTCAGTTTATGTCATCTACAATTGTTTGCTTCATTACATCAGGAAGTTACAAATAATGCTCTGTTGTCTGTTCATGATGACTAATGACAAATTCTGAAGAGCACATATATTTGTAGATCTGTCATTGTACAGTGATTATCGCTTACTTTTGTCCTTGCAGATCAGGCCTGACCTTGGAAGGATTGAGAAGTGGGTGTTGCGCAACGCCTTTGATGATGAGAAGAACCCATATCTGCCAAAGGTACCAAAATTTCTGCTTCTCTAGATGTAATGACACAAAGCTATTTCTATCTTGATTCTTTCTTCTCTGGCATGATCTTCATGGGAAAGTGCTGATTCTCTTTTATCTTGTCTTAGCACATATTGTACAGGCAGAAGGAACAATTCAGTGATGGAGTTGGATACAGTTGGATTGATGGTCTGAAGGACCACGCGGACAAACAGGTGTATAACGATGATCTTTAGAGGGTTTTGTCTGGAATCTTTGAATTTTTCATCTCATTCACATTCAAACAAGTATTTGTTTGCAATACAGGGAACATGAACTATTTCATATGGCCTTTCTATTTCATGTATCAAGTCATTAATTCTGCCTTAGTTGCCTGTGATATATCTTAGTTTTGAATTGGGCAGGTTACAGATTCAATGTTGATGAATGCAAAGTTTCTTTACCCAGAAAATACTCCTACCACAAAAGAGGCATATTACTACAGGACAATATTTGAGAAATTCTTTCAAAAGGTCCGTTCTTTAGTAATCGTTTATTCATCTGCAGCTTCTCGGATATTTGATGATGAGCCTTTTTTTATTTTTACACTATTGCAAAGTTTCTATACGCATCATTTCCATCCTTTGGTCACCTTGAGATATAGTTGATAGATCTCCCATTTCGAAACAGAACGCGGCAAGGTCAACCGTTCCTGGAGGTCCAAGTGTGGCATGCAGTACTGCAAAGGCAGTGGAGTGGGATGCAGCATGGTCAAAGAATCCTGACCCATCTGGCCGTGCTGCTCTAGGTGTTCATGAAGCAGCATATCAGGAACCGGACGACGCCAAATCTACCAGTCTGATAAATGGTTCCACTCAATAAGTATGACAATGGATTTGTAGAGAAAGCTGCAATAGTTGTTTAGTTGAGTTTTTACTAGCAGGATTACTTAGCACCACTGCGATACAACCTACTGGTTTGAAGAGGTAACTGATTTTATTGTCACTAGACCTTCATAAAATTTTCTCATTAACAATGTGGTTCCTTGCCCTTTCCCCATTTTGGTAAAGTAAACCAGCTCTCTGATTGTTTGACAGATCCTGTGCAAAATGCTTATGGTCAAGTTTCTCCCGATAGGAAGGTGTTGAAAAGCTGTTTGTCCATACCTGCGTTTAGAAGCTTGTTTGTGTCTTTCTTCTTTGTATTATTTTCTGGTGTTACTAGCTAGAAGTTCTTAGAGTAACATTTTCCAATCCTTGTGACTTCATTATCCTTTGTTTAGTAGGTTTCTTATGCAGAATATTGTGTAACTTCAAGGTTATAATAAGTTAGTATTGTGATTATCAACAAGTTGTTTTTTACATTTTTTTGATCTTATAAAAAGGTTAAAAAATTGTCAGTTATATGCCTCTTTACTAATTAAGATAAGACTGCGTATTATTAAACCTATTTAGACTCCGTGCCTCAACGAGATATCTGCTAGGTGTTGTTAAAGAAAAAGCAAATGATAACAAGAGACATACTATGTAGAATATATTTTATTCGTTTGATTTATCAAATAATTATTTAAAAATAAAAGGTATAAGATTTTTTAAGTAATTTGTGGAATAATTTTTATTTTTTTAATTTTTTATAAAATTCTCTTATAATTATATTAAAACATTTGTCATAATCATCGCATGACAATTCAAATATTATTGACAAGTCGACTTAATTAATTTTTAACTTGGATCTAAACTAATTAAATCTTACTCAAATTAATAATTTAAGATAATTATAATAAATTTTTATTATAATAATATTTAATTAATTTATTCATGATGTTTATATTATATATTTTTTGTTATTATTTTCACAAAAAAAATTTTGAAAAATTAAAAATTAAAAAGCTTTTTTTAGGATTTGAAAAATTATTTAAACCATTAATTATAAAATATGAGAGAGACTATAGTCCTGACAAAAACCATAAATCTATTATTCACGCTACCTTTAAATATTCGAGTTCGTAACGGAAAAAACTACCACTAAACCAAATCCTATTAAGTCTTATATCCTAGTAAGAAGCGGATTTCAGACAGCCGTCAATGAAACCAAATTGGCTAACTTATAAATACAAAGTTGTACGAGTCTTTAAGTAATTGAAGAAGAAAGCTTGTTTTTGTTTTTACTTTGCATGATTAGTCTCAGACCAACCATGGATTCTACTGTGATCAGAGAAGTATGGAACGGGAATTTTGAAGAAGAGCTTGTGATGCTCGATGCAGCATTGTACAGGTTTCACGTCATATCCGTCGACACAGAGTTCCCAGGTTGTATCTTGAAGACAAGAAGGAACGAGACTGATGATGTTCGTTACAAGCACCTGAAGTTCAATGTTGAAAACTCGAAACTGATTCAACTCGGGATCACCTTGTCGGACGAGTTGGGCGTCGTTTTCCTGACATGGGAGTTCAACTTCCAGTTTGATGTTGAGGAGGACAAACACTCCCCTGATTCTATCCACTTCCTGAAGCTATGTGGGATTGACTTCTGTAGACTGAAAAAGGAAGGCATAGTGATGGAGAGATTCTCACCTTCTTTCTCTCACATCGTCTGGAAACACAGGAACGCTCAATGGGTTACATTCCATGGCTTGTATGATCTAGCACATGTTCTACAAGCGGTGACCCTTTTGCCAGAGTCTGTTCGGGAATTTGCTACACTTGTTCGTCTTGTATTCGGTTCCGTGGTTGATGTGAAGTACATGGCAAGATTTTGCAGAGGGCTCCAGAAGGGTGAATTGGGGCTTCAGAAGCTCGGAGAGAGCCTTGGGATTGCAAGACTTGGTGCAGCACATAATGCTGGATCCGATAGTTTACTTACTAGTCTAGTTTATGCAAACATGAAGCTGACATTAGGTATCAATCCTTCCAACTATGAAGGTTGTCTGTATGGCCTGGATATCACAACACAAGATCTAGAGGAAGCATCACTCCTACCCTCTTCAGTATCGTTACCGTGTTTTTCTCCCGATATCAACTAGCACAGTCTACTTTTGTTTAATTGTACTTCCGATATCAACTAACACGGTCTACTTTTTTCTAATTGTAACACTAGTTCAGCCAATAGTATAAGCATATGAGATCAATCTTTGTTAATTCCACTGGCATCGCAATCAACTTTCTCCTGGTTCCGTCTTTTTTCTTGATAGGATTGCATAAAAGAAGTAAGATGAAGATATGCCCAGTAAAAACTAATTTACCATATGATATGCCACAGAATCTGCTTTGTTTATGAATTTGAAGTTTAATACGAATTTCATTAAAACCTGATATTTTCTATTGCTGGTTTGCTAAGATTGACTCAACCGAGTTTCCAAAAGCTGCGGTCCCCGAAAACATTAAAGAAATCGGTTAAACGGGTGGAGTTCTCATCCCAGGCTGGTAATAATACATCTAAAGCTCAAGTTCCAGACATTATCTCCAATGGGTACTCAGAAACTGCAAGGTCCTGTAAAATTCATAAAGGAAAAGCAGAATAAATCGATACCAACTTACTAAAAGGAATTTAAGTGTAGCAGAATAAGATAACATTACAAATCCTTCACATGAAGAACAGAGATGATCATATTAAATTACACGGATGAATATGCGAAAAGTCTTCGTGATTAATATCCCGAGTGATTAGGATGCATCTTCAAACTAAGAATCTATTTGAAGAAACACATTCATACTCTAAATGATGCATAAAATGTTAGGTTTATGTCATTCACAAGGGAATAAAAGATCAGTGCTATTCGTACAGAACGGGTAATGGTTGTGCACAATTACCCATGAATTTCATACTTCTGGCCAATGCTTCAAGCTCCATAAGAAAATTCACTTTCTTCTCAATTTGCATATTATCATTCGGAGGACAGAATAAAGCAACAAAATGCAAATGTTAATCCAAAGATTACCAGAAGACTGAGTTGAGGCTTGAGCATCCTCTTCTCTATAACCTACGAATTGATATCCCATGTCTCCATGCACTGTGAAGAAGATAGAACGAGAGAGAGTCAATAAAGGACAGCCATGAACTAACGATAAGGAAGAGGCAGAAGGTCCTGTATGTTCAGAAAAAGCAATATTTAAGCGCTATAGTTAAGAGTCAATTTTCCTAAATCCCTGTAGAGTAAAACCAAGCCCCCCCTTGAACAAGAGTCATGGTGAAGTATAAAGAGCAAATCTAGTTTTCACTGAAAGTACAAATGTAAGGTTGAGATGCGAGCAGAAGACCTACCAATGAAACAGAAGACTACATATGTTCACGCATCGTCTCAAATCCATTATCATGACCATCATTCTCTTCAGCAACTTTCGCATGAGAATCACCCTTCTCATGACTCTGATATGCATTAAACCTATAAATGTTGTAAAAGAACCAGTATTTAAGCACAGTTCCTGACAATAAAATCTGTCAAACTTATAAAAACGATCCAATAAGAACATGTACCTATAGATAGCTGAATTGTGACAGCATGTCCAAGCTGAAAGCCTGCAGTGAATTCAGTTTCTACTACTGAATCCCTTGTGTACAACCAGTCCATATTAAATTTCTGGCATGCATTAGTACATTCAAGATGAGAAATATGTTCGCCAAGAGGTGATCTTGGAACTAAACCGCACTCCAACCAGCTGTTTTTTCTACACCCCTAGCCTTCATCATCTCTCTCGCTCTTTGTGCTTGCTCCCACTTACCACTATAACTAAGCATGTTGGCTAACATTATATGATAACCATCATTATCTGGGTCAGATTCAATAGCGCGCCTTGCTATCCGTAAGCCTGTCTCAATTTGATTGTGAATTTTACAAGCAGTCAACAAAGCTCCCCAGACATTGCCATCTGGAGGAAATGGCATTGACAGAACCACTTCTTCAGCTTCCAGCAATTTCCCTGATCTTCCAAGAAGATCTACCAGACATGTATAGATCTTTAGATTGGGTTCAACAGAATAAAGATGCATTCTATTGAACAGATTCTTCCCTTCTTCAACAAGTCCTGCATGTGCACAAGCTGAAATAAGCAAGAGAAAGGTGATCGCGTTTGGTTTAACCTTTGATCGTTCCATTTGTTGAAATATTTCAATCGCAGATTTTGCATGTCCATGCATTCCATAACCTGAGATCATTACATTCCAAGAAATAGCGTCTCTTTCTTCCATTGAGTTGAACAACTGTCTAGACTTGTCTAGCTGCCCACATTTTGCATACATATTAACCAACGCAGAAACAAGAGATACATTTAGCTCGAACCCTTCTTTTTCAATGTAGCGGTGAACCATTTCTCCTTTATCTAAGGATGCAACATTAGAACAAGCTGAAAGCACTGTTACTAATGTGGCTTGGTTAGGCTTGAATTTTTGTGAAATCATATGCTCGAAAAGAGCAATAGCCTGACCAGCAACCCCACAGCACACATATGATGAAATCAATGTGTTCCATGTGACAACATCTTTGTTTGCTCTATAGAATATTCTCTTCGCAACAGTCAAATTACTGTTCTTTCCATACATGTCTATAAGTGCATTGGCAATGGAAACATTTTGATACATCGAAGCCCTAATTACATAACCATGAATCGATCTGCATAAACGATTTGCCCCTAACTGGGAACAAGAAGAAATTACAGAGACCAGGCAGTTGGAATCAGTTTCAATTCCTTCATTTTGCATCTCTCTGAACAATTCTATGCACCTTCCTCCCATTCCTAGTTTAGC
>JANQAP020000564.1:203972-214551 GCA_026874005.2 Erythroxylum coriaceum | reverse complement strand
CGTTCTGTTTCGTCCTCCTATGATAAACCAGTAATGGTTTCGGGCCAACCATTGGACCGGAACCTCCATGACTAACAAAGATCCTACTTCATTCTAAATGCTAACTCAACAAAAAAACTAATTGGAGATCATATCACAAACTCACACCTTAAATTTAAACATACAAAAGAAAACCAAATAGTAGCCACTTATGTTATGATTGAGGAAACGTTTTGCTATGGAATCTGAGCATTATCTTTTGGAAATCCAAGCAGCTAAAATACAGTAGTTTCCAACGTATATGTTTTAAACAAAATTGAGTAGCTCAAGAGATCAATTCTTTAGGTAGAAGGGTACTACAAGCCTGTGCAGTTTCAGAAAACAAGAGTGTTTCCTAGGGAAAAGGAAGAATAAACTTTGTGGAAATATTAAAATCAATGAAGCACAGTGAAATACAAGGATCTCACATCTTGACTTTACAACAATCAAAACATGTCCCCAAAATCAATAGGCCCTCCACAATCAAGAAAGTAGTTAGAAAATGACCACCATACAAATTACTTAAGATTCATGGAAAGCATAGGAATCAGAGATGCAGAATGTGTGAAATGTATATTGCCACTTCAATGTTAAGTAGAGACAACACCAATTAGGTCATTTCATAGAAACCCATTGTTTGAGATTTATTTTTTGTCAATTAGAAAGGAACTCACCTTAATGAAGGTGCAATGAAAGAAGATGCAGCGCTTTGTAGAATGCTAACACCGATCAACCGAATGAAGGCTGCTTTGTCCTGCTCCAAAACGTACTTCACAGTGGTACCTGTGATAGTTAGCAAGGAAAATGGTTAACCCTCAGAATTTTGGACGAATAAAATCAAAATGGATACTTGTACCATTTAATGAAGCAATCCGATCTGAGACCCATGTTCTGGAGACAACAAGAAATGCTACTGACAGTAACTGTGCCCCCTGTTTGTCAAGTATAGATGGTACCTAAGCCACAAGGAACAAGATGTCAATGAAGACCAAGGAATGGCAGATACCGAAACCCTCAAAGAAACACGTTACACATTGTGCGTCATACAGTCATTCAGTGGCTAATAAATGAATGCCCAAGTTTAATATAAGACAAACATGAACCACATCCAGAAATCAACAAACAGGCCCAACAATGAATGACAGAAGGTCAAGAGTTTAGCAGCTAGCATTTGAAATCAAATTCATGTTTGCTTAAGTGGATTTATTATCATTAACTGAATATGAAAATAAGATTCTTGTCATTGGATATGGTAGTATCAAGTCAAAATCCCTCTCTTTCTCCTCTTATTCTGTCAACCATCAAAAGGACCTCCCAAATCTCAACAAAGGAGAAATGGTAGATCATAATTTAGCAGTATACTTATGAGTATTCACAAGGACCATAAATGAACAGCAACCCAGAGAGTTTGAATTCAGTAATAACCCAGCCCACTTCCTAGCCACTTAAGAAATGCATTCATGTTGAAACCTCTTAACTAGAATATTATCTGATCCCAACTACCAAAACAAACAAACAAACTTCTGAGTAGAATATTCTGTTTGATCCCAACTGCAAGAGAATTGTCATACCAGTATTCTCAACATCGCAGCAACTCTCACTGGTAACGCCCTTGGGGTCCCTTGGAGTTGTGGAAAAACGGGTGCAGGATGACTGGAACCTCCACCGGGAGATACTGCTATAACCTCTGAAATGTATGATTGTGACTTTGCACTTGAGAAGCCCTGGATAACAATCATCATGAGCTTTATACAAACAAATTATGTTTGAGGATCTACAAATTAGAGAAACTACAAGAACAGAGTATTAAGACCTCATCGGTTTTTGTAAACGCTCGTTCAACTACCAATGCGTCATTTTGACGATCTGTTTCGGACGCAATCATGACTTTGTTTTCAGCCTCATTCTGGGATGGAAGATCCTTGCTGAAATTTAAAGGGCTCAACCAAACTGTTATTGTTAGAATATCATGAATATAAAATCAAACAGAAATATAGAGAAATCAAGATTTCACCTTTTGTAAATAACACGCCAACCCCCTTCTCCATTCAAAGATAAGACCACATCATGAAATGCCACTAGAGCTGGCCGATGAGATATAGTTATACAGGATGTTCCCATAGCTCGAACTTTAGCACAAAAACGTTCTTCCATGTCAGTAGTTACAGCACTAGTACACTCATCAAGGATTGCAAACTTAGGCTTATGATAGAATAGTCTGGCCATCCCCAACCTTTGTTGCTCTCCCAGGGAGAGCTCCTCACCCCAATTGACCTCCTTTTCAGGGGGGTAACGATCTAATAGATACCCAAGATCAACCTAGATGTAGAATACAATGTTTTCAATATTATGTAATTTAACACATATTGCACGAAAGAGATTCAGGAAAGATGTATGGAAAAGATGAGGATTACATTTTTTAACAGTTCCAACATTGCACTGCGGGTAAGGGGTTCAACCTCCTGTTCTGTTGTGAGAGGATAAATTAACTGATCACGGAGAGTGCCTACAGCTGTATATGGCCTTTGAGGAACATAGAAGATCTCCTTGTTGAGATCAGAACCAACACCAGGTTTTACAATATGGCCTGATACCAATGGCCAAAGTCCACCTAGAACTCTGAAAAGTGAGCTTTTGCCACTGCCATTTGGACCTTGACAGAAAAAGAAATGGAGAAGTGAATAAATTTAACAAGGAATTACACATCTGAACCTAAAGCAATATTATAACATAATTAAGGCGCCCATTGATGGTAAATAATCCATTTCTATTGAAAGACCAAGCACGAATAAAACAATCAAATATCACATTAGATGAGAAAAAAGATGACATTAAATGCTCAGACTCTAGAATCCCGAGAGACAAGTACAACTACTAATTTTGCAGCAATAAGAAAGATTCCAATAGGCACCCATGATATGGTCCTATTTGATAAATCTAAATGACTAAAAAGTTATACAGACAGAATTGAAGTTGAGTAGCAAGGAAAAAGCACTATTCTGGATAAAGACCTCCCATAAGGAAGAACTCCAAATTTGAAGAAACTATCAACCAGCAGCCAAAGGCTTGTCCTAACAGTGTTGCCAAGTTTAAAAGGGTGATAAAGGGTGCACTGACTTTATACAAGAATCTTGTAACCAGCAATAAATAGTGGTTAAACATGAAAAGTAAACAAAGGGAATCATAACACAATGACAACCAACAGAAAACCAAACAAGGAGGATATCGTAAGAGATAGAAAAATTAAGAAGCCATTGAAGCAAAACATTACTACCTGTAATCAACAGATTAGACCCTGGTTCAACTTTAAGAGTTAGATCCTCTACCAAAACATTACCGGTAGGTGTAACAACCTGGACATGTAATAGGATCATAAAAGCCTGGAATGACTGAAAGTATAGCAACATATTTTTACAACTCCTTAATTTCAATTACCTTGACACCAGAAAACTCAACAAAATCAGCTTCACTAAAGTAGTTCCTACTTGCACTTCGTTGCAGAGATGCTTTGCCATCACCGCTTAGCTCTCTTGATATGACTATTAATTCATGAATGCGATCAGCATAACCACTGTAATAACACCAGGACAAAGATGATCAAAGCCCAATAGAAAAATACTTAACTTTTATAGGGAGACTGCTTTTGCTTTCATAATTTCTATTTCATGTTTCTGAAAATCTTCCTACTTTATCTCTACCCAAATAGCTCAATCGATATAATTCAGCAATTCATTTGCAGGCCCAAGACAATATACAGGCAGAAACGCCTGGCTTCTGGAGAGAATTATAAAGTGCAAACTTTCTATGAACAATGATCCACAAATGATACCTGAGTCGACTAAGCCGTCTTGAGCTGATAGATAGAGTTCCCAGTGACTGAAAAAGAGATATTACAACACTGGTGTGATATCTTAAATTGCTCAACATTGTTGCCCTTCCCAAAGTGGAAGTGCCGGGTCTGAGATTGCCAGCAAAGAATGGTTCAATGATCAAAATGACAGCAACTGTAGCACCAAGATACTTGACCAAAAAGTCCTGAATCATGCCAAACCACCAATGGTCATGATTAACTACACTCATGTGCCTAACAAGATCCCTAAACTTTTGCTGAATATGAAACTCTTCCCTACGTTCTCCACCATAAAATGCTACACTTTCCGAATTGGTCCTCAAACGTGAATGAAGCTGCCGATATTCACCTTCCAATTGCTGTTCTTTGGACATTAGCTTCCCAAAAGCAGGAGAGAAGTTTCTAATCATGGCTCCTGCTCCCAGTACATAGCCCTGAAGACCAATAGCACATGAAAAGGATTCCATAATCATCAAGGACAGAAAAATATTGAAACGAAGATCACATACCAGTATCCAAAAGAAATATTTTGGGCTAGTATAAGAACACAAGCGCCAAGTGTAAAGGAGGCAATCGGTAACTGCCGTCAAGTCTTCCTGCACAAGCTCACTAAGCTCTGAACTGAATCTTGGTACATCACTAGCAATTTGTTGTTCAGGATTGGTAACCCGACCATCAACGTTTGATATCTTATAATAGGCCATGTTCTGGAAAGAAAAAATCAACAAAACTTACATATATTCCAAGGTTAAACAAAGATGGTACATTCTTCAGTTAACATCTAAACAGGATTGGTTTTTGGCTGAAATGTTGGTCAATGTTCTAAACTGAAGACTGTGATGGTGAATATTGGGCACTAACTTGCAACTGCCAGATCTTTGACAAAGCAGAATTTCTTAAAATTAGTACCTGTGCATAATATCTCCAGGCTCTCCCATCAACCAGTGGGAGAGCAGAAAATGCATACATAAGCAAAAACATCACAGAAAATGCAATGACATTATCTTAAATAAGATAATAAATATCCAATAAAGGCTGACAACAAATGAAAAAACTAGAACCAAATTGTGACGTTCAACTGACTTACCTACTTTTGAAAAAGCACAAACCTAAACCAAGATTTGCTGTTGCTCCAATTAACATGCATTTTTTTTTCCATAAAAGGAAGTGAAAAGATCATTCCTTAAGTAAAGCAACTATGATGCATAAAGACCTCAAAAAGTTAAGAAACCATTCTACCCAAAAGGGAATGAATAAAAAATTTGAGATAAAGGTAAGAAGGATAAAGATTCACGAAATGTTAATTCTACAAACAACCCGTGAAAGAAAATTATGGTGAAATGTAACGAAAGAATTGTACAGAACAAAAATTCAGAGAAGATAAAAAATTGAATGCAAATAAGCTGATCCAATATAAGCAGACAAAAATACATCCATGAGAATTTTTTGTAGTTCTGCACAGAAATGATGATATAAGTAGGATTACCTCAAAGTAATGGGAATGGACAAGTTTCGTCAATATTTTTCTGAAACACATGCTCAAGGTCCCGCTAACGTATTTTGATGTAGAATGAATAGTTGATAAAAGAAAACATATTAAGATATTTTCTGATATAAGACGGAAAAATAATGGTACATGTCGGAGAAAGGCAGCTCGGAACAGAAACCCTTGTACTTTTGCCAGTCTATTGGTCAAAGCAGTTCTTAAAACCTGCAGAGAATATGAACCAGCATTACCGGACACATCAAGGCAGTGCAAAAGCCAACAAGTTTATACATACATATGTGCCTCAGAACTCAGAACAAATCAAAGAAAACAATAATGCCCATACATGTGCGGTTATTCTGCAAATTTCATAGTGGAATTCCAACATCGCTCAGTGTTTAATGTAACAGTTCCCTTCCTTTGTTTTAGTTTCCAAACCTACATATTATGTCATTGTGATTTGAACAGAATACAGTTCACCAAACACATGGACTGGATGTTTGTTGCCAAAATTGGAGATAATTCACAAGTGAGTTAAAGTCAATAGAGTGAAGATGTTATATATTTTGTTCCTCCCACCTAGTAATGTGGAAAATCAGTACAAACATACACCAGAGATGTACATCTGATGAACAGTTCCCCAATTCCTGAATCATATTCGAATAGAAAAAATTCTTTATTTAAACATACTCATGACTCTCTTTGCACAGTATATCAGGAGGTAAAAATTGTACAATGTTGATACTTACTCAACTGTTAAACCTCCAAAAATAAAGAACTAAATGCATAACACTTTACAGACCAAATGCATAACACTTCTGATAAAATTACGGTCAATAGACGAATGATAATTTTTTGGTTATGAACAATTGCACCTAAAACCTTTAAAGCCACAGGTGGAAGTATATTAAAAAATTACACGTTTTTTTTTTGGATATTAAATTATTAAATTATATTTGTATTTGCTATAACAGACCTGGCATTTATCTTTTAAACATGTCCTGTGAATCCAATGTATCATGATTTTAGAATCCATAGAAAAATAAAAGATGACAAAAAGTTCAACAACAGAAAGATAAGTTCGTAAATTTCCATAACATATGAATTCACACAGAAGATACACTTACTGCAAGGGCCACCATGGACAAAAGGTTGCCAGCACCCATTCTGCCCATCTCAGAGAGAAGGACTGCTGCTAGAACTTTAACTGACTTCAAACCTCCTTTCTTTTTAGTTGCATTATTAATTTTATTATCCTCCACAACCAGTTTGTCCGATTCCTCCTTCTCATCTCTAAGCCCATTGTAAAGACAAATCGAACCGGATCTCTTTTTGCTATATCGAGACTGGACATAAGCAGCAGTCCCACCAGCAACCAAAATACTAGCGGCAAAGAGTAGAGATTTCCTGTTTAAATAGAAAAGGTACAATCAATTATCAAGTTTCAACTTTGGATATTTTGTTTTTATAAACAATGCGGACCTGGTCAGAGTTTATCGGCAGCTCGAAACATTTTAAATCAATGAAAAGAAGTTTCGTCATAAATTATTTCACCGTAGTTATTCAAAATTACTAATTAACCTAGAATATCATTTACACATTATAGCTAGCAAACAATGCATGTTCAAAAATTCTCTAGAATTGAAATTTATTGCCACTGAATCTCCTATACTAATCTGAATGCTATGAAGTTAACACAGTTGATGATAAGCGTATTAATAATGAAGGATCCAACCTTCGAATCCCTTATATTTGAATACCCAAGTAAATATAGTCAAGAAACTTGTTGACAATTGATCACTCAAATTGACCAAGACAATAATCTATCCAAAACAGAATTTCTTAACAAGTTTTAAATTGAAATGGAATTAAGCACGATATGAATGC
This sequence comes from Erythroxylum coriaceum, assembly GCA_026874005.2. NCBI lineage: Eukaryota > Viridiplantae > Streptophyta > Magnoliopsida > Malpighiales > Erythroxylaceae > Erythroxylum > Erythroxylum coriaceum. Next base: position 207,310 of record JANQAP020000564.1, on the reverse strand, counting down.
AAGTAACAATTTCATAGTAGAAAACAATTAAATGAAGAGAATGGCTAAAGATAACTACATTCCAGAAGTATAACAATCACAAATGGAAAAAAATAAAATGCATCAAAAAAGTTGAACCTTCTTGAAGCCAGGATGCTCCGCCCATGTTCGGTAAATTGCAACAGTTGAAGAGAAGGCATGTTGAATATGAACCTCCCTTAGCGACCAAGTATCAGCAGGTGCAACAATATCATAGCAATTTAAAAGCATTAACCATCTGCGTTAACAAAAAAGCAAGAGCTTATACTTGCATCATAAGCATAGAAAAGTAAAAACAATAGCAAATGCAACACATTCCTAAAGGAGAACTGCAAAAGACTCGATAGGAGTATTGAGAGACCAATTGTTGTAAGAGTTAATAAAGGTAACAATCACTATTAGAAATTCAGAAGGAACAATTGGAAAGTAATTAAGGAACAGGACTGATAGCCTCTTGGTTGCTACCACATCAACAAAACGCGAATGTCACCAATACGTATCCTAATATGACAACCAAACAACTGTTAATCAAGGTGAAACACGGGGAAATGACAACTATTAGGGAAGTCTCTATCTGTACATAATGCATATAAGCTGATCAAGATGCAATCTTTTCCTCTTTACAGACCATGCATAGTATGGTCACTAAATCTGCTTTATGAAAAAGGTTCACACATCCTCATATTTCCCAGATACTAACTTATGACAATAATGGAATTAGAAGGGACATTGTAGCAAAATTTTGGGACCCAATTGAGTCATAATCATGATCCAGGAATCCTATAACATCTAAAGTCATGCTTCATGCATCTAGACAATCGAACCACTTGAAGGGCAGACTAACCAAACACAGGAACAACAAAAAGTTCCAAGACTGCACATCAGCAACATCGTCAAAGGAAGAACAGAAACACCCCTAAACCAAAGTAAAGACTTACACAGTTCAGCTAAAATGAACATACAGAACTGATCAGTCTTCGAAATCGAAATCAGTATGTATGCGAGACACTCGATCGACTAGAAATGGAAAACGAATCAAAACCCTAGAATTTGATCACTGATAGAATTGAATTAACGATACAACAAAAGAGAAGTCCTCAAATAGGGAGGATTTTGGCTGGATCAAACTATTAATGAGGAATGAATTATTTCCTGATTATAATATTGTTTCCTATTTCTTTTTTTTATTTATTATAATTATTAGACCTTCTTTTTACGTGAAAATTAAATTATATATTTTTTAATAATAAGTTTCTATAGCTCTATATCCCTTTTTATGTTTTTTAGAAATTATATATTTCTTTTTAATCTTGTAGTAAGATGCTGATCATTGGGCTATTATGACAATTTAAACATTATTACATCTAATTAATGGATTTAAATATTTCCTCTAATCCTTAGATCTATCTTATTTGAAATGGTGATGCTATAAGTAGGACTTACATGATCAGGATCAAATTCTTAAATTTTAAGAGGTATTTGTTTTCATTTTTATTTTTAGTTTTTTATTTTTGTTTTCAAATTTAGTAAAAAAAAAATATATGTTTGAGTTTTAGTTTCTATTTTTGGATTTAATTTCTTCCTAGTTTTCAAAAATTATAAAATTATAAAAAGTGATTTTTGTTTGTTGTTTCTGTTTTTTTCATAATCTAATTTATTATCATTTAAATATATATTATTTAATTATTAATAAAAATTATGAATAGTTTAATTTTATTTAATTTTTATAATTAAATTATATGTAATTAAATTATAATATTTATTAATAAATATAATTAAATTTAAAATGCACAAATATTCAAATAAAATTTGATTTAATAATTAAAATATATTTGAAATAAATATTAATTTATAAATAAAATTTTAATTTTTAAATTATTTATTTTATTAAAATAACATAATTTTATTAATAATTTGTTAATAAATATTATATAAGATATTAAATAAATTTATTTAATTAAAAATAATTATCTTTAAGTTTTATATAATATGTAATTATTATCAGTGATAAAAATATAACTACATTAATATTAACAACAAAACAAGTTTTTGTTTTTATTTAAAAGAAAAACAGAAACAAAAAAATGAAAATAAAAACGAAAACTGAAAACTACAATAGAAAATTAGAAACAGAACCAAACGACCCTAAATCTATCAGGTTTAAATACTCAAATTTGAATTTAACATGATTTGATTTAATCATTTTATATAAGGTCGAATTAGTCTAATTTTTATATTTAATTGAGGTTAAAAAATTAACTCGAGTACAATTTAATTCAAACACTCATTTTAATATTAGATTAAATTTCACTTAAGGTTTTTTAACCTTTAATTATAAACAAAATATTTTAATTTATATTAAATTGTACTTAAGTCTAATTTTTATGTTTAGTTAAAGTTAAAAAATAAAATAAATTTAATTCAAACTCAAATACAATTTAATTTAAATACTCGTCTTAATTTTAAATTAGGCTCGTTGGTGAGGTAAGTCTTATTTTTATTTTTGAGTATTACTTTAAGTAATGATTCTTCTAATTTTTATTTTTGAGTATTACTTTAAGTAATGATTCTTCGCAACAAGTACTGTCTCTCTTTGTGTATCAGTGCTTCTCTAGATATTCACTTAAGCATATTTTCTTATAGATTTAACGATACCGTATGTTCATTTATCATATCTTCTAATAGAGTGTACGATTGTGTAAGTTTTGCGCTCACCATCTTGGTAACTTGCGTCAGGTGTTATATGCTTTGCTTCCTTTTAAGTTTGCATCCTTTTAAGGATGACAATGGTCCATTCATAGGTCAATTTTGTTATTTTTTAAATATTTTTTAAAAAATAAAAATCGTAAAACATCTTCTTTTTCTAATTGGGTTCTTAACTGAATTAACCAGACCCAAGCGTCACCTTTAATTATAGAAAATATATGTAACAATTATATTAAAACTTAGTTATGCAAAATACATATTTTATTATCGACAAAGTGCAAAATAAAGTTTTGGATCTATATATGGTAAAGAAACATAGATCAAACACATGATAAGTTGAGTCATGTTCTTATGTTCAATAGGAAATTAAGCATAACTTTATCTACTTACAAATAACAAATCCATGTCTCCTTTAAAAGAGCTAGCATTAACGCTGCGTTTGGTTACTGTCTCCAATATATAGAGACAGAACGGAACAAAAATTTGGAGACGGAACACAATAAAAATTAGAGATAGTAAGGTGTTTGGTTGTGATAGACAAAACAGAAAAAACTGTCTCCGTCTTGAGGTCAGAAATGTGTTTGGTTGCAGTGGATAGAACATAAAAATAGTAT
>JANQAP020000564.1:86099-97556 GCA_026874005.2 Erythroxylum coriaceum | reverse complement strand
CTTTTGTTTCTGCAATTCCCCGTCAGGTGGGAACCCGAAAACAAGTTAGTATCGAAGTGTTCCAACTAACGTGATAATATATGTTCATGTGAAACATGGAGTTTACATTTATGAGATGTTGTTCCATGATGAGTTCCGAAATTCCAAGGAAGTAAAGTCTCGTACTTTAGGAAAATTTTACTGCATTCGAGAAAAAATACTAAGTGGCCCTTTGAGGAGTGAGCTGAAGTGATAAGAGGGAACTCATAATTGCCACCAAGGATGAATTTTGAAAGTTCTTTTAAGATTTTGGGGTTGAATCAAATTTATTATTTAATTTGAAGTATTTAATTTATGAAATATTAAACTAAAATAGAATTTACATATTTTTATTTGTATTTAATATCTTATTTAGGATAAGTACAAAAGATAGTAATTACGAGTTTTTATTTTTAAAAGGATAAATCCTAACAATAATTTTTAAAATTATTTATGTTATATCCTTCATTATTTAAAATTTTTATTTCAATTCTTATATTTTTAGAATCATCAATTATTATTAAATATTATTACAAAGGAATAAAAATAATTTGTAAAATGAAAAAATCACACAAAGTACTAGTATATTTAACCTTAATTTTTTTATAAGTACTTTTAAAAAATAGGGTATATTGCATTAAATAAGTGGTCTAGGCGGTGAAAATAATTTCCTTTATGAAATTTTCATTTCGAGAAATTGTAAAAGAGTTAAAGTGAATTACTGAATTATGTACGGACTTGAAATGGGCATTATAGCGTATGAATTGATCGATCAACTTTTAGGTCATTTAAGGATCGTTTTCGTATTAGTCAAGTCGACGGCCTCTTTGAAACTCATAATGGCTTAAGCAAGATGGTCCACGTATAGTATATAGCCTGTTGTGCTGAATTTGGATGCAGAGACAAGCAGCAGTATGCAGATATTAGGTACTATACGACCACAATTATTAAGCTGAGAAGGTTGACTTTCAACTGTTTTGAATATTGACTAACTAGATAAATTTATTATATAAACTATTTATTAAGGAATAAAATACCCTATTTTATATTTAAAAATAGGTATTTAATATGCATAACTAATAAAAATCTAGTATTTATGCCTTTTGACTTTCAAACTTCCTATTGTGTGTTAAGTCAAACTTTCATGGTCTACGAGATGGAACTTATGAATTAGCAAAACTTTTAAGTATATTTTTATATGTTTGAAACCATTCAAGAAATATAATAAAACAAAACCTAAATCTTATTTATTCATCTAATAACGAATATAATTCAGATTTTAAACTAAATTATTTTTAAAATAAGTATAATTGATTATGCAATGATTAATTTTATATTTAATTTTCAAGTGTTAAATTAGCATAATTTACTATTCTACATTTATTATTCGTATTAATTAGAAGCACTATTTACATTCTATTTAAAATTAACCTAATTATTTATTTTATTTTGCTAAAAGAAAAATATCTTAAATTGTATTTTTGTTAAATGTTTGACATAATAACAATTACAATAATTTCCTTTGAGTATTGGGATAATAAATCCCAAATGAAAAGAAACAACATCTAACAATAGGATATAAGGTTGAGAATGAGCAATCCTCCTTAAAGCTTAAATCTTTTGGATCGACCTAATTCTCAACTCAACTTAAATTTCAATATGGTATCGGAGCCTATAAGGTCCAATGGCTCAGTAAAGATCCCAAAGCTCAAAAAATCTCAAATAATTCATTTGACAAATCCGAAAAGAAGATACAAGTGAAGGAGAGTATTGGGATAATAAATCCCACATAGAAAAGAGACAATATCTAGCAATAGTATATAAGGTTGAGAATGAGCAATCCTCTTTAAAACTTAAGTCTTTTGAATCGATCTCATTCTCAGCCCAACTTAAATTTCAAAATTGAGGATGTCATTCTAATTATATTAACACTCTTAAGGCTAATGCAGAGAGCTGAGAGTATATCTCTATGTATTAAAGATTATATCTTATTAAATACATAAAAAGGGATATAGTAGAGTGTCTTGTATCTAATTTAAAAGGGATAACCTACTTCCATATCATATATGTTATAGTTTATACATTTTTAATTCTTTTAAATCAACATAATTAATGAGAAATATACAAGAAACTTACATATCATAATACATACATATATACATACACACATATATATTATTTAAAAAAAAAACTCAAATATCTATATAATATACTCGACGAGTTGTACACATCGTCTCTAACCTTGACATTTCAAGTCCATTTTCAAAAGACAGAAGCTTTTGGAGATTCCACGACATTGAAGAGGAAACCAAAGTTTTCTTCTTTTCTTTTCTTTTTTTTCTTTTCTCTAACCGAAGAAAGAGACAACTAACTGAAATAACTGCCACGCCGGCACATCCCCTAAACTTTCGGCTTGATGTGGGACCCACGAGGGACGAACGCTCGCTATAGTAGCGCCACCGCATGATGGGGTTGATGGACCCCCCACACCCACGACGCTTGCTTTTCTCTCCAACTTGTCACGTAGGAGATGACACGTGAGGGCCCCTGCCCTAAGCATCATGCTCGAAGGATGGATGTATCCGATGATGGATGTATCCGATATATCTCTCTCGTCTCTTCTTTATTTGTTGCTTTGTTTGGTGGCTTTTGAACATGATCCGTCGTAGCTTCTTTTCTATCCGTTTCACTTTTGTAGGGAAATAAAGAAAAGGATATATAACTATTATTTTTTATAAAAAATTGATAATATTGTGTGGACTCTTATGTGCAATAAGTGGATTCAATCATCGAAACACGAAGAGAAAACAATTCTTAAAAGATGGGGTTCAATAATTTGGCATGGAATTGCTAGAAATGGCTAAAAATTATGAAAGGGAAATCAATAAATTGAAAAAAAAGGGGAGAAAATTAACTACTTTGGGAGAGTTATATAAAGTGCATTAAAAATATTATTTAAAATGAATTAAAAATAACCAATTTATATTTTTATTATATTTTTAAGATAACGTATTCAAAAGAATCTAATTTTTAAGAATTTTTAATTTAATTCTAAATTTTAAATTTAATGACTAATCTTTTAAAACTTGTATGAATTAGATTAAAATATTATTTTTACTTATATAACATATTTGTTAAATGTCACATAGATGTCCATTTATTAACCATATAAACAAAAATAAAAATTTGAGATAATTTGTTTAAATCTAAAAGGTTAGTTACTAAACTGGAAATTTTTAAAAGTTTGACACTAATTTAAAAATTTTGTAAAAGATGAACTATTCTTGAATATGTTATCTCTATTTTCATATGTGAATAAATTAAATAAGTAAATTATAATAATTTTTTTAGAGATATATTTTAATTAATTATTATTACATCAATAAATTTGTAATTTTTTCATTTTATTCAAGCTGATTGTTTCAAACATGACATTTATATTAAATTATATACTAAAACTTATTTAGAAAATCCATAAATTAGCTTAAACAATACAATAATATTTTATTTAACGCTAAATCAGTTCAATCAAATATTCTTTTAGCTTTAACCATGTTATTTTCAAAGCCCATTGGAGGTGATCGAGTTAGTGAAGTAGGAGGCATGGGATCAAAAGGTTTTGTGTTCGAATCCTCCTATCTACGCTCTCTCGATCAAGTTTGTCATATAGAATTTGTCTAATACGAAATACCCGATTGATCTGATTTGTAGGCTATTGTATCAATCTAGATATTTACCTAATGTACATCTAAAAGATAATAATTACGGGTTCCTTCCTTTAAAAAAAAAGTTTTTTTCATCCATAATATCACAACATAGCCATCACCTTTGCCAAATACTCGAAATGCTCTTTTGAGTCTTTTTAGGAGATTGAGCTTTCATCTCTCTCTCTATCTCATTGTCTCTCCAATACTAAAATTCGATTATGAACAAGAGATAAGTGAAATTTATAAGTCAATTATTGCGACAAGTTAACTGCCTATAACTACCCTAAATTAAGTTAAATTAACCATTGGTTTTTGTTAAAATATTGATATTTAAAATAATATATATTTCATTTCAATGTTAAAATTGGCTAATTCGACGAACATGTCTAAGTACAAGACCAAGCTTAACACCATTTTAGGCAACAAACAAATACACTTTATCATACGTCTCTTCAATTGATCAAAAGCTGCTTATTAGGACTTACCGATTCAGGAGCCACCATTACTTTTTGTCATTTTCTTCATTTTCAGCCAACCCTTTTGAATTTTTTTTTCTTACTATTTTAATATGCTTACTATTTAACCAAAAGTAATGAAAGTATAATCGTTTGAAAGTACACATAAAGTCATACAAATCATTCCATAGGTAGATATCTAACGATCTACGTTCTAAAAAGGCTTTACTAGATACGAACCCTTTAAGGACACCAAGTTCGAGTGATTAATTTTTTTTAAAGCCTTATCTACTCAATTTTAAATGTTGATAAATATTAAAATATAACTTGTTCGGATATAGTTATCTTGCTAATAATCAAATAATCATGGGGTAAGATAATATTATATATGTGATCTTTAGATTAAAAAAGGGATTAAAGTATGATTAAAATAATATTGGTATGGAAGCTTAGGAGGGGATGAGTCATTATGTAGTATTTCTACTTTATATTGTTCTATGGCTGAGATGTGGCTCTTCAATAAGTGACAATTAGTCGTTTTCTTCCTTTATTTATGGTTGTAACTTGTAACTTTAACTATATATTTTTTAATTTGTTGTTAGTCCATGAGGAATCTTAGGAAGGTCCCAACTATAGAAAGACATCTGTAAGTCATTCATATCCAGACTAATCTCCGCTTACACCGTGTTAGCTCGTAAGGGGTAAAGCGTCGGCCAAACAGATTTTTTCATTCTCAAAGCTCGAACTTGAGACCTCTGATTAAGGGACGAGAGTGCTGAACCACTCACACTAAATATGTTTCGTTTTTCCAATAACTTTAATAATATGAAAACTTGGTGGGAAGAAACTATATGTAATCTTAAAGAAAGCAACTTTCGAATTTTTTCTTCTATAAATATTATACTCGAATTATGCAATTTCCTGAGAGATTATATAAATCAAAAATTCTTGTATCTTATATTTAGTTTAAACACTTTTATCTGTAATACTTCTCTTTTTAGTTATTTTACTTAAGTGTTTTTTCTCTTTATTTATTTGTTTATCTTTTTTCTTATTTATATTTATTTATTTATTTTATCATTTATTTTTATTATGTATTTTATTTTTATTTTAAATTCTTTATCTTTTTATTTTGATTTTGAACTTCTCTATTCTTATTTTGTTTTTATAGTTATTTTTTTGCAATTTATTTGTTTATATTTTCTACTTTTTTTTCAAATAGTTCTCAAAATTTTTTCCTCTTTTTTCCCTTTTATTGTGTGTTTATCCGAAATAATATTTCTATTAGTTAAGGGTAAGGTTACGTATTTTAGATCTCCTCAAACCTCACTTCTCGTCAAAATTTTTATTATTAAGATATTGTCGATGCTACTGTTATTGTATCTAACTAAAATCTTATGATATGATTTTAATAGGTTTGGATTTTTTTAAAAATGGTGCAATGATGAGTTAAAAGCAATAATTAAAAACTTGAATCAATTCAGTTAATTCAACTACAAAAATTTGAATCGACCAATTTTAATTTATTATAATAAATTTTATTGTTAAAAATTAACCGGTTTATAAATTAAATTATTTTTAAAAACCAAATTAAACTAGTTAGTTTTCATTTAACAATCTGTTTCTTGGATTAAATTTTTTGAGTAAAGATAGTTTATAATACTATTTTAAATTATTCAAATTTGTTCAATTTTTATTGTATATTAATCTTATAACGATTTAATACAAGTTGAATCTTTTAAACTTTAAATATTTTCTTTTATAAATTTAATTTCTAATCCAATTTTTAAAATATTAGTTGGGTTGCTTGTTAAACAAAAAATAACCTTCCATGTAAATTAAATTGGAACCTTTTCCTTATCTTGTGCTGCTTGTAACTCAATATCCTCATTTGACAACTATTACCAAAATGCAACTCAAACGAAGAGTACTATAGTCATCATTCCAAGCTTTGAATTATAATTTGGATTGATTACTATTGATATAATGGCTAAATTGTGGTTGGAAGCCGACTTGGCCAGAAAATGACAATCCAAAAAAAACTCATTAAAACCCACTAACCCTACCTACAGGCAAAAGGGTCGACGTGACATTGCATGGATTTCCTTGGATTCCAAGTTCCATGGATTATGTTAAATCATCATCTTCTTCCTATTCAAAACCCAAATAGGATTTGAACTCTTCTTTCTTCTGATTGATTTTGATTATGACACAACTTTATAATCAAATTTGTCGGTTTACATATTTAACAAACTGAACAATGATTCCAAAAACAACCATTGAATAGCTTAGATTTCTACTTCTACTATTCCTTTTTTCCTCCGCTTCACCTAAAATTGTAATAAACTCGTGGGAGAAGGCTTTCAACCTCAGAATTTTGGTCCTTATCCTCCGTATCAGTGACATGAATTCGAAGAATCATCATTGTCATCATCATCGAATGATATCATTTTATGTTCTAACTCCTTATCTTGAACATTGTTAATGGTCGGCAAAACAAGTCAGTCCAAATTTGGGGTCCAATTACCATAAACCAATTCATCATATAAGAGATGTTCTCTCAACTTTTTTGTCTAAACATGAATTTTTATCTACAATCTTCTTGCTAATTATCCCACTTTTCATCTTTAATCTATTGCTAATTGGGGTATCATAACTTCGCTATCACATTACAAGACAAAACAAACTTAAAATAAAGGGTTTTGAGATAAATCCATACCTTTTGCCCTTTTCCTTTATCTTTACTCACCATATCACTTAACTATTTCCAACTGAAACAGTTGGTGATTTGATCGAATGGGACCTTCCTACTAAGGTCCACGTCGGCATGGTGGAGTTACACGTGGCCGACATCGATTTCTTGATAAAAAATTCCCATTTGATAATTACGTATTTTATTTTATTTTAAATAATCTAATTGTGAAGTGACAAATGGTTCTTTTTTCACGTTTTTGCGCCCGTTAAAAAAATAAGTGGGAATCTAGTGGGCATAGAGTAAAACTAAAAGTTCAGAAAATTGATTTGACGTTACAAAAGAACAAAATGTAATCGTTTTGGCTCAAGTAAATGCGGTCTAAGGAGGCATTTATTATATGTAGTGAAGCATTTATAAGGGCACAAGGCTCGACTTTGGCTATGTTTGGACGAAGTTTTCGTAATAAAATGGGATGGAGTATAATATATTTTTATTATTTGAAAGAAAATTTTATAATAGAATAGAATGAAATAAGATAAAAGTAGAAGGTCTTTTGTTACGTTTCGTTTTATTCTAAATAATAAAAATAAAAAATCTCTTATTCAAAGGTATAGAATGTAACGTAAATTGATAAATATATATTATCTAATTTACCCTCTATAATTTTTCGTAATACCAATTATTTCTCCTTATCTTAATAACAATCAACACATTTCTATATATTTATTAGTTTTTTTCGTAATACTAATTATTTTTTGTAATACCAATTATTTCTCCTTATCGTAATACCAATTATTTCTATATAAATTAAAATATAAATAAATTATTTTTAAATTTAAATCACATAGAATAGAATAAAATCAATTTTAATATAATAAAATTTATTATATAATTAATAATAATATTATTATATAATTAATAATAAATTGTATATAATTAACAATAAAATAATAAATTTTTTATTATTTTAAAATAGAAAATATATAAAAAATTATTTCTCGTGGTTGTCAATAATGTTTTAATATATTTTCTATTTTAAAATAATAATATTTTATTATTTTATTATTAAAGTCACAACCGTGACTTTTTAATTGGACATGATTTCTATTTTAAAATTATAGTGTTAAACCTCTTGCAATAATCGTTTTAATGTAAGGGGTATAATAGTCATTTATTATACATTACAATCTACTCCATCCATCTTCCAAATAACATTTCATTCCATTACATTATGAATCCTTCCATTCTTTGCAAACAACTTTTCACTATATTACATTTCATTCTATTATAAATCGTTCCTTTCCGTTCCGTTACATTCTATTCTATTCCATTAATTAACATCCAACCAAACAGGTCTTATACAATTATCTTATTTATGCAATTAATTCAGGAATCAATTACATATTTGAGATCTAAACAATCATGAAATTAATTATTTTTTAAATTAAATTTTCATTGTAATATATTTCATATTTTTAACAATAACAACAATACTTATAGTGAATCCACTAACACGCAGGATCTAGAGAAATCTAGTAGTACGCAACTTTGCTTCTCACCGGTAGAAAGGTTATTTCATATTCCATATACTTAATCATTAATATACATCATCAATAAATTATATAATATTCAAATAAAATGATTAAAAAAACAAATTAGAAATGATAGTGATTTGAACCAAATTCGAAAATTTTTAAGGTCCTAATTTGAATATAAAATTGATAAATAAATGGATTTGGAATAAAATTTATTTATACTTAAACATATTTTAAAAAATAAACTCTTTTATTGAATCAAAATTTTATTTTAGTTTGAAGTTAAACTAAAGCTATGTATATAGAAATATTTTACTTTGTGATTTGATTAAGACACCCTTATACCTTAATATTGAGGTTGGAATTTGAGTAAGACACCTTTTTACTCCTAATCGTTTTTTTTTCAGTTTCAATTTTTAATTTCAAGTTGGCCTTTTTGTCATCGTTAAATTGATATTACTAGAACTGATTTTTTACTTTTGATTATTTTGGTAGGGATGACAATTTTTGGCTAGTTGTTTTCAATGGGTCGGTTTATAGGTCAGGTTCAGATTCAGATTGACTCAAGACTTAATTATTTTAAACAAAACGACATTATTTTACTTAGAAGAGTTGGGTCTTAAACAGGTCTAAACTTAAACAATTCAGACCCAAATATAATAAAAAAAAGCCTTTACCTTAATATGTTTAAAGGTAGGTTGTCCGCCAATGTCATAATTAGAAAATCCAACCGGTTTAACTAATATAACTCTAAAAATTTTGAATTGTTTAAATTTTTATTTTAATAATATTTTTATTAAAAATCAATTAATTTATTGTTTAATCAGTCTGTTCTTGTTAATTAATAAGTTCTTATAAATTAAAATAAACCAATTAATTTTCATTTAATAATCTTTTTTTGAATTAAACTTCAAATTCTTTAATAAATAAAGATAATATCTTTTAATCATATTTCCAATTCTTTAATTTTATTCAATTTTTATCCTGAGATTTAATTAAACCTTTTAAACTCTAAACCTCTTGTCTTATCAATTTAACTTTAGGTTCGATTTTTAAAGCATCGATGAAAAATGATAGGAGAACACGTAACAGATACTAGAAGATGAACATTAAATCAGAACAAACTTCAGTGATGAAATCTGAATTTTCTCCATAATAAATATAACATTAAACAGACAAATTTATTAGATTATATGGAAATAATATTCAACTCATAATTGTAGCTAAAATACCTCCTTTTTCTTTGATAAGACTAAGATATTTATTCTTAATATTCAGAATACTTTGTAGTAGAGCAGAATGTCTTGCTTTCTTACGTTGTGAGTGAATGGAATCATTTTCATATCAATCGAGAGATAAACCATAGCCATAGATGAAGTTGATACCATTGTCTCTGAGCAATGCATCCGACAGAGACATGAACCTTCGACGAAATTATGGAAACATAGAACTTTAAAAGATTCCAACTGAATGTGCATCCTCATAGACATCTAAGAACGCCTAGAATTTGCTTAAACTTAGATGGTTCATGCTCACCGGTATACTTACATTGGCATTACTAGCTAATTAAGTTTCTTTGGATTAAAAAATGAGTATCAATAATTGAACTTGATCTGGGTTCTTTCTTACGTACGTCCTTTCCTTTAGTTTCCAAAGAATCCACTTGGGAATGCTTTTCGGATTCCAACTACCAACGGTTAGGAAGAGTAGAGTATAAAGAAACCTTTTAAAGAGAAGAATGGCATCCATTAAAGCGAGTTCCTAGTCTCCATCCTCACAAAGTGGTAGTCTTCCTTGAACAATTTTGGCATCTATTACTCTTTATATTCTACGTGTGACGTCTTCAAACTGTAACATTTTCAAAAACAGAATCTTTAACAAAAACCAATTTGATGTCATCAAATTCTTTTGAAGATGGTCTAGCCACCCAAGTGGTCTTAAATCTCAAATGGAACAAATGGTCTTAGTTGAAAATTCCTTTTGACCCGTTTTGATCATGAAATACACACCACTTGGTTGCATATGCTCTATTCACAAAAAATTAGATTCAGTAATACACCATTACTCACTATTAAGTACTACTGACTGAAATAGCGAATTCATAATAAATTATATGCATCTACCGAAAAGAGGAAAAGGTTAGATTACTTAACCACCTAAAGAATCTTACTACACGTGGTTGAGTCAAATGTGGCCATTGCAAGAATCAACTTGGTAATACAAGCATCTGGGAATTCTTTTGGAGGGTTGAGAAGATATACCCTTATTGTAAGCACATGACATTTCCACAATCAAATTGAGATTCTTCATTAATAAAAGCTAATAGATCAATTACAGTAAGTGCATGCATGATTTTGTGGTCCAGATTCTGTTATATTTATTCCAAGTTCGCATGCCAAACAAAGTGTTTGGGAGAGCCAAATGATTCCAAGTTGTACATGTGGGATATGAGCTAGAGAAGATTTTGAAGATCGCAAGCTTATTTCTAGATATGCCAACCCATATTTTAGCATCAAGTTCATTGAAATTAACATGCAAGTGGGCAGGTGAAAAGGGAGTAACGTAATATAGAAATTGCTCATCCAAAATCTTGAGGTATGAGATATGCTATTGGTATGAACGTAATCGCCTTAAGATAAAAGAGGGATATCTTGGTGGCATAAAATCCAATCGATGGGATCTTCCACAGCTCTAAGCTCTTAGAGATTAGACTAAAAATTATATTAAAATTTTTAAATAATATTACTTCTATTAAGAAAATTAATTTAAAAATATAATCAAAATTTCGAGCATTTATTCGAATCTAAGTCTAATATGAAATTACAAAATTTTTAAAAATTCAAATCCAACTTAAATTTAGATCCATTCTCTTAAAAAATAGTATTAGAATTAAGCTAGATTAGACCTAAAAATTATGTTAAAATTTTAAAATAACGTTATTTTATTAAAAAATTAATTAAAAAAGTAGTCTAATGTTCATATTTAAAATGTGCTGAGAACTTATTGTATAAGACAAAAGCTAAAAATAAAAATAAAAAGTAGCTGCA
>JANQAP020000564.1:39032-51414 GCA_026874005.2 Erythroxylum coriaceum | reverse complement strand
ATAATTTTTAATAAAAATAAATAAAAATTATACAAGGTCATAATATATACGTGTGAGAAACTAGCAAATCATTCAAAGTCTATCCACTATTTTGGAAACTTGTTGAACCAAAAAAATTATATTCATCCGTTTACACGTTTCTTCCTTATCCATAGGAATAAGATTGTCTATTTATTTATACCATCCCTTTTCTTCTTTCATATAAACATATGTCAACGAGTCGGTTCGAGCTCGGGTTGCTTTTGGCCTAGCCTAGTTCGACCCTGGGTCATGGTGGCCTGTGACTTGGCCCGTGACCCGGTGGGCTAAAATGGGTCAGCTCGTGGCCCAGCTTGATCACGGCTGACTGGCCTATGGCCTAACAGGCAACGGGCGAGCCTTGCTAGACCGGGCCGTTATTGTTTTTTAAAGGAAATTTTTTTAAAACGACGTTGTTTTTGATAAAATGATATCGTAGCCCTGTCAACCTGGGCCAAAATGCAAGTCGGACTAGTTTTGACATCCATAATTGTTTATAATAATAAAATTTATTTTTCAATTGTATACTTAAATAACATTATTAATAAATCTAGTTAAAATAATTTATTTTTTATATTTAAAATTGAGATAATCAATTTTAATTTAATAGTATTTGAAAATTATTTATAAAAATAATACTAATTTTCTCATTCCAATATTATCAGTTCGATTCTTCATTAACAATGCTTAACATCAAATAAATTATGTTTATAAACTATATATTTACATTAATTAATTGTTAAATCAACAATTAAAAATAAAAAAAAGAATCAAATCTAAAGTTAATTATTGGCATAAACGTTTTGTAATAGATCAAATATCCATTAATGTCACGTACGAAATAACATTATACCTTCTTGTCGTTGAAATGCGCGCCATCATTAACTGCCTCTATCAGGTCCAATAATAACTCGCCAAGTGGCACTCGAACACGCACCCTCTTCATTGCGCCGCTATATGTAACAAAGATGGAAACTACTTTACTTGCCATTTCAGTTTTCTTCACAATCACACCTTCACGCAAAGAAAATGGAGCAGAGAGACACGAATTCCACGCCGGACGACGAGAACATAATTGCGAACCGCCGCATACGACGGCTTTCGCTGCACCTGGCACCGGTGGAACGCCCTCTGGACCAACTAACCATGTTAACATGCGCTAAGGCGACCAAGCTTTCGGTGGACACACAGAAATTGAGCGTGTACATGAGAGGGAAGCACAGGGACCTGCAGGAGAAGGTGTTTGAGTATTTCGTGTCCAGGCCTGACTTGCAGACCCCACTTGAGATTCCGAAAGACGAATATAGAGAGCTGTGTTGGAGACAGCTCTCGGGTTTGGTGAGGGAAGCTGGGATTAGGCCTTTTAGGTATGTGGCGGAGGATCCTTCTAAGTATTTTGCCATTCTTGAGGCCGCTGGTGCCTTCGACATGTCGCTTGGGATTAAGATGGGTGTTCAGTACAGGTTTGTTCTTTTGCTGCATTGAGATCAGGATGAGTGATCGTGTTTGGGATATTCAGTTTTTGGTTAATACTTTAGTTTGATCTTTTGCTCGAGACGATCAAATTGGAGATTGGATGTTTGTTTTTAATGCGGTTCACCTTATGATCTACAATTCCAAGCCAACACTTGATGATATTCTTTAGCTTCAAACGTATTTGTTACTATCGTGTCACTGATGTTTAGATATTGTTTGTGCAGTCTCTGGGGAGGCACAGTTCTCAACTTAGGTACTAAAAAGCATAGGGACAAGTACTTTGACGGTATTGACAACTTGGACTATCCTGGTTGTTTTGCCATGACAGAGCTTCATCATGGTAAGTTTCCATTTGATTCTGCGGGGTTTTGCTTGAACAAGATATCTGTTGCTGCGTCTTGTTAAGTTTCTTCTGCTTGTTATTGTGAGTGATACATGATTCACCAAGTTCAAACATTTTTTTTTGGGGTCTAGAGAGATTCAAACTGACTATTGGTTCTTTATACCATTTGAGAATGAAGAAAAGATAGAACATTACTAAGAGAAGATCAATTCCCTGAAGATCTATCTTACTTGCTCCTTGTGAACTGTTCTGAGAACGAATCTGATATAATTTGTGATTTCAGATTTGGAATGTAAAAATTAAAGATGTTCCTGATATGGAATGTGATCTGGGTTTCATCTCTCAACTTTTTTTGTTGCAACTAGGAATGACTACAGGACGATTATGGTCATTCATTGATCCTCTGCACTTCTGTTCTTTTATTGTGTATATGACTGTGTGCTCGTTTGAATAAATCTGTTTTTGACCTTGCATAGTGATATAAGATTGAGAGTATGCGTTTGACCTGATTTGCTTTTTATATCTTAGGTTTCTCCTCTTTATTGTTTCTTTTTGAAAAAACAATTATCCTTACTGGACTTTTACTGGACTTTTTACTTTTATGCTTAGGTTCCAATGTTCAAGGCCTTCAAACCCTTGCAACTTTTGACCAAATTACAGATGAATTTATAATCAACACACCAAATGATGGGGCCATCAAATGGTGGATTGGCAATGCTGCTGTTCATGGAAAATTTGCCACTGTTTTTGCCAAGTTAATGTTGCCTACCCATGATGAAAAAGGGGTCTCTGATATGGGTGTTCACGCCTTCATTGTTCCAATAAGGGACATGAAAAGCCACCAGATACTTCCAGGAATTGAAATAAATGATTGTGGGCACAAGGTTGGCCTGAATGGGGTAGATAATGGAGCACTGAAATTCAATTCAGTAAGAATTCCACGAGATAATCTTCTTAATCGGTTCGGAGATGTTTCACGGGATGGCAAGTACACCAGTAGTCTTCCTACCATAAATAGACGATTTGCTGCTACATTAGGGGAGCTTGTTGGTGGACGTGTTGGCCTTGCATATTCTTCGGTCAGTGTTTTGAAGATTGCGGTAATAATTGCTACCCGATATTCTTTATTGCGACAGCAGTTTGGCCCTCCCAAGCAGCCTGAAGTCAGTATAATTGATTATCAGTCTCATCAGCACAAGTTAATGCCAATGCTGGCTTCAACTTATGCATTCCATTTTGCCTCTGTGCATTTGGTGGAGAGGTATTCTGAGATGAAAAAGACCCAGGACGAGCAACTGGTTGGAGATGTTCATACACTGTCTTCAGGTCTCAAGGCTTATGTGACATCATATACAGCAAAATCATTGAGCATTTGCAGGGAAGCATGTGGTGGACATGGATATGCTGCTGTCAACCGGTTTGGGAGTTTGAGAAATGATCATGACATTTTTCAAACATTTGAAGGAGACAACACGGTTCTGTTACAACAGGTTGTGCTCAAATCCATTACATTACTCGTTGCTTTAAAATCAAGTGTGAACTAATAGCTTATTTATGGCATAATTCATTTATTCAATTTAGGGAGTTGACCCTGGTAGGTTTGAATAATTAGATAGATCTAGGGCAAGAGTTGACACTCTGCGTTTACACTCACCTGAAAAGGCACTGGGTTTGAAGAAGCCGTTTGAAGAAGTATAGTAGCTAGAATCTTGTGGTCATCTTTGTAGCATGTTCCTTGAGGTATATAATTACAACTAGAGTAAGCCCTGGAGGCTTTCCCGTCATATTTCTAGCTATTCAAAAGCTCTGGAATTAGGTCATCTCATGGATGGTATATTTAAAGAGTATGTGAAGCTATTATTTGCAGACTGGAATGCTGGTTGACGTCAATCACTTAGGATGGTATTGATTGGGTTATTTCTTAAAAATTGCAGCTCGATGGTAATCCTGAATTTAATTTGAACAGGCAATTATGAATGCATTATTCTCTTTTTTGAAATCTTTGTTTTGGTTTTGCTGGAGACTTTCTGAAGTAGTGTTTATGGAAATTATAATTAAGAAGCTTCTTTATCTAGCCACTTACATGAGAAGTAATCTGGCACTGAATTTATGCAGGTTGCTGGCTTTCTTTTGAAGCAATATCAGGAAAAGTTCCAAGGTGGGACTCTGACAGTTACATGGAACTATTTGAGAGAATCTATGAACGCATATCTGTCTCAGCCCAATCCTGTAACTGCACGTTGGGAAGGTGAAGAACACTTGCGAGATCCTAAATTCCAGTTGGATGCCTTCAGAGTAAGATCTGAATTGATGCTATATCTGAAAAATGCTGCAACTGGCAGAACAAGGTACCTTTATTTACAACTTTTATTACTGTTTATGTTTCAGTATCGAACATCTAGATTGCTTCAGAGCGTAGCTGTACGACTTCGGAAGCACGCCAAAACTCTTGGTGGCTTTGGTGCTTGGAACAGATGCTTGAATCACCTTCTCACACTTGCAGAGTCGCATATCGAGTCGGTCATCCTTGCAAAGTTTATTGAAGCTGTACAGAAGTACTTCCTAATCTTGGAATCAGAAATTCTCTCTATCTAATTTATGCTGTTAATTTGCTGCTGAACTTGCCTTTACTATGTCAGCTGCCCTGATCCATGTTCTAGAGCTGCTTTGAAACTTGTCTGTGATCTTTATGCCTTGGACCGAATCTGGAAGGACATAGGGACCTATCGTAACGTCGACTATGTTGCTCCAAACAAAGCTAAGGTATGGGTATACACAGAATCACAAGGTCGAATGATTGCTTTCATGTTTTCACATGATAACAGGAAGGAATAGGAATGTTAAAGAATATTTTCCTCTTATGCAGGCAATACACAAACTCACTGAGTACCTGAGTTTCCAAGTCAGGAACATTGCAAGAGAGCTCATAGATGCATTTGATCTTCCACACTTCGTTACTCGTGCTCCGATTGCGATGCAGTCAGAAGCTTACAGTCAGTACACACAGTATGTTGGTTTCTAGTTTCAAGAGAACAAAATCTCAACAACCGAGGAATTCAACGGCTCCTTATGAGGAGTTGTGCTTGAAGGGTTGGTATATAGCTTCTCTCAAACCTACTCTGAACACCCATGTTGGAAGAATAAAGGAATTATAGAACTTCCATGTACATCAGTACATGTTATTGTAAAACTTTGGACAGAAATATGTAACTTACGATTCTTATTGGAAAGCCCAATGGTAGTTGTTAGTGAACTCACCCTCAGTCGGTCTTCCAACGCAAAAAATATGTTTTTGAGTTATATGTATTTTGCTCGCATCAAGAATTTGTTGTTCAAAAGAATTATGATTTTAGCGTAGGAGACCAAGTGGTATATTGGATTAAAGTTTTAAAGAAATTTGCAAGTTGCTCATATGCAGAGTACTACAGGGAACAACTGAAAGGAAAAAACAGCGCCCTGTTGCTAGCTCTGGTTAAGTTATATTCTGCACTACTCAGAAATACCTGTTTTTTTCACATGAAGTCTTTGAAACAACAGTTTGACATATACATGTTTCTATTTCAATCTCCAACCACAGACTCAGAATTGATCATATATCACACAGATGATAGCTCTAATATCTCACTGGCTTGTAATTCAAGTATGCCATTTGAGCTGCCTCACCTTTCTGTCTGATATCCTCGTACATCTTAAGTGATGCCTCAGAGAACTTATTCAGTCTGTCAAGAACCTTTGTCAAACTAGCATGAATACAGCACAAATTTGTTGATACGTTGGAATTCTTCTCGTCCTCTTTGTCCTCAGATTCTGAGTTGTTTGGATCAACTACTTTCTCCTCAGTTTGTGTCTGGTCTGCGTGTTGCTCAATTAAATGGTTCAGATCAGCTAGGAAGGCCTTAATGGCATTTCCGAGTTCCTCAGATGGCAATGCTCTTATTCCTGCAGACCAGTCACGGCATAGAACAAATATAGGAGGGGCTACGAGCCGACGCGGGGAGAAAGGCCTCCTGTTCTTGGAACGCTCCTGTGGCAGCAAAATGCAGTTCTGCAGCCACCCATTAAGAGCTTCAACATAGGATGCATGGCTATTAACCCAATTGGCAAAGCTCAAGCCAAACCACTCGACCTCCTGCTGAAGCTCAGCCATGATTTGTTTACGATTATCTCCCTGTGGGATTCCTGTGGTGCTCCGTGAATGGTATGCCAACGAGATGGTGATGTACTGTGTATGATGACATTCAAGCATGGCCTTCCACATTCTGATCAATCTGCACATGTTTATTGATCATAAATCTGATAATTCCAATGAACTAATTAATCATACCCAGTACAGGGATTTAGTCCACATCTTTAGAACATCAAGGTCCCTAACTTCTCTTTCTGTTTGTAAGGAAGTTTTATAGGTTCCACAAACATTTGAATCCCAGTGGAAGAGAAGGCATTTTTACCTTCTCCACCAGTGAGTAACAAGCTCATCCATAGAATCACTAAATTAAGGTCAGAACAATGAGATAGAATATATATGTCATAGTTCTCGGTTCCCCAACTCACCCCTGAATCAGCTCTAGAAGTTGTGGCTGCAACTCTTCATCTCTCATTTTCTCAATCCGCTTAGATATTGAACCTACAGAATGAATTGCAACTCTTATCCGAGAATGCAAATCCTTCACAACTGCTCGGGTCTTGTCAATGACATTAGGACTAAGATCCTTGGCAAACTGGTGCCTAAGTTGGTCACACTTTCGATCATACTCTTTCCTGACAGATTCACTGGCCTGCAGAAATTCGTTATCAGAAGTAAGCACATAAAAGAGGTGCAAAATAAGCCATTATTCATGACATTTTGATAAACTATAAGGCCAAATGCTGGACATTAGATCTTCAAAAGAATGAAAAGAACACATCTAGACTTTATGAAAAAATACCTTAACTTCGTCATGGAGTTTTCTTTCCCAGGCATACAGTCGGTCGAGTGTGGAGGAATGACTACCTGCAATCATGCAGAATTCTTCCATAAAGTCACTACCACCGTCAGACATATCATCTTTTGTTGTCGTAACAAGTGGACTTTTCGACGAAGATGACCTTGAAGATGTTGTTCGCTTCCAGGTAATGACCTTAGTGGCATGCTCCACAGGTTCTGCAACAGTATTGAAGAATTTACATAACGAAAAAACAGGGAGGAAAATAACTTTATACGAATTCACGAAAACAGAAACATTCCAAATCCAAACAAGTTCCCCTGCTGGTTAGAAGGTAAACATCTAACTGCTATGGATTAGCGCCATGTTCTGAAATACATACAACATATACCTCCCTAAAAGATAACGTAGAAGTAAAGAACACCTACAACCCTACATTTTTCACTTCAAGCGTGACTTATGGAAACCTCGAACTTACCATGAGAAACAAGAGCAGTATTACCGCGACAGCACACAAGTGGCAAAGCAGCTAACATGTCTAAGGTGGATGTGCTCCCTGCAAGAAACAAAGTAGTCCGACAGTATTAGGAGCAAGGTCCACAAAAAAAGATAAACCTTTCCACCACCAACAGTTTGTAAACAAAGACACCAAAGTCATTAACTGTTTAGTCATCCACCAAAGTAACTCTACCTTTTGCCTCTGAATATCCAACTCTGATGTTGCTTGCTTCAAGCATCCTGGCCACTTCCTTGCCAGATTCTGAGGCTCTAAAGAAACGATGTTCGATATCCTTTATGCTCGAAAGAAAATCCTTGGCTCTATGGGTAATAAATTCTGATGGATCTTCCCTGTCAGCAGATAAATATTTTGCTGCGCCAGGTTTCTCCCTCTTAGAACCTGATTGCTCAAGAACCAGACCGCCACCATTTTGCACTGTTTCTGCTTTCCTCACTTGGCTATCAAGTGCTTGTCCTGTAGAACCTTTAACTCCCATCAATTTATTACAAGGGGCCTTACCTTCTACTCTTATACCAAAATTTCCATTTGAAGTTGCTTGCATTTGCATATCAGAGATTTCAACACTTTTTTCCTTTCCCTGAGGTCTCAAGCTTCCTTCTTGTAATTGTGTGTTTCTTTGTAAACCAGTATTTGGGCATTTTCCCTTTACATCTACCACATTTTGGTGAACACCAAACTTTTCAGTGTTAAACTCAGTCCACCCTCCCATATAATCAAAATCCATGTTCAACTCATCGTGCCCAATAAACCTGAAGCTTTCACAATTATCACTAGGATCAAAATAATCCCAAGATCTACCTGACTCGAAAGGAGGCGGAGGTGGTGGAGGCGGCATTGGCATGGAGAATCCAAGACAATCATCCTCCACAAGACCATCAACACAATTATTGTTCAAGTCAACTTTAACAGTCACTGCATTAGTACCACCACCAGCTCTCATGTAATTCATATTCACAACCTGAGGAGAAACAGGGCTTTCGTTGTGCAATGGTGAATCCGGGACCTCTGCATTGTGGGAAGGAGAGGGAGAGGGGTACGAGGAATGTGATGGAGTCTTGTCAAGCTCAGTGGCTGACTTTGTAGATAGAGAGGACTCTGTTACAACTTCAACCTCAGCAAACCTTCGCAGAGCTATTCCAACGTTCTTAAGAGAATTAACGTAAGAGACATGA
The DNA here is from genome assembly GCA_026874005.2 of Erythroxylum coriaceum. Taxonomy (NCBI): domain Eukaryota; kingdom Viridiplantae; phylum Streptophyta; class Magnoliopsida; order Malpighiales; family Erythroxylaceae; genus Erythroxylum; species Erythroxylum coriaceum. Next base: position 42,963 of record JANQAP020000564.1, on the reverse strand, counting down.
GCTGCTGCAAGATTGTACCTTGAATCAATTGCTTGCTTTATGAACTTCATGCGTTCTCTGCATAGACGCAAAGCGTCATTTCTCTCTGCTTTTGAGCTCGCTGAACCCATTTCTTGGAGTGACTATTAGGAGGAGCCTCACCAAATCAACTCTAGCTTTTGGAAGCTAAGTATCTATAGATGAAAAACGAGCTTGAAGAACCAAAATTTCACGAACTATCCAGCCCAGTTCATCAGAGTATCTGCATTTCTCATTATCAAACAGAAGTCTCTTAAAAATGGCCCTGTAGTAGCTCAATATATCCACCATGAGTTCGAACAACCCAACTCTTCACTAAAAGTAAAGCATTTCATCTCTCAAAAAAACAAATTTTCAGACTTGAACAAACTCACAGACACAGCAAAACAGTATAAACGATAAAAAAACATAAAACTCAAAACCCTTTCTGTCCATAACCCTCACCTTTCTCTAGAACAGAGCAACCTTTTTCCAGCCACAGACGTTCCTGTGTCGTGCGTTTAACGAGAAACCTACCTGAATAAAGCCTTCAACTAGGGATGGTGACAAGACCCAGGCAGTGCAATCGAAGAAGAAGAAGAAGTGGGACTGAACAGAGAAGCCAAAAGAAAAACAAAAGAAAGCACAGAGGAGTAGTTGTTTTCAAACAAGATGAGCAAGCATTTAACACCAAAGAACAAGCAAAAGAGAGTAGAGTAGTTGGGGAATCATTAAACCACACCCATTAACGGAAACCTGAAAGATTGAGAAAACCAAAGCAATTAGAGCTCGAAATCCTACAAGAAGTAATGAGTCTCCAAAAAAGTTAAGATTTTGCAGGGAACTGCATACATATCTTAGAGAGAGTTACACACCAAGATGATGAAAAACAAGAAAAGTGATGTATTGAAAGACAGAGAGAAACAGAGAGAGAGAGAGAGGAATCTGCAAAAGTTGATAACAGAGAAATTGTCTCGATTTGTGTGTGACATCTACGTTAGTTCATTCCAATCCAACTAAGACCAACTAGACAGACCTACTGAGCCACGAAAGATGCGACCTTTTTACTCACTCTGGTGCATTTGGACATTTTCACTCTCAAACAAGCATCCATGAGCAGTACAACGTAGGATGAAAATGGGGTGGCACTAAAACAAGAATTAGCATCATGTGTTGTGTTGGTCAGTTGTTGCTATGTCTGATGTTATGAGATAGATGAGTGTGCACGAGAAAAGGTTCAGAGGTGTGTTTTTCTTGGGAAAGGTGCAGATTGACGAGATTGCCCTCTGTTTTTCCCCCGAAAACTCCCAAACGGCTCCTGAAAATCCGGGCCTTTTGGGAATTGAATCACAACTTTTTCCATTTTCTTTCTATTATATAACACTCGTAAAAGAGATTTTTGGAGGAAATTATGGGTGCCTTTTTTTTTTCTTGTAAATTCAAAAGATATAGACTTTTTTGTAAATTAAAAATCTTTTCTTTAATTTTTAAAATTCTCTAAATTTTTTCTAATATATTATTCTAATTTATATATTATTTATTATTCTAATTCTAATTTTAATTATGTATTATTATAACTATTTATTCTATTTAAAATTTTTCTATTTATAATTTTAAAATTTATTTTATCTAATTTTATCTAAATAGATTATATTTATAATCTATTTCTTATTTTTTTTGTCTCCTAATTCTTTCCATTCTACCTCCTAATGATCTATAATAATTCACAAATTCAAATCGACTAATTATTCTCGGATAGGACCAGCTCCGATAGAAATTTCTCGATTTTGAAATGGTTTTACCAATCAATGCTACTTATATGACAATTTGATCCAATTTAAACTTGAACGAAATTAATTAAATTCGACTCAAATAATAATTTATTATAATTATTTTAGATTATTAATTTATGCTAAATTTAATTTATTTTAATCGAATTTAAAATGTGAGTTGAGTAATCATATTAATAATATTTGCTTAGTTTACATTTGACATTAGTACCGAGTGAGTTTTATTATTATTTTTAACCAAAGTCTAAAATAAGAAATGTTTTTGAAAAACTAAAATTAGAACAATAATTTTATTGATTAAAAGATTTTTCTATATTTTTTAAATTATATCTTTTATCCTTTATTTTGATTAAAATTCAAGGTTTGGGTCACTAGAGATTAGAAATATCGTTATAATTATAGCCATTAATTTTGTTTTTTTATTTCAATTCTCTAAATAATAAATATTTTAATTTAATAATTAAATTTATTAATCATTTTGTATTATATTTTTTAATAATATACTTAACGAAAATTCTAATTAACGCAACCTAAGTCAAAATGCATTTAAAATTGGCATATTTATTTAATTGGAAGTTGTGTATTAAACCACTTATCTACCACAAGATGATAGTTGCATAGGCTTTCAGAGACAACACTCTATTCACTCTATATACCATTCCTACTCGACTCTCTTCTGAAACTCTACAAAGCAATTTGCTTTGAGGGGACCACACTATTATCTGGAAGCATACTAGTCAAGAAGCCTTTCCGATCAATTTTGTAGACAATTCATGCAAAGGAGCTTCACCACCACTCCATCGTCTAAGGTAGTATAGATTAAAAAACACCACCTTTATACTTTGGACAACCATGAAAGAACGATTTCCGACGATGGATAGGTTGAAGTGCTTCCTTTATATGCCAAACTGGTGCATCCTCTGTCAGAAAGTAGAAAAAAGCCATGATCACTTGTTCTTTTTTTCTTTTTAACATGGGAGGACCTAAGGGGTCAGTAAAAAAAAGGACAAAAATGCCCCAATTTAGGACGGATGGAATGAAAACAGATGGGGAGGTGGAATTCCTCCATTGCCCATCAACGTGGCATAAGAAGTTTCCTCGGTAGCTTGCTGAATGTTCCAGAAGGTAGCGTCCCGAGTGCCCAAATTCAGTGGAGGCGATTGAGGTCTCCTTCTTCTTCCTTCTGCTTTGTCCTCAGTTAAGTGAGATGGGTGACTTCGGTGTATGATTGTTCTCCCTGGTGGCGAAAGAAAACCATGTTTTGCTAATAGATCCACAGTTTCATTTCGGTATCTACGGATGAAAAGGAGATCCAGTTGTTGAAAGCTTTGGATCTGTCGTTTGATCTTGAGAAGAGTTTGTTAACTCTAATTGGTTGTCCCTTCTACATATATGTTTCATCAGTCACTACCCTAATGATTGGAGCTTGTTTAAGTTGTGGAGCTGTATCAGCTGGTTGTTCTGTTTAACTTTTTCCTTCCTTATCAAGGCCATTTGGGATGAAGGAAACTCTCGTATATTTCAGAATCAACGATCCACCAAAGAGCTGTTCCAACATAACTTAACCCAGCAACTCCTCACCTACATCAGCATACACAAACACAGATTGTATAACCTTGACTATTGGGTGATAATGTGGCACATCTAGCTAACTCATTGTATTTGAAGGTTGTTTTTTGTGCTATTCCGATTCCTAACTATGTATGTTAATTAGCTTCACAATCATGGATACTCTCACTAGCCTGTAAGCTTTGGTTTTGCCTTTAATGGCCAAATTCTTTACATTTTCTATAAAAAAAATTACAAATATTTAAAAAAATGCATATTAAAATGATAAAAAATAATAATTAAAATATATAAAAATAAAAAATAGACATAAGAATAATAATAACAATAAAATAAGTTAAAAAGATAAGTATAAAATAATAAAATGAATACAAAATAAGGTAAAAATTAAAAGTGAAATAAAATAAGTAAATAAATACACAAACAAGAAAGATGACAAATAAATAAATAAAATAAACAAGTCATTTCAAGAAAATTTTTAAACTAAGTAAAGAAATCATTAGATTTAATAGCTAAGAGGGTTGTTTTAATTTATAAACTAAAATTTTTTAAATCAAATTAACGTTATTTTAAAAAAT
>JANQAP020000564.1:23456-34716 GCA_026874005.2 Erythroxylum coriaceum | reverse complement strand
AGTTGTTTTAAAACAAAACCCTAGGAACTCTAAGCTTTATTTAACAAACCCAATAACCATTATTTTGGGTCCACTTTAGTCATGACAATAAAATGGGCCATAATGATTAATTAATAAAATTAATCTAACATCATTTTCATCATACTAGACCTAGCTAGAGATGGAAACGGGATGGATTGGGTTCAGGTTTTGCAGAATTCAACCTCAGTTGGAATTTTCTTTTACTAGATTCCAATCTGACCCGGAACTCCATCTCTGAAAATACCATCCTTGTAATGCCAATTACTTCTCCTGCTTCCCTCATCAACATGTCCTTACCACCATATTTTTTATACAGGATAACTGTATAAAAGGGCAAAATCTCTATAAAGTAACTACAAGTCTTTTACTAAACATTCTCTCCAAGATGCAGCCCAAAGCAGCAGCACCTGAAGTTATCCCCCAACCCAACAAGTGAACTCAGAACTTGAAGTTAGCTCCAGCCCAAATAAATAAAGGCAAAAGCATCAATTTCATAATGAAGATGATGAAGAGGAAGATATTTACTAATCTTTACAAGTGAAAAATGAATATATGATATAAAAATGTTGAACAGATATGTATTATTATTAATATTATTATTATTATTATTATTATTATTATTATTATTATTATTTCCCGCTACCATTATAAAAATAGCTAAAGATAGGAGAGGAGGTTTCTTTAGATATTTTACAAATTCAAGAATAACTAAACCTTAAGATTATCTATTATGTGAAATTTTTTCAACCAAACAAAGTAACAACCTGTTACCAGGAATAGATGAGGAACCGAATAGTGATTTCTCTTAACCAAACACCTCATGATTGTATTCATCCTCTAAGAATTTAGGACAAAATTACGAATTTTCTATGTAGTTTAAGTAATTTTTTAAAAAATAATTTTTAAAATTTTCAAAAAATCATCATATTTTCTGATATTATAAAAAAACATTTTTTTCTTATACTTCCATTCAAAATTAATAAGAAAATACACGTGATATGAACATGACACGTAAATTAATCAACTGTATAATGAATAAACCAAAATCTTAAATTTCACTCAAACTAATTAAATTCAAATAAGATTATTATTATAATGAATTATTATTTTATATTAAGATTAATCACTTTATACTAAATTTAACACTATATTGAATTAGTATACCAATATCATTTGATTATTTCATATAAAATGCTCATTTTATAAGTTTTGTTATTATTCTTAATAAAAATTTAAAAGGAATTTTTTAAAAATTCAAAACCACAAAAAGGTTTTCGAAAAACCTTAAAAAATAAACAGTTTTTATAAAATTACTTAAACTAAATAAAACTCTCGTGTCCTTTACTCAAAAATCTATACAGAATCTGGGCTTTTGTCTTCATGAGAACAGCCCATGGAATTCAGGAGAAAGTAAGTTATTGGAAGAAGAAAAAGTATTGGAATCCATAATTGATGTCTGGTGTGGGGATACCCTTTTCTGGAACAAGATCGTCTGTTCCGTTTTCCCTATTCCTATTCTGTTTCCTTACACAGCATCCACACGTTTACCAATAAATAAATAAAACCAAGTTAAATGAGTGGATATTATACGTTGGCACAGGATAGGAACAAGGAAAGAGGAACAGACGATCTCTTCCTCCCATTTCTGGGCTCCCAATGATGTGGCCGATGAGTGCATGTAATAATTGCTTTGCACACAAATACACATAAAACAGTGGGACTAAGATGGTAGGATAGGAGGGACTGTGTCCTTTATGCACCCATCATAACATCTTTGCCCATAATTCCTTTTAAGTTGGCATGGTAGGAAACATCCATTATTACACACCTCATCTCATGTTTCATCCTTTTTCTCTTCATCCAAACACTCGTGCTTCTGTGCCCATTTCCATGTTAGTGATCAAAATCACAATCTCGTGTATCCACAATCGTGTTTCAAAGTGGTATCATTTAATTTTCTCCGCATATTTATACAAGTTTTATATAAATATATAAATAAAATTAACTAGTATAAAATTGAAATTAATCTGGTGTCTCATATATTAACTCATGCTTTACACATTTTCAAAAAAATTTAAGGACTAAATTGAAAATTTTAAGGACTAAATTAAAAAATTAAAAAAATTTAAGGACTAAATTGAAAAGTACTTTAAAATCTAAAATTTTATATACATAGTTTAATAAATTAACTGTATTTGAATCCGATTACATAGTTAGTAGTGATTGAAGTAGGCATGTTTATAAAATTTGAAGCTGTTAGCTCACATGCATGAGAGACAGGGGACCCCAATAATTGACAGAAAGTCATCTCAATAATGTGTAGAAAAGCTTGAGAGTTAAGTGTGCTAATATAACAATTGATGCATTCAATACAGAGAATGGCCAAGAAAATTATTGTTCTGATGAGTCATCAAACTAAGAATAGAATAGAGCAGGTGACCGTCCTTTATATATACATCTTATTTAATCATATAAATATTTATTATAGAGATTTAAAAAAAAAACAAAAAAATCGTAGTCGTTATCTTTTAAATACGTACTGGGTAAATTTTTAGATTAACGCAATAGCTTACAAATCACGCCAATCGGATATTTCACACTAGACAAACCTTGTACGATAGGCTTAATCGAAAGAGTGTATGTAAGAAGATTCAAACATGGGACCTTTTAACTCTATCCTCCTATTCCACCAACTCAACCACCTGTAATGGGCATTATAGAGATGCTTCCTAGTTCTTTCTACATTACGATTTTGTATATTTCGTACTTTGAATTTTTTTTTTCATTTTAAGGAATTGATAGGTAGGGGAAAAAAGCATATTCTATAATTAGATTCACAAAATTTAAATTAATCATCGCATAAAAACAACACAAAGTATTAATTTTTTTCATTTTTATTGTTTTGTTCAATGTTTTTAAAACTGAACCGAATGTTAAACTTATAAGACAAGAAGTTTAAGATTTAAAAGGTTCAACTGATATTAGACGGTTATAAAACTAGTTAAAGATTGAATAAAATTAAAGAATTTAAAATATGATTAAAAAAAATATCTTTACCTATCGAAAAAGAAAAATGTTAAATGAAAATTGATATATTTATTTTGATTTATAAAAACTTTTTACTTTACGAAAAATAACCAATTAATTAATAAACTTATCAGTATTTAATAACAAAGATTATTAAACTAATTTGAATAAAAATGTCAAAAACATAATTGAAAAATTAACTTCTTTAAAATTTTTACTGTTATACCAGCTGAATTGGTTCGGTTTTTAAACATTATTTTTGTTTAATCTTTTGAAGTGAATATGAAAGATTGAAATATATAAAGCTATAAGCTAATCAACAATATTATTAAATTATATATATAATACATCTCTCTTACAGATCTAAGGGTATCAGATTTTCTGTACCACTTAATCTGTTTCAACCTTATTTCTATTCTAAAACGATATAGTATTATGTTTCGGAGTCTCGGAGAGAAGCTAAAAAATCTGTAAATTTTCTTATTGATTGCATTGAAAAATATGATATAAAAGATAAGAACTTTCTTTGTGATTTTTAATAACAATTTCTATCAAAATAATTTTAGAAAATTTTAATGGAGAGCCCTTCTTAGATATTGTTAATCTGTTTTGTAATTCTAAACTAATTATGAACAATAAGTATTTTTAATAAATAAAACCATAAAAATTTATATCAAAGCTCAATAATTGTTAATTTTTTTAAAATAAAATTTGGACATGACACTAACAAAACTTACGAGAAATCGAAACCTTAATTATTTGATAATGACACACACTAGTGATAAAACACATTCCCTAAATCAGTTGATAGCTATAATTAAAATTAATCTCGTTGAAATTGAAAAACAGGCAAGTTACTGTTTGTTTGACAGTGATCAAACGATTTTATGGCCAATCGTACGTCGAAAGCGTGCAAACACAGAACATATGAACAATAAATGTTGAGCTTTCACAACAAGTGACACAGACTTTTGTTGCGTCCATTCCATTGTCCCCTCCCCTATGCTCACCGTGTACGCCTGGTTTTTGTTCACTCCTCAATTCTCACACTATACGTTTTAGTGCTCGTAATGTATCAATCTGAAATGACTTAAATTGATAATTGGCCAGTAGAATTTGATAATCGGGCTCGGATCATTATTTAGATTGAATCTAACTCAATGCTAGTGCTTACAATATGTCAAACTGATATAATTTAATTAATAATTGACAAGAAAGAATGATCTATGGTTGAGTCAGATTCGAATCAATTTTTAGATAAAATTTAACTCAATCAGTTACGTGTTATTGCTTATAACATATCAATTTGATATGACTTAATTGATAATTAGTGAGTATGATCGATAATAAATTAAGTCGAAGTTGAATTATTTTTTAGATAGAATCTAACTCAATCAAGTATGTTTTAGTGTTTATAATATGTCAATTTGACATGATTTAATTGATAATTGATAAGTAAAGATAACAATGAGATGATTTAAGTTTGAGTTATATTTTTATATAGAATCTAACTCGAGCAGGTATGGTTTAGCGCTTATAGTATATCAATTTAACATAATTGATAATTGGCAAGTAAAGAAGATAACGGGTTGAGTCGGGTTTGAGTTAATTTTTTAAATAAAATGTAATTCGATCAGGTTGAAAATTAAAATGATATTATTTTTTGATCAGCTTAATTATTAATAATTAAGTATGAATGATAAGGACTTTAGGAGAACCAACCTCAAAAGCTAACTTATGAGGGTGGAGAGCCCAAAGTCTTTATAAATCCCACATCAACTTTGTATTTAATCGATGTGGGATCCAAGTCCCATACCTTGCAATTGGATTAAACCGTAACATTCGTCCCCCCATAAGGACCAATGTTCTCGTTGGTCACGGCTGACACTTTCAGGTCACCACTCCATGGGCCACCACTCCGAGATCCTTGTTGGTCACGGCCACGTTGGTCACGACTGGCATTCCCAGGCCACTACTCCGTGGGCCACCATTCCAAGATCGGCTCTGATACCAATTGATAAGGACTTTAGGAGAACCAACCCCAAAAGCTAGCTTATGAGGGTGGAGAGCCCAAAGTCTTTATAAATCCCACACCAATTTTGTATTTAATCGATGTGGGATCCAAGTCCCATACCTTGCAATTGGATTAAACCGTAACAATGAAAAGATTATTTTATTCGACTTAATTTAGAGCAAATAATATCCAAATTACCAACTTTAACAAAGTCTTTAAATTCAATTAAATTGAAATTTTTATATACTTTGAATCTTCAGTCTTCACACTTAAAACATTATTGTTGCAAAAATATTTGGTCCACAATACTTTGGGTACAAATTAACAAGTCCAAAGAGATTTGCCTTTGGATTTGGACAGAACTTCAGAAGTTATGTGACTTTCCTGAATAAGACTTTTGCTAATGTTGTGTGCTTAAATGTCCTTTTATTATTAAGCTCTTTAATTAAGAAGAAGAAGAAGAAGAAGAAAGAATAACATATTATTTAATAAAAAGAGATAATAAATTAAATAGTGCAACATATAAATCAAGTAAAAAATTTGTTTTTACTGATATAACATAATTTTCCAATGTTTTAAAAACCAGACCGGAAGTTAAATTGGTAAGACAAGAGGTTTAAGGTTTAAAAGGTTTAACCGGTATTAAACTATCATAAAATCGAGTAAAGATTGAATAAAATTAAATAATTTAAAATATGATTGAAAGATATTGCCTTTATCTATCGAAGAATTTGAAGTTTAATTAAAAAAGAAATTGTTAAATAAAAATTAATTGATTTATTTTAATTTATAGGAACTTATTAATTTATAAAAATTGACGGTTAATTAATAAATTGATTAGTTTTTAACAACAAAAATTATTAAAGTAAGTTGAATTGAAAAATTAAAAACCAATTCGAAAAGTTGAACAGTTAAAAATTTTACTGTAAAACCGGTTAAATTTTTTAATCATTATATTTATCAAATATTACGTTTATATATTAGTTACATCAATAAAAATAATGTTTATATCAATAAAAACAATATTTCGACATGAAATATATACGAGTTTTAAAAGGTTATTAACTAAATTAAAAAATTTTAAAAGTTTTACAAATTTATTAAAATTCAAAATTTTAGAGGTTTTGAATTTGTTATATCTCATAAAAATGAAGAATATTAGCATATAACATATTATTTAAACATAGAAATATACTTTATGACCAATTATTAGTAATCATTCATGATCAATTTTATTGTAAGTAATAAAAAATAAAATTTAATAAAATAAAATTATGTTTATTTGGCAAGGTTGAGCATGATCACTGCTAATAATTAGTCCTTAAAGATATTGATAAATAAATTTAAAAAATAGACAAACACAAAAAAGTAAAATAATGAAAAGTGACATATCTATGTTTAGAAAATAATAATATTATAATAGTAAATTAAAGAAATAGATGGGTTAAGTAAAGGAAGCAAAGAAGCGTGACGTGGTGTTCTTAGGACCCGGTGCCCGCAAGCAACGGCCGAGATTCGCTCTGAGTCTCCTCCACTCTCTTTTATCATCCCCTACCTTTCCCTCCTCTCTCTCTCGCTCACTCATTCACTGACTCATCTCATCCCCACTTCATCTAAGTCCTCTCTTGTTCTTTTCTCTTTCATTTTCTCAGCAAACAAGCAAGATCTAGCAAGCCATCTAAGGATAATATGTTGCTGGGAAAGCGTCCACGACCACCCATCAGAAGAACCACTAGCATGACTGGCATCACCCTCGACTCTTCTTCTTCGCCGCCGAGGTCTGATCAGACCGAAACGGTACCGGTGGTTGGTCAAGAATCAGGAGGAGGGCAGTCTGTGAGTCTTTACAACGTTAACGAGAAGGACGTTATGAGTGGTATAAGTTTCGGTAATAATGAGGTAGTTCTGTACGATGAGTACGACGATGATCAACGGTCCTTGGCTTCCATGGTGTTGTCTCCGAGGTACTACCACAGAACCAGTGGTGGTTTTGAGGAGACTGCTCATTTTCTGAGAACTTGTGGCCTTTGCCAACGCCGTTTGGCTCCTGGGAAAGATATTTACATGTATAGGTATGTCTGTGAACCTTATTGTATAGTTCTCTTTCCTCCATGAACGTACGTTCTTATATACCTCTAAGGTTCACTATGATGTTCAAGGTTTTTTCTCGGGAAATTGATAAATTCCCAGAAAGTTATAGCTTTGAAGATTGGTAGATGGAAAGTTCTGTTCTTGTTTAGGTTTCTTGCAACTTAATTTATGATGGATTCAAGCAATTCTCCTTCCAGCCTTTTGATTTAGCTGGACTCTAAAGCAAGAGCCTAATTTATTTCTTCGTCTACTTTTTTTTTTGGTTGATATTGATTAGATTGTTCATACTTTTTTTTCTGATGAATCTTGATTCTACAGGGGTGATACAGCTTTTTGTAGTTTAGAGTGCAGAGAACAGCAGATAAAACAAGACGAGAGAAGAGAAAGGTGCAATAACAATATTATGGCAACTAGGAATGAAGATCAGGGACATGCATCAACAGGTTCAAAGGCTTCTGCTAAAACTGAGAGTACTGTGGCTGCTGCTTGATGCTTATGATCAGTCCATCATATATTTCTGGGTGAGAGAGGCAACAATGGCGGATGAAAAATGGAGCCATTTGTTAATTTAGCCTTTCATGCTCCTCCATAAATGCTCATAACTCCCAATAACAACTGAAATAGTGTAGTATATTACTATATTTATCAGCTACCGAGTATATTCTGTAAAACCGCCCGCTGTAATTTTAAGAGAAGAATTGAATCCTACTTATCAGTTGGAACCTACATAATATATAATCATCGTTTTATATACATGAGATTGACAAATTTAGTTTAGCTTAATATGAAATTAACGAGTAATTATGATAATCACAAAGATTAATAAAATAATCATTCTCTACATGTCTTTTCTCATAAATTAATGACTTTGGGTATTACAACGTTATCCGAGAGTGAAAGTGTATGACGACCGTAAATTATCCCGATAGGAAAAAATATTATGAATGAGACATGCACTGAAGAAGCAGATTATATAATAACATTTCATGTTTTGCTAATGTCTATCATAAAATTGGAATTATTAGCTAGTTCATGTTTCAGAAAGCGTGACATGTAAATTTCAGTTTCTTAAGATAACGAGTATTATAATAATATACCACACGACTAACTATAGAATTGCCCATAATACACCCAAACAATAAGGCTCCGTTTGGTTGACAGAAAAGTAAAGTGAATTTGGAATCTGATTCTTCAAAAAATAAATCTATGGAAATTAAAGATATTAACATGTTTAGATACTTCTAAGAATTTTAATAGAAAAGTTGGGTAGATTCTTATTATAATGTTTGGTATGCAACATTATTTTATGGAATGTAATTTAATTTTGACTTATGTTTTCAATTATATCTCTACAAACCGAATAAAAATTAAAATAATTAAATAATGTTAATTTATAATACAAATTATATTATTAAATGTTAATTTTTTCATTTATGATATTATAATCATATAATACTGTTATATCATAAATATAGTATTGAAAAAATCTAAAAAAACTTCAACCGAGTACAAAGATAAATCTTAAACCTTGCTAACGGGAGAACAATAAGAATTGTTGAAGAGGAGGTAGGATTTTATAAAAGAGTTATCGTAGAGTTGAGAGATAAGGAAGAGTTGAATTGGTTAGCGTATTTTTTAGATTAAATTCTTGAGGAAACTAATCTAAATTTCAAGGGAGTGATGTGATTTAGACTCTAAGTAAAGTGCTACTACTTTCTCTAGATTAAGAAAATTTTTACTTTTTTAACTACTAAAAATATGAATCAAATGTGATAATATAAATTTTAGAAAAAAATATTACTTTCTTAAACAAAAATTCATGCCATCCAAACATGGCGTAAAAGACATTTGAAGAAAACGATTGAGATTTCAGTGTATAAAGCTCCCCGTTTTGTGAAAATTTAGAGACTAATAGACTTGAATGGTCCCGAAGGAAAATGACAAACAAGGTATGATGACGACATTTTGTAGAAAAAGTGAGTATTTATTTTGGTGATGTAAGTAATTTTAGTGGGTAGCTTTTGGAAGGCATGAAAAGGACATTAACGTTTGTGAAGGGAACAAATGTCCTTCCCACCTTTGGAACTACTGCCAATCAATAATGCATTACCACGTACAGATTCCACTTAAATTTTTATGGGTCACTTCGATTAATTCTACGAGTTCGGATTGATTTAATAAAAATTCTTAATTCTTAATTATTCATTTTTAAAATTTTAATTTTCTTAAACTCTAATTAAAATTACATAAGGCAATTTTAAGAAATATTATGTTTTTTAAAATTTTCCTCTTTTCTTATACTTCAGTTAAAAAATAGCATCGAAATACACGTAGTATAAATATTTGAGATAAATTAATCAAATGTCACTAATATAGGAACATAACTCAGTTCTTAAATTCGACATGATCCAATTAAATGTGATTTAAATTAATAAATTAAGATAATTATAATAAATGATTAATTTAATTAAGATTTAATTAATTCAGTTCAAATTTAAGAGTTGAGTTAATCCATTATGTAAATAACATTTGTTTAATCCATATTTTATATTCATGCTGTATGCATTTTGTTATTTTTTTAATCGAAATCTAATAGATACAATTTTTTCAAAAAACATAAAACTAAAAGAAATTTATTATTGGATTAATTTGAATTTAATTTTTTTATGAATTGATAATTTATCTTTAAAATTGATTCTCAATTTTCATTTCAACATAAATTAATAATAATTATCTAATCAAACATATTTTATTTATGTGAGATTGAATTATTATTATTGTTATGTGAGATTGAGATGTATTGTTTGTTTTTTTTGGCTTACTTGTTTCTTCTTTTTCATTTTAGTTTTAAAAACATGGTTGAACTCAAGAATCTAATGGCACCATCAGCTGGCTGTCTAGTTTTGGATGAATTAAAAACTGAAAGAGATTCATTTGGAGCTCTTATTGATTGATTTGATAATTAATGTAAAGTCCCATACCTTTTTTTGTCACTTTAGGGACCACCTTCACATACACTCCTTAATCTTCCAGATGGCTCTATAAATATTTTGCTAAGGATGGCAAAAGTAGCCCTGCCCGTATTTGGCCTGGGTTGGCCAGGTTACCAGCGGGCTATAGGCCGACCATAGTTACTCGTTTGTTTCAAAATGATGTCGTGTTATCCAAAATAATGTCATTTTATCCAAAACGATATAGTTTTGAAATTTTTTACCTAAAAAAACAATTGGTGGGCCGAAGGTAGCCCTCAGCCCGGGTCCGATCTGGCCAATTGACGTGCCTATATTTTGCTTGGTTGCTTCCTATATATATATATATATGTCCAAGTGAAGGAATTCTGTTTGATACGAACTGCTGTGAGTATTATAAGAAGATTGTTTTTATATAATCTCAACATCAGATGAGCAAGGGCAAGCTAGCTTTTGTTTGCTAAACCAGAATGTACCAAAATCAGATGAAACCACTTTCTTGGACAAGTATGGTAAGAAACTTAATGTAAATATTAGAATTTTTAATATAGACCAAGTGTAGAGTTCATTAACAATAATTGGACTTGGATCAATTGTTGTCAAAATAATTATAACTAGTCATTTAAATAGTTGACCCTTATCATTTATAAACCCTTTAACATTTTTATGTTTAGTCAATACAAGATACTCTAACACTCCCCCTCAAGTGGAACTAGAACTGGACATCTAGTTGTTGCTTAAATAAATGCAGTGGTAACGGGACTGGGTCGTTGGGACTGGACATCCAGATTGACAACTAGGAAATTAATAATCCTAACCAAACCTGCTTTGATACTATATTAGAATTTTTAATATGGCTAGAGTCTAAAGTCCACTAATAATAATTGGGCTTGGGTCAACCATTGTCAAAAAGACTATAACTAGTCATTTGGATAGTTGATCTCTTACCGTTTATAAACCCTTTAACAATTTCATATTTAGTCAATATGAAATACTTTAACAATAAATAACAAGGAAATAGGACAAAAGATACATGTGATTTAAGTAATTTTTAAAAAATCTAATTTTGGAATTTTTTTGGTTTTTAATTTTTTAGAAAAACTTTTTTCTCTTATACTTTCTTTAAAAATAGTAGTAA